>OX424575.1:167471221-168020086 GCA_949152435.1 Gastracanthus pulcherrimus | reverse complement strand
TTTTTTCTTGAATATATTAATCAATACATTTTCTCATTATACTTCCTTATAATTACTGATTTATAGTTATCCGTTCGCTCTGTAATATCAACAATTACGAGCTCTTCCTTTGAATAATACTAGTAAAGTTTATTAATCAAATTATCAGTCTCAATAGAAATAATATTTACTGTTTTAGTATAATAAAATTAATATATTCATGAGTTATCTAACAATTTGTATTTTAAAAATAAGTAAAAAATATTTATATTATAAGATTTTAGAAATTTTTTTAAAAGATCAAATATAAATTAAATACAAAAAAATTAGTTTGTACCATTTCAAAATCCCTAAGTAGTGAATATTTTTTTACAATATCAGTGTATATTTGGGTGGGTGATCGTTTTTGCAAAACAAAAAATAAAAGCTTGGGTGATTGGAATCGATATAATGTCGATTATAAAAACATAGAATTTACTTCCCCTGTCGGGCGTGCTTGAATCTCATAATTTGACCTGCACGAAAGCTTCGCATAGCTTCCGGGAGTTGAGATAGGGATAGTCGTTGGAGTGTTGAGACATACAAATTCGAAACTACAAGAATTTCATAAAGACAAGAATCACATTTCTAAATTTGCCATGAAGAATAAATTAACTAAGGAAAGATCAATTTTACTTTATAATAAAAGCGATAACACTGTACCACGCTCTGTTGCATAATTTTAGTACTATACGACTATACTACAGTATTAGCGTTCTGTGAAGTGAAATTGATCCACGATTAATTATTTTTTTTTTGCTCCAGTGTGTGTAAAGTGCAAATTTTTATGCGTAAAGTGAACTTTTCGCATACGTGTACGTAAAGTAATTAAAGTGTGTTTAAAACGAAAAACTGCGTGTAAAGTGATTACTTTACGTACAGTAGCGGAAATGGCTGCGCAGCACAATATACAGCTTGTAACATGAGAGTGAGACTGCTACCAATTCTAGCAGCTATATAAGGAGTGGGTGTTTTAATTTCAAAATTTCATTTGGTGTATTCCATAAGTGTTAGTACATTTTATGAATTAATATGAATAATAAGTGATTTTTTTGTTGGGATGGGGGCTTCTTCCTTTGTCCGTCGGCGGACGACGAAACATCCGCCAAACTAGTTTCAACGAAACGTCCAGATACGGTTATCTTACCTGGGCAACAAATATTGTATGTAACTCGGGCGTAACATTTTCACACGAATGATGATTGTCGCGGACGTGTCGCCGGCTTGCCGTAAAGTTCACTTTACACCCAAGTTACATACACTACTATTTTATGACGAATTTTGAGATATGATTCTAATTTAGAAAATTCGTACATTAAACTAACATTATTACGTTACTATTGTGACCGAGAGTTTGGAGTTTTTATATTTCAGCATTACTTATAACGAATATGTTTAATTAATACAGAGTTGATGTATTTAATCATTAGTCGTGGGAATGACAAACCCACACTGAAAAAACTAGTTTAGAAACGCAACACAATTATTGTTCAGGTAATGTTGGGCCTGTAGTGGAGTCTGTTTTGGTTTCTCTGCGCATGATTTTTACGTGCATCTTTTATTAGGTTATTTCACTTAGAGCAAAAGATGGCGAATACTGGATAAAAAGTACCGGGAAATATAAATAAATTGTAAATGTTGTGGAAATTTAATGTTGTTGAGATTCAGATGTATATAGAGTAGATCTGCACGGATAAGAAAATCAATAATCCTAATTTACTTTATTTATTTGATCCTCACACCATAATTTAAACTTTCAAAACATTTGTTCCCAATCCATTCTCTTCCAGCGTTCGCCATCTTTTGTTCTAAGTGAAATAACCTGATTAGGTTTTAACATAAATTTTCTTTCTTCGTCGGTGTCTACGATACGTGTAGAGAATCGAAATCGATTTGCAATTCTATTTGAATTTTTTCAAAAAAGCTGAATTCAAGAAAGTCACAACTTATTCACGCTCCTTTGAATGACGTCAGACCGTAGTTACTTGAAAGGTGCCACGTCTACGTTCTGACGTCACGAGGATTTTAGAAAAAAATCCTCGTGACGTCAGACCGTAGACGTGGCACCTTTCAAGTATTTTGCAAAAATTCAAACAGTTCACAAAGAAAGTATGCTATAATCTATCAGAATATGCTATAAAGAAAATCATGTTAAAACCGAATTGTTTATAATATAAGAAATAATTGAATATTGATTAGCCTATAAATATGAATAATATTAACATTACTGCACTGTAATTCTATATTTAGAATGTTTGCAAGGTCTAAACACATTAAAAAGTTTCTAACTTTGTTTCTAGTAAAATGCAATGGATAATGGATGAAATCGATGACATTTGCTACGTTTTTTATGAGAATACAGTCATAATTATAATCGTTATATGTATAACCTTAAACGTATTTAATAATAAATTGTTCATTAAAACTGCTTTTATATACGTCCCGTTTTTAGGTACTTGTTCGGCGACATAAAAACGCGCTTTTTCATTTATTTCACGATCTGGTTTTTGTTCGTATAAAAGTACCGGTGCCAACCAATAGTTTAATCAATAGAAAGATTAATCTTTAGTTCACATTTGAATTTTCATCAATTTTCAAGCCGCTTCAATGCGGGAATCAAAACATTTTTACATACACGTGCGCAAATCAATTCTCTCTACGAGCCTATTTTTTTTATCCGCGGGGAAACAATAGTTATAGCCGCACCAGGTCCTTTCGATTACTGCACGTATATTCTTTCGACGCCAAATTAATTCGACCATTTTCAAAATTAACAAATTAATAGAAAATCATTAACCTCTTTTTCCGTTTGAACGTTCATTTCAATACTCCCTGTACATAATTTTATTAAAACAAATAATATAAACTCTTTTCAAGTAAAATGTATTTGAACGAAACATGTCAAATTAATACAAATTTACTAGTTTTAAGTAAATTGTTTTTTATGACATACTCAAATCAATATTTATTTGAATTATCCGTATCTTTTGTCAGTGCATTCGTTTGACACCGAACCAATCCAACCCTTTTCAAAATCATAAGATTAATGAGCACTCCTCAGCCCGCAAGTATAAGTGGTATATAGAGTAACTCGACGAGATAAAGACAGACAAAGCTCCAGATAAAGAGAGAGAGAGTGAGAGAGAGAGAGAGAGAGAGAGAACGCGGGGTGAATTGCGGCTACGCCTCTGCTAAATAAACCGGCCCGAGGCGCGGCGGCGCTCTGCCGGGATTTTATTAACTTCTGTACAAGGCTCCGCTACCTCCCTCTCTCCCTCTCTCTCTCTCTCTCTCACTCTCACTCACTCTCTCTCTCTCTCTATATATATATATATGTATATATATACCTATCTCTGGCGCTAGCTCGCAGCTCGCTGTTTATCCCTCTCCGTCTGGCATTTGGCGTTGCCAGGGTCCGCTCGCTCGCTGACTGCTGCAGACACCCGAGGCCGCTGCCGCAGAGCCGACCCCGGCGGCAAACAGCCAAATAAAGAGATAGTAATTATTATGTTTGTGCCCGCGGTTTATTTCTTCGGCCACGGGTTATATACTGCGCGCGAGGGGCTGCCGCTGGATATATGGCGCGGGTGCGTGTTTCCCCGTCCTTCACGCTTTTCCGTAGGATTCAGCTGTAACGTGTACCGGTGGGTGTGGTTTTTTTTTCTGGTTTTTGGATTGGCGAGGCAGTTGGGAGGTTTAGTGGTTGATGGGCAGAGATTTCATTTTGATAGGCTAGGTTTTTCTAGCGTATTTCGTGCTTGTTTAATTTATGGCTTTTTGACGAGGGGATGTATATAAGACAGCTAAATTGATCGAAAAATGACTGAAATTATTATTACTAAGTTGGATACCCTAATAAATGCTACTTTTTGAGGTTTTTTACGCAATAAAATAAGCCTAACCTTAGATAAGAGTCAGTAAGAAGACAATTTACTATGCAGATATGCTAATTAAGATTTTAATACTAAGTACCTAATTGAAAAGGGCAATGGTGGGCTTATTATGTTTGCTTATGCCTTTTCTACACCCTAGACTTTAAGTTCGTCTCCCATTAACTTTTGATATCAAATACTTGTGTTTTTATTATGTCAAAAAACCTTTAGGATCGAAAAGGAAAGAATAATATTTTCTATATTCAGCATTGGAAGTTAAAGCGAGACGAACTTCGACGAACGAAATCTACGTGTAGAAAGAATCTTACGCTGATAGTAATAGGGAGGTCTACTCTATTTCGTATAATAATTATTTTTTTAATTTTATACATATAGTATAATAAGCAGAATTGGGAAACTTTTTTATTTTTCAAGAAGTTAAAGTTACAAATTAAACCAAATCAAAAGTATAAACTATAGATAAGTTAACTACAATGTAAAATGTGATATGTAAAAATACTACTCTGAGAATAATAAATACACTTTCTGAAAGCAGTAAATTTACTATTAAATAGTATATATGCTACATTTAGAGTAGTAAATTTACTAGTCTCAGAGTAGGTCCCATAATGTCCTACTCTCAGAGTAGCATTTTTACAGGCTACTTTTTACAGTGTAGTTATTATTGATAGAAATGTAAAGTTAAAAGTTGAGTTAACTCAAGTTAAAATTAAGTTAAAAAGTTCAATCATGGAAAAATGATTATTAATTAAATATAAATACGTAAATAATAAAATCGTTAATCGTGAATACCCGTAATCGGGACAAGGTGATAATATATTAAGCATAAATCCTCGATAGCAGGGGGAAAGCAATTATAATTTTAATATATTAATATTTAAATAATAAACCTAAAACTGTGAACCCTAGCAAGCAAGGTAAAGAGGTTACAAATTATATAAATAATAAATTATAATTACTATTATTATTAACATAAATTTTATATATTTGTTTGTTTCGCTAAAAATGGGCGGAAACCGTTTTTTATCGTTCATTTTTTAATTTAAATAATAGCGCATGGTACCATTGAAAATATATAGCATAGTACTGGACTAAAAATAATGTAGATATAAACCGGAAGTTTCTCGAAAGTAACCAGGAAATGGTTCTTTTGTGATACACACACCCGCCGAAGTTAATTTTAAAAAATATTTACAATATTTCAAATTTTCCATTAATTTACGAAAAGTCTGACTTGTATGACTACATTTGAAAATCACTCTACAATCAATTTATTATGTATTTTATATAGTATTATAAGTCTATATCGACGCCCAATACGAAGAAAAACGCGTTTCAACGTTTAAATTAACCAAACTTCATAAACACGTATAAAATACACCTTGAACTTGTATTATCCGACTAAAAATGTGGTATCATCAGGATGGTATTCGTAGATTTAAAGGGATATTCATAAATTTAAAACTTATTTTACGTATTTTATTAGTGTTATAATTATTTTCGTAAACCTTTGTATTGCGTTACTCTTCGTATGGACTATACTTTTGTCCATTATGCGTCTAAGGTAGGTATCCACCCGTATTGAGAATACCAACAGATACCTCACTCGAAATACAATTTCCTCCTGTTAAAATTTCAAACATTTTTTCTTTAAACTTAGTTACTGTTTTATAATTTTTAGCTATTTTTCCCGCTTTTACAGCAATTTTTTCTTTTTTACTCATTCAGTAAGGTAGAGACTGATAAAATATACAGTACACCAAACTAGAGAAATGAATTGAAGAACTTTAACGTAGCTCATGGCGGTAAATAGTTTCTCAATTTAGATGAATATAATTTTATTTTTCTTATTAGCATCCCCCGCCGCGGCGTTAATTGCCCGCGATTATTACCAAGTAACATATGAAGACTGAACTTTCATATTATATACTACCCAATTTTAAAATCGCTAGCATCCCCCATCGCGGCGTTGCCCGCGATTCTTACAAAGTATGATACCAAGACTGAACTTTCGTATATATATAGCATCCAAATTTTAAGTGGCTAGGTTCAAGGGTTTTGACTGGTTGTTGATGAGTCAGTCAGTCAGTCAGTCAGGAGATGCCGTCTTATATATACAGAAGATAGGGGTTGAATTTTGTACAATAAACCTACTTAGGTGTTGATTAAAGAAATACTTTTTATAAGTTAGCATTAGTAAGCTTTCCAAACGATAACTAGAAAGATATCTCATCGAGTCTTGGATATTTTTAATAAATCCGTAAAATCCCATTTTTCCATTCTTGACCAATTTAGAATTTAATTAGGGTTTGGATTACGTAAAATCCCTTTTTATTTGTTGCCTATAACATAAAAATAATATACCATCCAAATTTCAAGTTGCTAGGTTTAAGGGTTTTGGCTGGACATTGATGAGTCAGTCAGTCAATCAGGACATGTCCTTATATATTTAACCTATACAAATAGAATTTTTCCACTGCTTCAACTATGGTAAATGCTGAAAGATTACGTGAGTCATATTGATCAGTACACTTGTCTTATATGATAAAGCTTTCTGTACCAAGATTAAATCTTCTTTGCATTTAGATATATTGTAGAAAATTTACCTAAAAACAGAAAACAAACTTTTCAAAAATTCAAACCCCTTTTTCAATTTCCCATTGAATATAAACTGAAAAAAGAGGCCGCACAATTAAACGAATCGAGAATACCGAAGTCAAAGGGAAAGTCGGCGAAGATGAAGTTCACGCCCGCCCCGTGTTCTCACCTACGTTTCTCGCATGTCTGTGCGCACCCTCCTTCTCTCCATCTGCACAAGTATATAGGTATAAGAGACGAGTCCGCCGCGCCCCGCGACACAGCGGCAGCTCGGATAAAGGGCGCGCTTGCGCGAGCGAGCGAGCGATAGGGTAATTTCCCCGATCAAATTATTCCATAGATTCGGCGCTGGCTCGCTCGCTCGACACTTCCGAGGTATACGCGGGGCGCCGCGCCTGCTGCCAGGAAGAAGAAGGAAGCTCGAAGGGAACAAGAGAGGCAAAAGAAGAGAGGGAGGGAAAACGATCTATACGCAGCAAAGTAGCAGAAGAGAGGAAGGTGGTTATGGGCGTCGAATGCTACTCTCGCCCCGGAGAGAGAGAGAGAGAGAGAGAGCTGAGCATCGCGCGTCGTTTGATCTTGAAATCGGTTCGCTGGCTCCATTGTCGAGTCTTTTACCTCTCTATTTCTTGCTTCTCTCTCTCTCTCTCTCTCTCTTTATTCTCGTGGAGTCGTTGGTGAGCGCGCGAGGACGACGAAGAGATTCGCGCTCTCTCGCGCATCACGTATACATATACTAGCTCGCTGTACAGTGGCAGTGCTCTTTTGCAGATTTAATAAGGTGGCTGTAGCGGATTTTGACTTGCTTAGGAATATCCTTGAGTTTTTAGAAGGTGAGTGTAACGATGTTAGGGTATGTGTGGTTAAAATTTAAAAGGACTATACTTACGCTGACCTGAGATATTCATCTTATAAAATGAATGTTTAGCGTGTAAGCTCTGTGCCAAACCTGCGGTCACGATGCATTTTTACGTATAACTTCTGAAATATTTTTAAGAGTATTCTAAAAAAAACTGATGTTACGCAGAATAACAATATGTATTGTGTGGTACAAGAAAAACAAAAATTATCCAGTCTGTTTTAAAAATATAGTCATCGAAAATTACATGTAATATTGTCGGTATGTCTATATATAATGGCACAATCCCATTCAAAAGATTGTATGATATTTTGATTTCAGTATCATTTTAAGATTTTTACATTATTTGCATACGTTTTGTGCTACAATACGTTATACAAGTTACAGTTAAAGTAATAAACAACCTTATACAGCGATATAGAATAAAATTAACTTTTAAACTGGTTTGTAGCACTAGGACTACCTTAATGCCGGTCCATTGTGGTGCTACTGCTACTCGACTGCTGCATACGCGCTCCTTAGTCTCCCTTGCCAACGTACTCGTCGACACAGAGACTTTCTTTTCTATCTGATACGACAATTATCCGCTTTGAGTTATTCATTTTATATCATTTCTACCAGTGTGCGTGCGTGCGTGTGTGCCTTGCTGCGTGCGAGTACATAGAGCTACTCTCTTACAGCTATTTTCCCGCTCTCTGTCTCTCTCTGAGTTGGCTTTCTTTATGATCATCGTGCGTTTGAGCTTGCGTGAGCGCCCTCGCATCACGACGAATTTAAAGCGCTTTATGCGCCGTGTAATGACGCGTGTTATACGTATCTCAAAGAGTCGCTCGCCTCGCCTTTGCCGCCAATTAAAAAATCATTGCCGGCGCGAGCGCCTCTTTTATACGAGCGCATTTCGTAGCGCGAGCTTTGGTAATACACCGGTTGGAGGGATGCGTGAAGCTCGCTGCGCGCAAATTACGCGTGTCATGCGGAGATGTGAGAAAAGTCACGTCCTCGGTGTTCTGCGAACAATTTTTGCGCATGTCCACTATAATATGAAGAGATATACTTTACGAAGAAGTATGCAGTGTTGCTTAGTCTTATTATGCATACGAGTACTTTTGTAATGCGCTCGTGCGTCCAATGTATGGTCGGTTAGAAGATTAAATTCTTGGAAAAGACTGCAAAAGAGGCTTTGAAAATAAATTTTTTATCATTTTTCGAGAAAGTTTCTTTCCGAGATTTTGCTTTTAATATCATGCATTCTCACTCCATCTCCAATTCTCTTTTATGTACAGCAAATTGCGCAATCTAGCCTACTAGTAGGTCTACAAGACAATCAACGAGTTAAAAAAACAATAGAGCCCCTGGAATAGAGATCATTTACGGGCCGAACTATTTCAATAGGGAGGGGAACCACTTAAGAAAATAATTCATAATTTTATTTGCACCATATGGAGGAAAGAAACAAAACCCAAAGAATGGAGAGACCTAATCATAGTCCTAATACACAAAAAAGGAGATAAAACAAACTGTAATAACTATAGAAGAGATTACTAGAGAATGGAGAATTTTACATAACCAATAAATACATGAGGTATACGGGAAGGCAAAACTTTACCAGAGTGATTAAATCCCGTAGACTAGGGTGGTCTGGGCATGTAGGTAGGATGGGTATCGAAAGAGCAGCACTTACAGTGCTTGTAGGGAAACCGACAGAAGCACGAACCACAGGTAGACCGAGACGAAGGTGGGAGGGCAATATTAAAATGGACCTACGAGAAATAGGATGTTATGAGTAGGATGGGATGTAACTTGCAAACAATAGAGAAAGATGGCGTGACTGCGTGAACATGGCTATGGACTACACAGTTACGGAAAGCTAGTCCCAACAAGTAGTTATGATACGAGGGTAGTTCAATAAGTCTTTAGAATAAAGTATAAAAACAATTTTTTTTGGGTAAATTTTTTTTTATTTTTCAACATAATCTCCTTGGAGCTCTATACACTTGGTCAATCGCTTTTTAAGTTTTTTTAATCCTTCATAAAAGTGCGTTTTCGGAAGTTCGGATAAAAGCAATCATTTTGAAAATTTGTATGTTATCAATACACAATAATATCTTAAATTGTACCGTTGTAAAAAACTCAAAATCTTGATACAATATTTCATAATAAATTATTATTTTCAATATTATATTTATCAAAGGAACTTTGTTCCTCACGCAATGCTAATAATTTTTTTAAAATAAAAATAATTTTTTTTTCAAATAATCGATTGGATTTCTTAAAAAAATAATAAAAATAATTTAATGCAAAAGTGCTCCGCCCTTTTTATAATACATGTCGAAAGGAGTTGAATAACCGTGAGAAATAAATTCATACATTATTTCACCTAGAATCGTGTGAGGAACGAAGTTCCTTTAATAACATATGGTATTAAGATACCAGACCAGTGTCAGGGGATGGAATTTTCGATTTTTCAATTTTAACATTTTTTGAAAGTAAAATATATCCAAAATATTGTGTAAAGGAATTTTTTCTATTACAAATCTCTTATCAAAACTTTAAACGCGTTATTCTCGAAACTACTTTTTTTGATCGCGAGGGAAGCACTGAGGAAAAACTCAATCTAACCGATTGACTTGAAATTTTTACCAAATATACTTAACATGACAGACTATTACTAGGACCTAAAAAACATTGAATTTTTTAATAATTAATTAACTTTTTTAAACAATTTTGTCATAAAAAGAATTGCTGAAAAAAATTCTTTTTTCAAAAGTCCGCAATTTTATTTTTTTTATGAAAAAATATGTGCATATTAAAGGTATCAGCAATAGCGACAGGCCTACAGAATAATAATCAATTTGATTTTTTGCTTTCAGATCACCACAGGACCGTGGGTGCCCCCCCCCCCCCACCTTCGCGAGGAGTTAACTTTGGCCGTGTGAAACATAAAAAAAAAATTATAAAATTGTATCACAAAAATTTTTTTTGTAGACTTTTGAACACTAATAATAATATATAAAAATTACAGAATGATCGTATATTATTTTCCTTTCTAAAAAAATTCATGAAATAACGTCAAAAATATGAACGTCACTCAGGTCTGGTACCTTAAAAGTAATAATTTATTATGTCATGTAGGATCAAGATTTTGAGGTTTTATAACGGTAAAATTTAAGATATTATTAAGTATTGATAGCATACAAATTTTCATAATTATTGCTTTTAATAATAATTAGTTTTCTGAACTCACAAAAAAATCTTTTGTTGGGTTTAATCCAGGCCCCCTTAAAAAACTGAAATAGCTAAAAATTTAATTTAGTATAAAAATTATACAATAGTATTCTCCTCAATTGCCGTCGTAGTTTATCAAAATTAATTAACAAAATTCTATTATTATTGATATTAAATTATTCATGAAGTACGGAAAATTAACAAACTCCATAAACGCATTAAACGATAAATAAACCTCCTTATACTCATACCCCCATCAGACCGTCTCTAAGCACAATTCCCGGCCTATTATTTAAAGCGCTCAGCGCAAGTAAACATAATCCCATCCCCTCTCCGTCAAAACTTCATCTACCCCCGGAAACGGTGCACTGTACCCCCTCCACCAGACTCCTCGGCAATTAACGTCGACAGGAGCATCCCACGCATTATAAAACTACGAAGCACGAGATTCGTACAGCAGGTATTTTCACCCGCAGTCGGTGCTGGCCGCCTAGTCGTCGCCACCGATTTTCCTCCAGTATAACACGCAGATTACAAGGTGCGTATATACATACGCACAGCGCAGCCACTAATGAGGAGGGGGGGGGGGGGAGTCCCCCTAACTACGGATAATACACAGATTACCGCATCGCATAGATGCCCCGAGATGTAGATAAGCGCCGTATAGCCCTGTGCAGTCTTGGGGAAACCCACTTCCGCGTCGCGCCAATTCCCTGCTGTACTACTGCGCGAGCGCTGCCCGAAAAATTATCGTTCTTATTAGGCACGGACAGGCGATAATGAGGGGGATGAGGGCTGTGTGTTGTACATAATAAAATCGCATTATACGATACGATGGGCTTGCGCGGGTAGGATCGAGATGCGGGAGCTCCAGACACTTGACACGTATATAGTGGGTGAGCGCGGAGGAGATTGTGAGAGGTTAAGGATCCAATGAAATTAAGCTCATTAGGTGGAGATTTTAGAGCTCGAGTTTCTGTCTTTCTCTTTGCTATGGCATTCGTTTGTGTTGTACCTCGTTTGATGTATAAGTGTCATAGCGATTGTAGGTCTGGTTCTTTGTGCCCCAGGCTGGTCAAATTTTATTTTTTTATTGCAGAGGTTTTACAGTATGGTTCTATGAAGTGTGTAATAGTGTATATGCTGGATCAGATGCATGCTATAGTTCTATTGAATATTATCTAAGGTTCTTGTTTTTAAATCACAACTCTGAAGATTCTCGCGAGAATAATAAATAATAAATAAATAAATATAATGACATGCCCAGTATATAAGCTAATTAAATAATAATTATTTCATATATGATATAATTTTAATTAAAACAGATTTAAACAACATACTATTTTATAACTTTTAGCTATCTTTGAAGCAAAATTATTAAGCATTTAAGGCAAAAATACTCTTCTTTAAACGTTAGGTGGTCATACTGGGAGACACCTTTTCAGATTATTAACTTTGGCCAAAACTAATTTACTACATCAAAAAGGTCCATTCATACAACTAATTCCATTTTGAAATATTCATTGTCATCTTGGCACACAAAGTTTAAAGCTAAAATAGCTATGGGTCGTCATACTGGAGTAATCTCCTCTATAATATGATATCACGAATCTGATATTATATCGTATATAGATCATATATTTTTTATCATTATTGTTGGTATTATACACTACTTATTTATTTTATACTTAAAAGTTGCAAAATAATTCTTATGCTTTAAATCACCAAAATTACGTAAATGTCACGAAGTTGACATGTCATGAAACTGACAAAAAGTTGGTACTGTATTCTGTTTTAGTCTGAGACGTATATATTTAAAGTTTCATTTCAATAGTAAAATTTACTTTTAAAATTACAATTCCAAAAGTATTGGGATATAGGGCCAGCCTATGTCAAATTTTGTGGTCACCATAACTTTTGATGGCCACTGTATATCGAGCTCAATTTTTACAGATATATCAGATATGACCCAACATAGAACTGATTAAATTTTAAGTCAAATTATCCAAATTTATTGCTTATTTAAAAAAAGAGTTTGAAATTTTTAACAGTTAAAAAAAATTTCTTTTATTGTTTTATGACCTTGATATGTCAAACATATATATATATATATATATATATATATATATATATATATATATATATATATATATATATATATATATATATTCGTTAAATAAACATAATTTTTCTTCGCTTGGATTATCTTACTTTATTTTTTTTTGTTATAGAAATTCGATTTTGAACTTTTAAAATATGTAGAAATTGAAAAATTATTTTTGTCAGATTATACGCTATGTATGTGAATGTAATGCTAACATTCATAAAGATTAATTAATTTGCTTTTGATTGATGTATCTTACATATACTTTAACGTTCTTTTTGTTAAAGAAAAGCAATTTTAAATATTAAAAATTTGTGAAAATTGAAAAAAAAATGTAATACATACATTCGTAAAACTGACTTAATTTGATTTCATAATTATTTGGTGTATCTTGCATATAGTCTAAATTTTTCTTTTAATGAAACGCGATTTTAAATTTGTAAAAATTGAATTTTTTTATTTTATACTTTAGATACGTTTTATATATGTACATACAATATCCAATTATTCATAAAGAAGATGTATAGTTGGCAATATTTCATAAATTTAATATAATCAGACTAAATATTCAATAAATAAGTATGCATCCAATCTCTTTGAGAAAGTAGCATTCTGCTAAACAGTTTTTACTCTCTAAATCTGAAAGTGATTTTTTCACTCTTTTAAAGAGTGCCAAGCTAAATCACTCAGATTCGAGTGACTTTTCTATGTACTTCACTCGAATGGAGTGATACTTCTCACTCAAACAAAACGAGTGGTGCTAATCACTGATTTATCTCGAGTGATCTAGTAACTGCTACTGAAATCACTCTTCAAAGAGTGAAAATTGTTGCGGTAGGTTTTGAGGTTAGGAATGTGCAATATCCCGTTAATTAATTCATCTGCTTTTTTTCAAGTATTAAATAGTTAATAAACTATATTAATTCACCCAGTTTAAAGTAATATCCTTAATTGTCTAAATTTATTTAGAAAACTTTGTTTTTATACACCAAGGTCTGATTGGTCTAGTGGATCAAGAGCTGGTACAGTAATCTGAGAAATCTAGATTAATTCCAGCTATAGTTGAATTCTTCTTTTTTCTCTTTTTTCTTCTTTTTTTTTTCATTTTTATTAAACTTATTTAATGTTCTTAAAGTATTTAGAAAGACATAGTAATACAAACTTACAATTAGTTACACAATTTAAGCTCTATAAATATATTTTTTTCACTTCGACACAAGTGATAAATCACTCTTAGTGAAGAGTGAAAATATTACTCGAAGCCGACTGGCTCACTTATCACTTTTCTAAAGAGCGAGAAATCACTCGACTAGACTGAAAAATCACTCTTCCAGTTTTAGAGAGTATGTTTAATCAATATTATAGTATTAGATTAAAGAGTACTTTACAACCACTGACAATTAAAAAGAAAGTTCATTCTCTATATTTATATGAATAAAATCTTTTGTCATTTTCACAGCAGTAAAAACTTTTTGTACAGTCAAAATTTGTCTGCTTTGAGAAGAATTGTCCATACAGATATCATTAACTTACAACCGAAAGTAGATTGTCACACGGAACAAAACGTTTTATCCCTCAATGGGAGAATTATGGCTAGTCTTCCTTACTTACTTGGTTTCAGTAATGAAGATTTCAGAAAACGTTTTGAATATACGTTTTAAATATACGTATAGAATTACATAATATTTTTTATTTACCCAGTACGTCAAATGCAAGAACTGTAAGAAATAGAGTGCATATTTTTTTCTTTCTCGATGTGTTGATCAGTGCAAAGCTTCATTCCAGTTATGTTATGCGTGAATTTAATTATTGGTAAGAGTAAAAGAGAAAGTAGTAAAATCATATATAATTAATTAATCTACAAACATCTGTAAACCAAAAATTAGAGCTAATATAAGACAAGCAAGACAACGTTTCGAAGTGACGAAAGGAAAAAAAAATGCCTCCACAAATGCAGGAACTCGAACTATAATTGTGTAAGCATTGCGGGGGTAAAGCGAGAAACGAGAGTTTTCCTTTCCGCTCGGATTAGTGTGCGAGAGGTATACAAGCCGCAGAGCGTCGAGCGCCACTGCACCGGCCTCTCATAATATATATTATACATGCGAGCGCGCGCTGGCCGCTGAAAGGAGGTGTTGTCTTAGAATAAGCAAGGATAATCATAAGCAAATTTTCTTTGCGGCGCGGAGGAAAAACGCCGGCCGCGGTAGCGTGGCGACGTGCCCCGACCTCGTTTTTCGCAATTACCCCTCGGAAAATCGACGGGGGGGCCCCGGGGCCAAAAGACGTTTTTGTTGATTCTCATGCGTTTATACCTGGCCCCGACGCTTTTGCGCCTGCTCGGCTTACGCGGAACTCGGACACCTGCACACTGTACGTAATTTCGAGACCCGGGGTTTTCCCGCGAGATAAGGACTTAAAAAATAAGATACTTTAAATGACGGGTAAACAAATGATTATAGCGTAATATTCTTAAGTTGTCGAGGGTTGTGTTGACATTTTTCATTGGCTTTGAGTGTAGTTTAATTGTGCTCGTATAGTAAGTATGTAGAAGAATTTTAGTGTAGCATTATTAGATTAAGGGGGAGTGAAATTAGATTTGAACAGTTTTTATTTTTATATATTATAAGTTGAATTTTACTGTGTCTTTTTGGTATGATTTAGAAATAATTTTTTGACACATTCGTGAATTTTGATTGGTAATTCCAAATGAACCTATAAAAATGTGTTTGAGAATATAGGTGCGATATTTCATAAAATTACTTGCGCAATAATTTTCTTCCAATTTCAAACTACAACCAATAAAACCATCAACATTTTATCTACGCCGTAAATCAATACCTTGCAATATAATTTCCTTAAGTTTTATATATTACTATTAAAAACAATAATTTCATCAATTATTAGGACAATAGCTAACGCAATTGCGTTATACAGCTATTCAATTTGAGCGTTCATACAAATTGCATACCTATAAAAAAATTTAATGTACCGAACCTATTGTTACTATCATTATTATTTACACTACGGTTTGGGGGATCTTTTATATATATCCCCAGTAAGTCCTTTAGTATTCGCTTCATTAGTTCAAATTGACAGCGCTTGTTGAGACTATTTTGTGCATTAGAAACGATTGGTCCTTTATTCCACACCATTACCCATTACAATTCAATTGTACTTTGAGCTTCACATCGATAATAACGAAACTATAAGAAGGCAATTTCGCTCATGTCTACTGAATATTTTTAACGTTTATGGTGCAGATCAATATAATAGATTATTAGTATTTATTTATTAAGAAAATATTCACTTAAATGATAACATTGAATACCTATTAATTACTAGCTGTTAATTACTAAAGTCAGTTTACTTATTTATGTTAGTTATGCATTTAAACAACGTTAGATTTTTACCACAAAAAGTAGATAACCAAATGGACATCGATTACACACGTAATAACAGGAAAGCCACGTTATACAAATAAATTAAAATGCAGATGCTAAAAAAGATAATAATTTTTAGAAACATAATATTACAGTAATTTAATACAAAGTCGTTTTTTTGTATTAATAAATCTACATAACTGTTTTCTAATGAAAGAAACATTACATAAAATTATATGTAAAATCATTTTTACTCAGGTATTATCTAAACTTAAACAATCTTTTGTTTGGGAGTTTCTATAATATTATAAATCAATTTTTATAGTACATTTTTTACTTTTTAAATCATTAAGTTATGTTAGTTCATTAAGTTAAGTTTGGAAGTTGGACGGAATAATTAACTATAGAATATACAGCGAAGTATAAAAAGTAAAAAGAACTCACTTAAAAACTTAGTTAAAAATATATGTTTGTATATTACGATATATATAAGTACTAAACTGCTTAGTCGTCGCTCAGCATAATTAAAATTCAATAATCATCATAAATATTTAAAAAATTCGAAGCGTACCCATCGTAAGTAATTCCTTCGATATCCTCAAACGCGCTTGTAAACAGCTTCATCGGTAAACGATCGTGCGACGTAAAAGACACGAGCAAAGAAAATACACGTCATAAATAAAAAAAATCTCCCCCTCGGGGACGAGATTCACTCGATACTCCCTCGCACCCCATCCTTGCGAAGTCCACATAATATCTCAGCACAACCTATAAAATCGCAATATTGCGGTGATTCTCTGTAAACACGAAAATTGTATGTAGCACTTGGTGGTAATAAAAAAACTTTGAGAATTTATTATTTAAGATATCATAAACTTTTCAATTATGTTTCGAGATACATAGATGCATAGTATTATAGATTAATATTTACTGCAACATAGTTTATTAAAGAGAAGGGGCAGATACACACTTTAATAAAAAATACTACTTTCTTCTAATATCTTTATGTCAAATGTAACATCTGCAATTATTTATTAGCAGTGAAATCAGTTATTTTACTCGGTAATTCATGCCCAGAAAAGACTAAAAACTTCTATAAGACATTTTATGAGATAAAAATTGTTTAGGGACGTTCCTAGAATTTACTGTTTGAGACTAAACTGTTGCGTATAGTAACAAAAAACATTTCACAATCGAATAAAACATCGAATAGAAAATTTTTTCTCATAAATCACCCTGATGCATGATGAAATTTGCACTGCAGATTCACGGTAAAATTTATCTTATTGCCAGGTGCAAATTGTGACGAATACCGTTACTTTGACGCTCTAATCTCCCACATCCACCGTATTTATCACGATAGATTCAATCAGAAAATGATCTCTATATCCAGTCTCACAATCAAAGCTTAAATTAAAAGAAAGTCATCAAGCCAGAATCCAAAATTTACATTCCTCTCAACAATCCCCCATATTAGGCCTCGCGATAAACACAGCCCCGTATACCCCCCTCCCCCCGCGCTGCACCGCTGGCAAAGAAACGACCGACCAACAAAAAGAAAGCAGCAGCAGCATCACTCGCAGCAGCAGCCAACTTGGCTAATCGGCGAAAGCCCACTCGCGCGCGCGCGCCCGCGTGGAGGGTTAAAACGAGGCTGGAAACGGAGCCGATCATCCACACCCCCACACGCACACACATACACACACACACACACACGCACACACACACACATACTCTCACCATCAAGACACACGGAGACCATGGAGAGGGGGTAGCGCCTCGCACATGCGGAAAGGGCGAGACGCACAATAGCCCGGCGCTCTCCCCGCCCAGGCTCCATTCAACCCCCTCCCCCCCGACGCGAGGTAGCGCGGTGGGGGCGCGCGCCCGCGCCGATTGGCTCGCCGGCTAATATGGCGGTGTCGGGCCGTGCGCCGCGCGCACGAGGCGGGGAGTGAGAGAGAGGGGAGAGGGGGACGCTCAGCAGCGAGAGAAGTTGGGAAGGCGCCGATTTTAAGGGCTGCGCCGCGAAGGCCGTGAGCTTAGTCCGCGTTGCGCCGTGTGTCGGGTGGTTAGTGGTGCGCTAGAGGCTAGTATAGAGGGTGCACGGCCAGTCAGTTGTATTCCGACAGGCCACGGGCAGAGAGGTAGAGAGGAGACACTGCGAAGACACTGTGGTTGGAGAGAACAGCGGTGGATACGGAGAGAGACACTGTGATTGTGATTTGGTTACTTTGACATTGGGGTATAGAAGAGTTATCAAGAGAGAGAGAGAGACAGTCTTGTTTGCGAAGACACTGTTATTGAAGTTTGATGGACAAAGTGATAAGACAGATGTTACGAAGTGGAGAGATTTGCTGAGGAGGAGAGCAGTTTTCACACGGTTCTTTCGGACGATCTTTTTTGTGGGAGTTTTGAGTGGACGGAGGAGACAATATTGAGTTGCTGGAGATAATAAGGCTGGCTGAGATGGCGCAGACTTATAATCAGAAGAGGAACGTCTACAGCATCGACCAGATTTTGGGGCACGCCAAAAGCGATGGTAAGTACTTTGTTTACTTATTTGGATTTGATAGTTGAGACGGGATTTTTTGCTGTTGTGGTTAGTGATGAACGATTGTACGATTTTTATCATTTTCATTTATGAAAATGATACACATATTAATTCTTATAAGTATAATAAGCTTTCTAATCAATACCCCGATTAAAAAATAGTTAAGTACTAACATTTTTTATTGAATTAAGGTCTCTCAATCGTAAACTAACTGTATACTTGTTATGTTTTAATTTGGCTTACAAACCACTTTGTTCGATAAAATGCAGTGTTTACAGTAAATTATTAGTAATAAAAAATTTAAAAAGTATTCCAATAACACTATGCATATACAAAGCAAACAATAATACCACAACGTTTCTCGCGCGTGCATTACAAAAAATTTATTAGTCTTTCACTGCACCTCGTAAACCTCAAAACAAAATAAGCCATGTAACAAAGTTACTCAAGTCATTAGGAAAAAAACAGACAGCCCCTCGATAACGAAAGCGCAGTCCCTCTATAATTGCAGCGACGCAGGCTTTTAAAAGCAATATATTGCCGCCGAGTGATCAATAAAGCGACGCGCACATAATCGAGATTGTCTACACGACAATCTTTCCTCGTCCGCTGTGCACTGATCGCCTATCTGCGCGTGCATATACCAACGATCGTAAGAGCGCACGCGAGCTTGCGTCCGCAACGTGTGTGGGTGCGCATACTGCAAGCACGTGGTCGAGTGCCCGCGCGCGCGCAACGATTGCAGCGGGCGCAAGCGTGGGCGTAAGTCGAGGTGGCTCTTGCGGGAAAGTGAAAATCAAGGGATTTGAAATGTGTGATTCGGAGTGTCGAAATTTCAGATCGAATCGTTCACCGAGTATGCAAAATAGTCGACATCGAAAATTCGACTTTTTAAACAGATTGAGTTTATTATTTTACTCTAGGTAATTTGAATAAGGAATTCAAGAAAGAGCAAGCATAGATTTTAACTAGTAGATCATTCACAGTTTGAAAAATGATGTTATTCGGCATTGAATTTGAAAACTGACGTAAAAATGCGCGAATATAAAAAAAAATGAAGAACCTAAAACGTTTTAATATCGTAAATTTTAATTTTACGCAATAATTTGTATGAAATCTGACAAATGAAGTTTCCATATATCTTTTTGTACACTCTCCGATCTTGAAATCGTTAAACAGTTACGGGCCCCATTAAAGCGCTCACGTAATACGCACCTGCCTGCAAGAGCAACCCTTAATGCACCAGCAACTGCAATGACACATGAGATCGCGATGTAACACTTGGGCGACTGCTGGCTAATTAGGTCACGGGGCTTCCGCGAAATCAGTGGTACGAATCGCCGTTGCGGCAGACTGCAACTCGCGCTGTATGTCTGTCTGTCGGCGGTAATCGTCGTTGTGTCCTGATTGTACGGGTGAACTCCGTTCGTCTTGTAATTGTTTTGCTAATGCTCTTGAAGAATCTAGTATTATTAGCTCAGACCGTGATCGCAGTGCAAGTTCAATGTTTCGATTTCCTGAACATCGAGGCTATCTGTATTGATATTGGGTTTATCATTGCGACGGTTATCTATGTGTATGGATATTTTGAAATTGTTTTATATATTTGTGAATATTTTAAACTTTGTGACTTATTGGATAATAATTTGATTGATTTATAACTATCCTGATTGATAATCAGCTTCAAAATCAATTAATTATGAAAAGTTTTTAAATAGACTTATCCTATACTATGGCTATGTATGGTTCATATGACGTTATATAATGTATAAGAATTTTTTAAGTAAAAGTATAAATCTATTAACAATCGTAATACGCAGAAATTTTAAGTATGTGTGAAGTATGGGAAAAAAGTGTATTGTATATTGTATATACAATACAATAGACTTGTTCTTGATCACGAGTTCGAGAACATGCTCGAATTTCTCCCAAACCTTTCACATAATTTGCCCACTGAATATCACTGGACGTCAATTAACGTAATTAGTAAATTTTCATCATAATGTTACATAATTGAAGGTTCATAAACAAAAAGTTTATATATATATACATATATTTTTAAAAGAATAAATTTCGATGAATGTAAATAGCGATAAAATTAATAACAATGAAAAAATTTCTCTCTGAATGTACTTCTATTATCATTAATCTATCATTTAAAAATCCAGGCAATTTTTAAAGTTTACGAGTTTTGATGCAATAAAACGGTAAAACGTACATAGTATCTCCTTTCCGTTTCAGACTCCGAATCTTTGCATAATTCTAACTACTTTTAAACGAAAACGATTCTGCTATACAAAAAACTGAAGTTTTATAATATTTGCAAGATACAGACGAAATGTAAGTATAGTCTGTCCGAACTTCAATATTTCGTCAATACTTTAAGCAAAACTTTTCCAAATCTTCAGCTATACTTGGAAACTGTTCAGAAAGTATATTACATAGATCATTGTAAAAGCATGCTTTAATTAGCTCAATACTTATCGTAGTAAATGCAACAAATACCATTTCGAGTAAAAGCTACTTGAACACTAATAATCTTCCATAATAGGTTTGAAATTATAAAGCGATCCCAATTAAATAATAATGTATAATTGTACAAATGATATTTCCGATACGCTTCCAATTGTTTAATTCACTTTGCATCGCTACATTTAGTCACTGATCAGTATAATAATTATTTACGATTATGTATTTTATAATTTGCATTATACGAAGCAGTCAATTTTTCCCATCCCTGCATAATTATTATCTACGATTATAATTCAAACTCAGATTGTGTTTTATTAAACAACTCCACAATACTCGTTTGTTCCCCGAGATTTTTGAAAAGACAAAAACAGCTCGATACACGGATATAGACTTACAAAATATCGGGACCAGATACGTCGAAGACTCGGAGGAAAACCCGGAGTCTGGCGCGCCGCGGCTCTCGGAGAGAGAGAGTAATAATCTTAATCTGCCGTAAGCGGAGCATGGAAAATCGTGGGGCGCGAGATTTGGAAATTCCGAAGCTTCTTAATGCTTATCCCCCTACACCTGCAATGCTCGCACTGTGCGCTTCCTAGGTCTGATTACCTAATTGTAAATCCCATTATGAGGATATTACGTGCTCAGCGCTTCCTCGATATATCGAACATTTTCCTTAACATTATTATATTGAATTTCCTTAAATGTTTCTTTAAAATTTCGAAATTGAATTAAAAATTTGAGTATAAATAAAAACTGCAAGAGAACGACATATATTACTATTGTGCTATTGTTCAAGAAAAGCATTCTATTGTTGTAAAACTAAACAATTATAGTTTTATTTTAATTAAGGCTGGAGAGTAATACATACGCGTCTGGAAAACTACTATTATTAAGGTTTTTTTTAGCTTCTATTGCTCGATGTTGTTATTTTGGATAATGATATATGATCTTTTCGAGTATATTCCAGTCCGATCCTCTATGCTCACCTGGGAATAAGAGAGGTGTGGGGCTCGACTAGATAATAACATCTCTAGTAAATTTAGTGCAATTTGTTTGGATCTTGAAAATTGGTTTAGGGTTTTTTTCACAAGCCTTGAAAAGGGGAGGAGATATACTCCCGAAACGTTGGCTAATAAAAGTTTTTAAAGAATATACTCCAAAACATCATATATCATTATCCAAAACTACTATTATTGCTTTGGTTTGGAGAAAAATTTAAAATAAACGCAGATAAGAGATTGTGTTTATCATTGTTTAGTATTTAAAATTTTCCTTAAAAGAGTGTGCAATAACAGTTAAGAACTTAGAATAAGACAATTCAAAATTCTTATACGCTTTTGTTAAACCAAATAAGTTACGTAAATTTTTTTAATTAAATTTTTTTATGGTATTTTTATGGCTTATTTTCATAACAAGCGGGGATGCTTCTAACTCTTCCGTTGCAACAATTGATTGTTCGTATTACAACAAAATCTCAATAATAAATTCGACGTCCATTTAAATATGTCAATAAATAGTCAAAGAAGCTGCGCAAACACTAAAAGCGCCCCCAAAACCCTGTAACCCCGTTACTTCTCCCTCCGCATCATCCCATATCTCGCTTTCAAATCTCGTTCCGTGAATCCCCGCGAAAATACAATATTATTCCCGCATCGCTCCCTCGTTAAAGGATTACCGTTATTTATACGCACACTCGCGCACACACGCACATCTATATATAACATAGATAATCCCTCGTTAATTTCGCAGGAAAAATTCTTAATCTCCATTTAGAGGCGCGCGTGCGGCGCAGTGCAAATTGAATGATGCTCGAGAGAGGAGCGCAACCCGCCGCCGCCGCCGCCGCGGCGCGTCATGAAATCAAGAGCCACGCTGTTGCGCGTCCCCGCGTGCAAAATGACTGCTGCTGGTGCGCGCGCGGGATGTGCACGTGTGTGTATGTATACGCGTTCGCTCGCCCTCGTGTCTCTCGTTTGCTCTCGTAGGAGCCCTATTTAAACCCTCCAACAGGTGTAAGCAAGCGGTATATAACGTATCGCGAGCGTACTTCACTCTATGACCTGCGTCTTTTTTGCAAGAGTAGCGTGGTTTTGTTGTTGTACGCTACTATTGTTTATATTTATATTGGGATAGTGATAAATAGTGTTTTAGAATTGATTGATAGTGTGTTGTAAGTATAAAAATCAAGGTTATCATTATAGTTAAATAATATTGGTATACTTGTCAATATATAATAACGTTTCTTAAAATGTTAAATTTACTATTTAATCGTTTACATCACATTTGTTTAATCTAAAATAAAAACAAACTAATGGCACACGATTGAGAGCAGGCACTTGAATATTGATCTTCCATAGCCATTTATATTCTTTATCTCTGGTACTACGAACGATTTTGTCAAAATCCATACGAGAAGTTTTTCGATATCACCTAAGAAACATTTTAAAACAGTTTCAACCAAAAACATTACAAATTTCCATAGAAGATAGATTTTTATCGAATG
Source organism: Gastracanthus pulcherrimus (assembly GCA_949152435.1). Taxonomy (NCBI): domain Eukaryota; kingdom Metazoa; phylum Arthropoda; class Insecta; order Hymenoptera; family Pteromalidae; genus Gastracanthus; species Gastracanthus pulcherrimus. The sequence goes on along the minus strand of OX424575.1, from coordinate 167,996,477 downwards.
ATATATTTTTAATTAAGCATTCTAAAAAATTATTATCTTCCCCTAAAATATTTGCATTAACGTCTCATGTTTGAAATTTTTTGTCTACGGTAAAAAAAATTATCGTGAGTTGTAAATCTTACACTTTTTGTAACTTTTCTTTTATCTTCATAAAAATATGTTATGTGATTAGTTGTATATTTTGTATCAAAATACATAAATTATAAGGTGGAAACCTTGCGTCCAAATTCTAATTTAAATAATATGTACTTTTAAAATACGGAAAAACTAATTCTAAACTTCGCAAATTAGAAAGTTATGACTGAATCAATAAAAATAATAAAATATCATTAATTTACTTACAATTTTTGTGCAATACAGCTGTAATATCTGTACAACATTAACAGGACGATTAGCAGTGAAAACTCCGCACGACAGCAGGTCGCCAAAAGACGATTCACGCGAACGCAATTAAACTCCAAAAATCTACAATCCACATTATTCCACACTCAATCGCCTTTCGCACCACTCGTAAAGGGCAGTAATAAAACACGCGCCGAACTCGTAGCCTAACCTCCTAAGCACAGAGCCCCATTCACGCGCGCGGTAAATAAATTTTTAATTTCGCGTCCGTGGCTCGCACTGCACACAGACAACACCCCCGCGTATACATCGAGGGGTGGTTCCCAGTATATATACTTGCTTACTATGGGCTAACGTTCCGCGTGGCGGGGATTCAATAAAAAGCCCAGGGAGATTGGCATCGAGTGGGCAAGCCATTGTGCAGCGGCATAAAAACATTAAAATCTCTCTATTCAGGCCGGATTAGCTGCTCGCTCGATCGTCTGCTGCAGCCTTATATACTTTTGCCAGTTCGTGGGCTCGTGCATATATGCGCGAACGTGTATATGTACGCGTCGTTGGCATTTATAATCGCACGGCGCACGGATAACTGTGCGACGTGTGTACGTATGCACGGGAGTGTGTATTCAGGAGATTTCTCGTTACAGTCAAATGACATCGTTTAGGAGGAAACGGGGTTGATGACGCAGCGAAGTTTCATTGTGATACGGGTGGATGAATTGGCTTCTTTTGTATTCGTTCAGACGTTTTCGAACGGAATATTATCAGTCGTGTTGATTAGTTGGTATGGCTTAAGTTAAATAATAATTGTGTAGAACAGTCATACTTAATGATTTTCAAGTGAATTAATACTAACGCTGTAATTATATAGAGTTAATGCAATGAAGTTTAGCGAAAAATTGTTTTTTAATAGATTAATTTCCAAATAGTAAAATTTTTAATTTTTTCATTTTAATGCAAAACGCAATCTGGTAAAATTACTTAAATGAAGTTTTAAAAAGATTTTTGAAAATGAGATAAGTTAAGTCATTATTTTACGAGCGGTTCAGTCTTCTTTCTATTATAAATATAATTTATACGTAAAATATTGCATACTTGAATTTCGCATAATTTTCAACATTTCTGTGGTTATCAATAAATAAAAAATGAAATGTTACATTCGTTTATGGTATTCCATTGTTATTCGATGATGAAAGCTCGCGCATAATCTGCACATCTGGCCGGTAATTGAAAGGAAAGGGAATATTCGTTCACACTATGTGCGTATAGCGGCATAACGTTACGAATCAATTGAATTCGCTTGATAGTAACCGTTTAGGCGAAGTGTATTAAGACCGCTAAAATATAATTATTATTTCATTCAGTATATGTTTTATTCAAATCTAAACTAACATGTTTGACATTGATTTAATTATTTTCTTTTAAATTTTGGTTCTAACAAGATTGTAATATGAGGTTGTAGTAAAAATACAATGTGAAAATATTACTTTACATATTGTTTTCATTATCATAATGGTCGATTACGTAATTAATTATTTTTTACTTCATTAACTTTAATAATATAAGTAAGTGCTAAATGAATATTTTACAACTTTCAGTTTCTTTCCCTTTTTAACATACTTTTATTAATATAAGTTTGTACATTTTACAGCATGTTCATTTTTTATTTCGTCTCTAGGCTATTTGATATATTTGTAAATATAAACACTTTGTTATTCATGAATTGTTAACAGAATAATTATCAATAATAAATAATTAAAATAATCATGATTGAAAGGGTTAAACAAAAGTTACAAAATGTTTATTATAGCAGTCGTTTTAATCATATAATAAATCGAAATCATCTCATAATAAACACTATTAATATCTTACCTGCACCGTCAGATGAATAATGGCAATTCAGAAGTTAACAGCGCGAATACGCGAATACGCGCACACGCGATTAACATCCATATCGTCGTCTCTGCATTATACCCGCGAATGGCGTATAATTATATTACTGACAAACATATTGAAAACAGAACGTAAAATGCACCCCACGCTCGCCCGCTCTCGCAAATAAGGTGAATATGGCCAAAAGTACATTTCGAAGCTTATTTCAAAGCGGAATTAGTGCGTCATTATGCCAAATCGCGCGCCTGCGCGCGCGTTCGAACTCTAAGTATTCGACTAATTAGTTTAAACGAGCGCGTGCCCGCAATTTCATACATATTTTGAAGCCCTTCACTCCCACGTTTATTATATAATACGCGCGAAGAGCGCAACTGCGATGTGCGCGTGTGCGTTTTTTGAAAACATTAGGCGAACTTTTGATGCCGTTTGTTATGTAGTTACTTTTTTTCTTTTGAGGTCTTCAACTGTTATTATTAAAAAATGCATCGCAATACGATAGATAATGTATATTTAAAATTTTATTTTTTAGAGAGAATTATTTTAAATTACGATTATTCAGAATTAAGATACTAATAATGAAACGTCAGTAACTCTTTATTCATTCATAAAGTATAAATCACATTTTAATAAGCCATAATAATTCTGAGTAAAAGGCCAAGCAAAAACATAGTTACACAAACTGCGTAGCTTCATAAAATTCGAGGAAATTTAAAAATGAAAATTGTTTTAATAAAAATTATTCATTTCGTAGTGTATACATAAATTTAATAGTGTTTTCATATATTGCAGACGTTACCAGGCATTTTAAATTAAAAGCTTAAGCAGAGAATTTTAATAATTTCAAGGGACTTTTAAATCTCTATATTTAATCTCGATTTTTCATTTCACTTTATAATGTTTTGAGCAATCTTTTTTACGTCGAAAGAACTTGAAATTTTTTCAATTTGCCATATTATGGGTCCTTTGATATTAACAACATCGCAATAACAAATTATATTCGCGTATAATATGTGGACGCATATTTTTGTAAGTTTTAAGCGGATTTGTTGAATGCACCTGATGAGATATACCAATCATTTAGAAGGTAATTAGCGAAAAGACCTGTTAAGCTTTAATATTACATCTACCTATTCAATATTTTCGTTTTCAATGTTCATGTATTTGCTTACTTTACATGAAATAATTAGTATTCGATTTAATTAAAGAAAAACGAAATTTCTAAATTTCTTTTATACGTTCACTATATAAATAAAATCTTAGAGCAGGACAATGTTTTACACAGATTACAACTAGAATGTTTTATTAAGAAATTAAAATTTAAAAATTATAGTAAGTTCGTTCCATTTCTTATCAAAAAAATTCTTAAAAAGAAAATGTATTAAAATACAATACAACTAAACAACCAAAATTCTGAAGGTACAACACATTATAATAATTGTTAGATGTCTTAAAATGTTTTTATTTCTTATTTAATATTTCATTAAATAGTAAACTCACTTACATTTATATGTAAAAATGTTGTGTTGTTTAAAGCAGAATCAAACAAGAAAAATCAACGTCGGCATTGAAAATAAAATCATAAATGCAATTACACAAAATATTCAGCGACGACGTTTAACGCTTATTAGCGATTGGCGAGCGATCAATGAGAGCGAAATCGAGATTCGCCGTGAGAGAAGATATTCTTTGAAAAGCCGGGGGAAAGGGAGAGAGAAAGAGAGAGAGAGAAAGCGTGAGAGGCGTTCTCGGTTATTACAGCTCATCGCAAAGAAGCAAATCCTTCGTCATAATTATTGTGCCTGCTTTTTCTGCTTCGATCTATCTCTTTTTTTTTCTTCTCGGCAGTCGCGCGGCGTAAAGAGAATATTTTTCCGTTTTCCGATACCAGAAAATCGGGGATTATACGCTGGGGAGGAAAGTATCTTATTACGTGACATTTAACGTTTTCTTTTTCATAACGCATTCATCTGCTTGCTGTGAAAGAAAATCGCCGAGCTGATGGACGAATATATAAATTAATGTGCATAAAGAAGTATTTATTAACAAATCTAGATTTAATCAAAATTTATTATTGACTATTTGATATATTGTGCCTGGACATTTTTTATTATTACTTATATAAAATAATGGTTGTGAAAAACTTAATTGTCAGATTATAACTATATTATTAAATATTTTTAGAATCGGTACTCTTCACAATATTGTCCTATTATTGTATATTCAAATAAATATAAGTTATAAAATATTCCAAAAAACATACTTTTTATTCAGACGTCTTAAATTATATTTATGTTCTAAATTATTTATAATTAATAATTAGGTATGTTAAAATATTTGAAATTTCCCTGGAAAACAAATATTAACTGTCAATCGGCGATTACATCGTTTTCCACTTTACATATTCTACCAATTTTTTAATCACACTTATTTGATAGCAACGAATGTAGATAAAAGTGATGCATTAAAATATTCTTTTAGTAGCATTACTTTACTAAAAACAAGCATTGAAATTATTTGAAAATATTACTTAACGTAAAATAAAAAAAGAACTCACAAATTTGATACATGAATTTTATTTTTACATGGCAAGGAAAATATCTTTAATCGTCGTATAAGCACATAAGTATAAACGTATTAAATACCGCACGCGCCGCGAGCGTAAAACCTTCTTACTTATTGCTTTTCCTCGATAAACTTGTCGCTCTCGAGGCGAGCAGCAGCTCCACTTCGTGAAGTGGATTTTTCTCGACCTCGTCCTTCTATCCCCCGCTGCTTCTAAAGAAAAAGATTCAGCTACACGTCTGCCCCGCGAACTGTCATAACTGCACACGTTCGTTCTTTATCAGGCTGGCAATATAAAAAAGAGAAAAAATCGCGCATGCACGAGGGCTGCGCGAGTAGTTCGTTTTATATTATAGAGCCATTCGCCGATACTTTATTTGTTAGTTTTGTTGTATGTTCGTTTCTTTTTCTCTGTGCTTCTCATCCGTCAGTCGAATTTTTTTCCCGGGCAGTACTGCCTGCATTCGTATTATAAAGTAGATAAAGAATATTTGAAGAGAATATATGGATGATAAAAAAAACTGCAATAGCAGCAGGGACGCAAAAGATTAAAGATATCGATTTGCTCTGTTCTTGTTGGTGATTTGTATAAAATATTTTATAAATTATAGTTTTTTCTTTAATTTATCTTTATATTAAATAAAAGAATTATAAAAAGAAAATACTTTTATTTACATAGAAATTTGAGTTACTTCTTTATAAAGTCCAAAAACTAAAGATTATCTTATTTAGAGCGCATAATAAATTTGGAGGAATACAGACTTCGATGGAAATATCAACAATGTACATCCTAAAAATATAAAATACAAAATTTTAGGCAAAATCTAGAAAACGAAGCAAATAGTCTATAGGAAAGAAAAACGTACATGCGATGCGCAAAACAAGAAGGTACGCATATAAAATCGTCAATAGGTATTTGCTAATCGCCGCCAGTCAGTACCATATCCACGTACACACACTCTACCCGGGAAGGGGGCCGAGCTTTCGGTATAGTGGCTGGGCGGAGGATACGGCGCGCACGAATGAAAAAAAAACGTTTCGCGAGGCTTAAAAATTGGCAAATCCGACGATCAGACATCATCGATGAGGCACGGAGAGCGCGAATCGAGAGTTATACACTGCGCGCGCGCGCGCCTGCATATCGCGAGGGGGAGAGACGCGGGGCTTAAAAAACATCGCAAAATTCGATACGTGAAAACGCGATGTTTTATCTTTTTATCGCGCGCGCAGCAGCAGTGCAGCGTGTTTGTTTGCGCTGTCAGCAACTTTGTCTTTTGCCATTTTTCTGCATTGTTTGCACGGAAAACGGCGTGTTTTCCAATGTTGGATGAATCAATCGTGTGGCTATGGGGGAGCACAAGTGCGTGTACAGCACGGATAACTCAATAGAGGTCACTTATTATGCTTTGGTTTGCATTGATGAGCTTGCTGCTTAAATGAAGAATATAGGTTAATTTTTCATTCTTTCTAAAAATGTTTAAAAATTGTTAACAAATTTTGAGAAAGTTGACTTGCTAAAGTTTCTTCTATTATGTCAGTTCAATTCAATTATAAAATAATATAACACTTAGCTACTTTAATCTATATCAGAAAATACTATTAGGTTAAATGTTTTATAAAATACTGATCTTCTATACCCTTTGTTTAGTGGATGTAATAAAGAAAAGCCACTTCGATATTCAAAACATTAAATTGTTAAACATGTTTTCTATACACGGTTACACTTATGACACTAACAATCACCGACGCTTGTAAAGGTTAAAAGATGTCGCAAGCTCTTTCTTAGGCTAAGGAATATAAATACGAACACCCCTAAAAATCGTACAAATGTTCATCACGATATATCATTTCCCCGCAACTCGCTAAAATCAATGTGATCCAAGATCGATTGACGAAAGTCGATTCAATAATAGATCATGCAACTCCGTCAGACACAGTTGGCGAGCCCGGCGACACGGAGATCGGCCTGAGCGACCACCAGATCGGCGACAACCTCAACGATCCCCTGGACCTGAACGAGTCCGACAGGCCGCGCAAGGTGCGCCGCTCCAGGACGACCTTCACCACCTACCAGCTGCACCAGCTCGAGCGCGCCTTCGAGAAGACGCAGTACCCGGACGTATTCACGAGGGAGGAGCTCGCCATGAGCCTCGACCTGTCCGAAGCCAGAGTTCAGGTGAGTCGTTGCTCTTGCGTTGTTTGTCATAGCACTGACATTTCTTGTTTTATCATCTAATTGCAATGTCAGTTTTGGCTTTTGACTACTTTTTCACTGGTATAGTCGACTATTTTGGGCTAGCTTGGTACTATTTATAAATTGAAATTAGAAAATATTTAATGCATTTCGACATTGTAAATATCCTAAATTATTTAATGCACGCTTATCGATTCTTATCTATGGAGTGCAATTTATTTTTCAATGAAAAAATTCTAAAATCGCTAATGGTCGCCTACTTCTACATTTTTATCGTAACTATATAAGTTATGAATACTACCAAACCGATATTTAATGACCAATGGAAATAAGAAACGATAATCGACTATACTAAGGCTTCTACCTAATTGTTACAATTCCGTTTAAATTAACTATGTTGATAAAACATGAAATGTAAATAATTTAAGAAGAATACATTTTATTATCTATAATACTACTACATATCATTGATTATTGAAATGAAAAAAGATGCATTTACATTTATTCCACAAAAATATACAATTTTATTGTTACATTAGAACAATGTATTCAATCGTCCCAACTCAAATTATTATACATACATATAGCTTCTAATAAAGAAAAACCCGAAATTCTAAAAGAAAACGCCAGCTTCCTAAGCCCAAAAATGAAAAAAATTAACCCTCAAAACCTCGCGGCACAACACTCGTGGCGGAAAGTCACGGCAGCACCACTGAAAAAAAAAAAGAAGCGAGCAAATTTAATAAAACAAGTGGAGGAGTTACCGGCACTAACGATGCTCGATAGCGCCCTCGCGAAAAGAAGGAAAAGCCGTGAAATTCGCCGTCCTTCTCACACGGCCGCCATCCAACACCGAAGACGTCAACGCAGCGTCTTTTGCTTCCCTTTCGCGAGCTGCTGCTGCTGCTAGTACCTTTTTCCCGTGGGCGGACTACCGGCGTGCTGCACGAGCCTCTCGTCGTCTACTACTCGGCCACTCGACTAATTACAGTCCATTGTTCTGCAATCCGTTTTTTCCCTCGCTCGCTCCTTCTCTCTCTCTCGCTCTCTCTTGTCGCTCGGTAATTTCTCGTGCAAAAGGCGAGCGCGCGCCTGAGCGGATTAATCATTGCGAGCCCCCTCCGTCAAACACTTTGTTATTATCGCGGAAAAACGCTGGAGGCCCCGCGCCGCGCGCACCGGTAGTTTCTTTTCTCCTCTTAATTCCTTTTTGTCGACGCTGGAAATTACGGGTGTGTGTGTGTGTGTGTGTGTGTGTGTGCGTGTGTGTGTGCGTGTGTATGTGTGCGTGTAGGTGGGTGTGTGGGGAAAAACGTAAGCCCGCGCGCGACTCCTCTTAGCCGGATCTTCGTCGGGGAGTCTCAATTATAAACGCATGCTGGAGAAATTTAGTTTACTAAGAAATTTAATCAGTGGGATTGTGACTTTCTTTTTACGGTTTTAAGTCAATTGAGGCTTTGCAAATTATCAGATTTGTAAGTAGTGTGGAATTGTACAAAAGTATTTGGAAGTGTTTACTTTATTATATTGTGGATATGCTTTAGAAATATATTATATGACGATTATTCAATAAAGTCATTTTATAAAAAAAGGTTTTATATAATAATATTCTTATTTTAATTTTGAAATATATGAATATTTATCTTCAGCTTTACATTGTAACTATACGTACTCTTGGATTCTAAAAGAATATTATTCAATTTAATAAATAGTATAAAAAAGTGTTATTCAACGATAATTTACAAATGAATGTTTCAGTATACGTACGCTTTTTTATGTCAGAATGATCTATCCAGTATCTTCGATCATTGTGCTTTATTGATAAAATAATAATTCCAGGTATTTTAAACTAATATTCATAAATACTAGGCTCATTAAAAGCCGATGATGCATCGGAACTACTCGGTAATTTAAGTGGAATTTAAAAAAAAAGTTGATAAAACATTTTGACGTTTGTTTCATTTTTTATGCCATGCACTCTTCGATAAATCGCGCGCAATTAAAACGTTTTATCTTAATTTTCCGCGAATCTGCAATTAGAGATAATTTCGTTTCGCGATCCGCATATAAAAGCGCTAAGCTGCAGTCGTATTATTATTAAAAAATAAAGCGAAACGGGGGGAAAAAAATCACTGAGGAAAAAATAAAATTCGTTTCATTCGCGATTTATAACATTTTGTAAAAGTCTCGCGCAGCTCTCACCCGCGATGTTGTTTGCAATTTAATCCTTTCACTCGCATCGTTATATATACGCACTCGCTTTTCCACACACACACAAGCACATACATAAAAATTTCGACGAATCACCTTTTTTATCGCAAGCTCGCTCGCTGGAAAAAAAATGAAATAAAACATCCTTTTTTTTAATCAACAGTCCTCGGGTGCGCGCGGGCGCTCCTCGAGCGCAATATATATTCAATCGAATATCGCGTGTCACGTTATGGGTATACCCGGGCGTCGACGAAAAAATTGGCCCTCCCCCCCTCCCCTCAACTGCCGCACTTCGACGAAAAAACTGCGTAAATAAAATGAAAGGGGCGCAAGAATATTCGCGAGCTCGCTCGTACGAAAAGAGAGCTTGCAACAAAAAAAAGCGAAAAAACAAATTTTTGTTGCGATAGAATTTGACATACTCTCGGATCTATACTGCACAGCACATACAAGTATATATATGTAACTAGCTATATATGCACGTAGGTGTCCGGAGCGCTTTCATGCGAATAATGGAGAGGCCATTTTCGGGCGGGAAATGGGCTCGACAATAGCCAAATAGCCTTTTCTATAGCTTTCTATATATTGCTGGAAAATTGCTGACTCGATTAGCCCTGGCTATCGCGACACCCTTTCTCGCCTCATGCCTCGCTGCAAAAAGAGAAAGAGTGCAATCGGCGGACCGACGAGATTAGGGGGTCGTTGGAGCAGTCAAAAGGGCGACACACGAGCTAACGCGTGCTGTATCTCTATCTTCTTTTTTCTCTGAAACGTACACACAAACACATACACACAAACACATACACACACACATACACACATACACACACACTAAAACACACAGACACACACACACATACACACGCGCACACACACACATACACATGCACACACATGCACACACACACACACACACATGCACACAAACGCAATATATGCATTATACTAGATACAACTAAACTTTTTAGTAATATTAATTTTTATTTTCTTAAGTGAACATGAAAAGTTAAGAATTGAAAGTTAAAGATGAAAATCGTAAAAGGTTATTGGTTTACTTTAGAATATACTCCGCTTTAAAATTAACAAACTTCCAGAACAAATAACTGTTTTTACTAAAAGTATTAAACTTGTTCAGCATTATAGTAAATGCTGTAGATTCTACTGAAAACCCTATAGTAACCCTATATAAAGTACAGTCGACTCTCGATAATTCGATGATTCGAAGTTGTATATATTTTGTTGAGATGATGTGTGTTGCGTGTGTGTGTGCGTGCACGTGTTCGTATGCGCAGGTATGTGTATATGTCTGTGAATGTATGTGTGTGTATATAATGTTATAGTATGTGTGTGTAGAAAATGTTATAGTGTGCGTGTGCATGTACGTGTATGAGAGGGAGCGTTTCAAAGTAAAAGAAAAATGTATACGTATGTAAGAAATTCATGACCAAAATATCAGGGTCTAAATAAAGTGAAAGAATCAAGTATGCACGCGCAATAAAGAAATGATTAAAGTAAGCCGCACGAATGAAAGAGAGAAAGACGAGAAATTTTGCGAGTCAGACCATTGAAAGAGGAGCAGAGTATGTGTGATTGAGATAAAGGGACAAATAGATAGAGTGAGCCAATGTATATACAGACGCGCGTAGCACGTCCACGTGTGCGCGCACGTATACGTACACGCGAGCGTGGTGGACGTATAAGGAGAAAGAGACGGAGAGAGCATTCCGATTGGGGCCATTGTGGTACGGGCGAAGCGCGACAATGCCGGCAATTGGCCGTCGCTCGACAAAACCGCTAAATGATCCGGCCGGCCGTAGGCCGCTCTCTCGCTCTCCTGCTGGCGCCGGTACGGCCACTTTATTTCAATCTAGGAAATCCTGGCTACCAATTTCAGATGCGAAATTACCCCATTTTTCGACATTAACGGCTCGCGCGCCTGCACGCCAGCGCGCACCGATCGATCGTGCAGCGCGAGCGCGCGCAAATGGACGGCTTTCCGGTTCGCGATTCTCTCTCTCTCTCTCTATAAGCGTCCATTTTATTCGCTGTGTATGCGTGTATCTTTGTCTCTTTGCGCGGGCGAGATTTTGAATGGCCAGCGAGAGTGAAGGGAAGCGCCAAATTATCGGCGAGCATTCGTTTTCACCCGTGGCGCTTGCGCTGTATGAGGCTGCGAGGGGGGGATTAGCTTTGATAATTTTCCGGCGACGCGCGTGGTACGGTTTTTGCCGGGCTTTTTGGAATTTGTGTAAAACTGCGTAATTGCCGGCTAATTTGATGCTGCTCTTGGTTATATGTCGTTTAATTCCCGGGATGCATTGATGAGTATCCTTTTTTGGATGTTATAATCTATTGATAATTTATACGTTTTGGTGTGTTATATGGTTTGGCAAAATGTGCCGATCAATCACCATGAAAGTTTGTAAAGATTTTTTAATTTTAATGGCATTACTTTTGGATCTTTGCTATATTGATATTCGTTAATACAATAAGAAGCAGTTATAGAAGAAATTTAGTTACTTGAAATTAATAAATAGGGGAAGGCTAAATAATAAATACAAACCTTTATCATTTTATGTGCCTCGGGGTTCGGGATAGAAGTGTCGCCATAAAAACAGTCACTATTATAATTAAACTGTTATAGACAAACAGCCGAAATCACTCTAATGAAAATCTAAGCGCATGACGTTGTCGTAGTAGTTAAAAGATTTAAAAATCTACTTCAGATGTTGCAATTGAAAAACAAAAAGCTATTTATATATATTAATATTAAATAAAACTGCTAGGGGCAAAACGGGGTATCAAAAACATATGAAAAAAAGAAATTGAAATTACAGAAATCCGATGATTTATAAAACACTTTTTATACCATAAACTGGTCATTTTGAGAAAATTGTTAAAAATGATTATTTATGGCTAATAGTTGGTTTTCTATAACCTCAAAATTTTAACTTTTCTATTTGTTATTGTTGAGATTTATCAAACTTATTTTTGTTCAATTTTAATGTATTTATACCCATCTCAATGAAAATGGCCATATTTTCCCTGAAAAACGAGACCAAAATTACACTTTTTGCCCGCAAAAATGATTATCGGGAAAAAAGTGACTTCACTTGAAATTAGTCCAAATTCCTTTATTTCATCAAGTTCTACCAATAACTCTGATTTTCGATTGTCTTATAACAATATTGTCTTTTAACAGTCCATTAGTCCCGCTTTCCAAGACAAAAAGTGGACACAATTGAGATGGGCATAAAATATGTAAAATATGATACTGCGAGCAGTAAACTCACCCGCGGAAAAAATATTCGACTTTTTCCGCTTGTTACATAATGTACTATTAGAGCATGTTCTGAGTGAATGACTGAGGGTACCTCGTTTTGCCGTGCAGTTTTTTCAAATGCCATAAAAACAAACATTTTTAAAATTGTTCATTTTCATTATTTATGACAGCTTTATGGCACCTTTATAAGTTTCATGATGTAAATAAGATGATAATAAATGAATATATTATCAACAAAATCTTTTTACTCATCAAGTATAAGAAAGCTAAACTTCTTGGTAGGTACTCCATTTTACCCTACTTACTCCTATATTAGTTTTAATTATGATTTTAATAAACGTTTATTTTACACAGAGAAAATTTTTGTAAATGTCAGTTTTATAAGAAACGATTTTTGTTTAAGATAATGTGTATTAAAGTAGAATAAATATGATCGGTTTCAATTAAGCAAATCTTTTTTCAGTTGCATTGAAAAGATTTCTTAACATAGCATTTATAAAGATATTGAATATCTTTCTAACATTCTGATATTCTCTATTGCTCGAGTATTTTTCAGTGTTAATCACTCATACGCAGGATATTTCACCTTGTCAGAAAAGCAGACGATTAGCAACCTGTGCAGCCTCGCAAACTTTATAAAAATCCAATCTCGCTAATTAATATCCTCTCTCTGATGCTCATATGCCGAGTGTCAAACAATCGCCTTTTAACAACAGTCTCTCTCTCACTCTCTTTTCTCTCTTTCTCGATACTTACGCTTGTTGTGCACACATATACACGTGCACACGCTCACGCGCTCTCCAGAAGCAACTTTAGCAATTTAATAATCATTCCGGGAGCGATTTATATGTATACCAAAGCACACGCGCGCCCGCTCACCTCGTGTGTGTACGTATACTTCAAAGAGCACAAAGGCAATCGACTTACACGTATATATGTACGTGCGTGCGGCAGTTGCCCCGCTACCGGCGGAGCTACACAAGAGCCCCCAACAGCTCGTCGGTGAATGGGCAAAAAAAAGGACTTATACCGGGTAGGCACTGGCTCTCTCTCTCTCTCGCTCTTCTTTTCTCGTCGTCTAATAGCGCACGCACGCATAAAGGGACGAGCGCGCAGAGGCACAGATCGAGTGGCTCAATTAATCGGGCGTTAAATCGATCGACACTGCGCCGCCGCCGTCGTCATCGCCGGGGCCGCATATATAGAAGCTCGGAGCCGCAGGGAGATAAAGGTATATAGGGTGAGGCGAAGTGTGAGAGAGATGTGGGGTGAGGGATTTTAGAGCGATGTCGTTTTATTGTTGCGGGTTAGTCAATGTTATAGACGTTAGAAACGATTAACAAATAGTTTTTAAAATAATGTTTTGTTAACCCTTTAAGTCCCAAGGTCCTTTTTCGATTGAAAAAAAAACTATGGGAAGCGGTTTGTTGGCTTAAAAATCGTCTAAGAGGAGTATAGGAATGGTTTTTAAAATAACAAATGCTCTTTGTATGATTTATCGAGGTGGATATAAAAAATTACTATGTCTTGTTTAGCTCTAATATTAATTAAATTTTAACAACTAGCATGGTAGTTAGTTTGTTTGAGTAGTATTATAAAAGTATCTATCAAAAGAGTTCAAACAAAAAATTTTTTCTGTGAATTTTTATAAAACACATGTTTTTCTGTTATCGCATCACTATTTGCGTTATCATTTTAAGAAAATGCCCTTTCTTGGACTTTAATATACACCAGCTTTATTTGTGTTGAGCCCCTAGAAGTGGCTGACAACAATTTTTTGTAGCAGTCAAAGCCGCGTGTGCCTGCAGGCACACTTCGGACCTAAAGGATTAAGTATTAGAGCAAAATGTATTACAAATTAAAAGCTTATCAGTACTTTTTATTTATTTAACCAAACTTCATTTGCTCATTTATATATAGTGACTAATTTTTACTTTAATTGCTTTACTAAAGTAAAGTTATGCATGTAAGCAATAATTTAATTATTTAGTTTATTGCTACATACAATAATTAAAATATTATTGGATCCGAATTAAACTGGATAATTCCATTCACGTTGAAACTATAATTCATTGCATTTTAATTAATTGTTTATGTTTGATTTACAATAATTTCTTTACGATAAAGACGCGTCAATATTCGATTTATTAAAAAAACTTTCATTCCGTAAAAAATTGTTATTCCAACTTTGTGCAAACTTCTAATTAAATTATCAGGTTTCGTCTATATACCTCTCAATTATTTGAATTCAGCTTAAGTAACTATATACCTTTAAGAATCCCCAAAATCAACTTCTAACATACACGAATCATCCGATTTCGAAAGTTAAGCAATCCCGCAAACAAACTCCTTCCCAATCCAAACCTAATTATTCCCTCGACTCTATCACCCCCTCCCACCCGTACACATCCACTATACCACCACCGATTACACTATTGACCCTCCAGATTAAACGCCCGACAAAGAAAATGATACGCTGTTTTGCGAACTCCACTGCGAAACACACAAAATTCAACGCCGCACTGCATCACACAACCCTGTATATATACGAACGCGACGATGAATGGGTACTGCAGCTACTACCACACGCACAAGCACACCAGCAGTCGAGAACCGCTGCCTGAGTTCAGTCTCGCACACACGTAAGGGGCTTTGTAGGGTTGCACGAAAGGTATATATAGTACACATACCGTACCGGAGATTTCTCTCGCGGACAATGGGATTGCGCGAGTCCGGCACGTCGAAGGTAACTCGCCTGGAAATCGAAAGCGCGCGCCCGCGTTTAAACGCCCGCCGTGAGAGGGTTGCGAATTCTATCCTGCCTCTGCTCCGTCTCTTATACTCGCTGCGGGGTCGGGGCGTTCGGAGGAAATCAGGATAATTGTTATAACAATTAGCTTAATCAGCCTCGAGAGAGGGAGAGCCTTTGTTGGGAGCTCGCTGCCGAGAGTCGAGAGCATCATCCGGCCTGCGCGAGGAGCACGCGCGCGTGTTCTATATATATATATATATATATATATATATATGTGTGTGGGTGTAGCTATATAGCGTTTGGTGCGCGCGTGGACGCGCTCTGCATACTCTCAAGGATCGAGCGATATGGCGCTCGAGTTGGATTGCTGATGGGCGGGACAGGGAGAGGGTTTCTTGTTGGAGGGATGGCACAACGTAATCGACTTTGGATGCGGGAGGCTGAATAGGGTCGTTTTTAATCTGCGTAATTGAAATTTCGATTTGAAAAAATTTCTGCAGGGAGGTGGGATAGTATAGTCAGAATGTTAAAAAAATCATTTTTTTACTATCTAGGTAATATATTTTGATTATCATGCGAGGAAAATACGTGAAAACATTTATTAGACGATTATTTAATAAAATAAAAAGTTATGAGTTATTTAATTGAAGAACTAGCTCTCATGTGATTCACATATATCTCAGAAACTTTGATTCGTTTTAACTTGAAATTCAGTATTTTGAAACTTAAAATGTTCCTGGTGCCTCACCTTTGAACCAATCAACCAGAAACTATATATACACATTTCATTTTTTGAACGTTCTTTCCACCTTATAAGGATGGCAAATTTGAGAACCCTTTTCTTTATGAATTTCGTGTACCTTAAAGCATTTTATTTGCATTTGTATACTGGATTCACCTTTAATGTAATAAAATTACGTAGAAATACTTACTTTTAATTGAATTTTTTAACAAACGGTATTTTATAATTGTTTAATAGTAAGTTTTGTAATATAATATATTGTTATGAGTTAGTGTTATTCATCGAATTTTGTATAACGTCTGATCGTTAGGTGAGCTTTTTTTGTCTACGATATGAATAGGCAATTGATAGTTTTTGATGCTGTATACGTTGACATCAACTTCTTTTACATTGCTTTCAAATAGATTCTGTAAAGCATTTTTTTCAGTAAAACTGTTATATAAAAGTTAAGTCTGTTCAACTGAAAATATAAAAAGTTGTCTAAAAAAGGTTTTAAAAATAAAGCGATATATTAAGCGATATATAGAGAGATATTGTGTCAAAAGTGAGCATGCAACGAAAAAAATGATTCCCCATATATTCGCCGGTAACTAAAGGTTTACTTAGAATCACCTTGAAGTTTTATATAAACACTGCGTGATCGAAATTATTAACGATAAGAAAAAATTAATTATAATAACGAAAACTCCAATGCAGGAAGCTTTAACCAGCTCCGACGAACCCCTTAACTTCGAAAAATTCAGACCTCATAGCACACCGATACTACACACCTCCGCAGCTCCCAAGGATGTATAGCGTCTCGCCAGACTGGGAAATGCGCTCGGGCGCGCGCGACGCGACTTAATCGTCGGTAACCGAGCGAGAGAGAGAGAGAGAGAGAGAGAGAGAGAGAGGGAGAGAAAGAGACGCTGCGGCTCTGCGGCTGCCGCATGCAGGCCGCGGAGAACTCGGGCGTGTTGCGCGGCGGGGGCAGCAGCTATTCAGGAGCGCTTAAATAATTAACAGCAATTAAGCAATTGAATCTCGTCGCGCCGCGCGCACTGCAGCCGCGGGCCTTTCCAGACGCCTGACTCCCTTAATTCAGCTGGGCCGAGTCTCTACTACCCAGTATATATCTCGCTCTCTCTCTCTCTCTCTCTCTCTTACTTTAGTGTATATATACTAGGTAGATGTGACGGTGACGCAGTGCATTCAATTCGATTGCGCATCCTCTTGTGCGCGCGGGCGAGTGCTAGTTGAGATCCGTCTTGCGGTCCGCGGCCCGGATATGTATCACGATTGAGTTCCGCAGCGACTGGTGCTCGGATCTTGGAATTGATGGCTTGATGATTATTGTTCGAGTTCTGAGATGTTTTGCCTGTGATTATCTCGATGGTCTGAAAATAACTTTTTCTTTACAATTTTATCCTTTAAACGGTCGTAATATCTGCGTCGTTTGGTTTATTTAAGGAATAAGCATAAGGTCTAAATATGATTTTTAGAGGTATATACTTTAAAATAAAATGAAATTGGCGTTGCTCTTGGATAACTTTGAAAAGGAACGTTTATAATACGGGCAACTTGTGGACCCATTAGAAATTAGACTCTTTTCACTTAAAGAAAATCTACATGGATTTATATGTTAAAATATATAAATTTAAGATGAACAACTTTGGCCAGTATATATAGCCTCCCCTACTGATTGTATATCCATAATGAGATTTTACAATGATTTCTCAAAATTCATGTATGTTAAAACATCACATTGAAATAATATATATCGCGTTAGATCTAATAATAGCAATATCCAAGTAGTTTTTGCTGTCGATTGGCCAGGCTTAGATCTGTTTTCTAGTGGGATAAAAAATATCGTGTTTTTATAAAATCCATCCATTGATAAAATTAAAAAGAAAATTAGTTTTACTTGGAATTATTAAACGAAATCTGCAAGCGCCATACGGAATACTCTATTTGTATGTCATGGTCATTTTCAATTTTACGTGTAAAGCAAAAAGAATAACCGACTTTTTTTATCGATTATAAGTATATAATAATTATTAGTGATGTGTCATCTATATCGGCCATTTCTGTGAATTTTTCACATAGAATGACAATAAAATTTCTACGTTACAAATTCTTTGAGATTTTTAAAATAGAAACTCCTACTTAAAAAAAATATCATTAAACATTCTTTGTACACCATCCTTATATAATAGTTATTTAAATAATATTTATCAATAGTCAATGATATGTATTGTTATATGCGCATGAATAAGTATTAGGGAGAGTTTATTTTCATTCGACAAAGCGTTTCACATTACAAATGAGATTCCCAACTAAATAGCTGTGTACGTGTTTTGGGTTCCAGGTGTGGTTTCAGAACCGCCGTGCAAAGTGGCGCAAGAAGGAGAAGGCCCTGGGCAGGGAACCGAGCTTTATGCACGTCGAACAAGGCGGTAAGTAGTTAAGACCTTTTTTCAATCCGACTCGACACACATTTTACCAGACACTGCGCGCGGGGACTAGTCCGAAAAAGTTTCTTTTGAAATCGATATACACAACGACATGCTGTTGAACTGAATACATTCATTGTTTAGCTGTTTGAGCTTTATTCTCTTATATAATATATTTAAATAAATATTTTTTTTTCAACTTGATTAGAAATTTGTTGTTGTCGCACCGTAATGATAGCTTGGATTAGATTATCTATTGTGTTAATGTTTGCAAAGTAAAATTAATATAGAAGGATTTATTTCATACGTAGGAATATTACTGTATGATAAGAAGATAATTTATTTACGAAGCATTAATGTAGAAAAAGCTTGATGTAACTACAGATTATCTCCATTCGTGTACAAATATTGATTTAGGACCTATATTTCACGTTTACACGTGAGCGTTTAAGGATGGTAACAATATGTTTTACCTGAAATTATTGTATTATTTTTCTGAATGCACGATAATATATCATAAAAACAAAATAACTCACTTACAAAGTTCATATATGCAAAATAAGTGTTTAATAAATATTCTTAATTATTTATACTGTGTATATACAGGACAAATTTCAACATTTGTTTTACTAAAGTAAATAAATATGTATTAGTAGTAATTTAGTTATTTACTTTGTTTCTATAAGCAAAACTTAAAATTGTTTAATAAAACATCATTGTATCCCAATTAAATGTAGGTCTTTGTCTTTGTCAAAAAATAGATATTTCATACAGCCGCCTAACAAAAGCATTTATTATTATTAATTATAATCAGAACAAACAACTCGCGGCAAATAATCCTTTGATTGCGCTTCACCGCGGCCTCCAACGATTAAACACACACACACACATATACACCTGCACTCACACTCAGCCAAATTTTCACGCGGGAAATTCCATAATGATTCCCCACAACTAATTTCCTTAACTCGATTTCTCGTTCGCACGCCAACTATAGAGCCTCGGTAGATCTCCATTATCGCGTACAACTGATAAACGCGCGCACGAACAAAAAAATAAAATTTCCATCCATCGCGGTGACGAGCTTAATTCCGGACGTTAAATTGAAAAATTCATCGCACAATAACGGGAGCATTACACGCACGCAGACAGACAATCCCGTACGATGTAAAAAAGGAAGCGAGAGAGATATACACAAAATAAAAGGAGTATACAGGGTACACGCACTTGCCAGCGACGATCGGTATCGTATATAGGGGTAGATAAGATCCGCCACAATTACGCCTAATTTCAGCGGCGCCGCGCGACAAGCATCTCGGGGGCCAATCCGCGTCTCCTCTCTCTGTATATCATACTTCTGTACTTTCACCCCTTACACGCCGGACGAACTGATAAAAGGTTGCGCGCTCGTGCATGTTTCATTAGGTCGCGCGTTAAACAGCTAATTTCTCTGTACTCTGGCTCGGTTCTTTTTTTATTTTTACGAGGAGTCTTTTATTTTCGTATATCTGGGATATATGTGGCGAGCGCACGTGTTGGATGATATACGTATATACTTTGTAGCGTTATAGCTTCATTATAAGGGGTAGTAACACTGTTCGTTTCATTTTGTTAATTTATAGGCTTTTTCAATATAGCGGCGGTGATGACGTAATTCTCCGTTGGTTTTGCGTTAGAAAGGATTGATTGCGAGTCTAAAAATATATCTATAGCGTTTTAAAAATGTATTTTGAGGCTGTTTATTTGATTGCAGATTATATACAATTGTGCAATGCACGAAAAGCAGCTTTCAATCAGTTCAATATTTAATAATTGTATCTCTTGTCAATGCCATTGATAATTCTAAATTTGTTCATTATTTGTAATATTCACCTACAACCATTGTTTATTTGTTGGATCGAATGAATAGAAGAAAATTACGAAGCTTAAAATCAATCCAATGTCTAATTCGGTGCAAACATTGTTTTCCGTAATGAATGTATGATTATAACGTGAAAACTACTTGTAGAAAGTAATTACGTGAAATTGGTGCCATTGTGTTGGGTTTCTTTTTGGTCGTGCACGGTTCGAGCGAACAAAAGCAAAATTGATAACGCGCGTTTGAAAGGCACAGAGTGAAAATCTAAAATTATTCATTTGTCACGCAGTGCTGCAATTAACGCACACATGTTCGTCCTTATCGGTTTACGGCATCGTATTGTATATACCTAATACAATGTACATCGCGTAATTAAGTAACTGAAAAACACATCAAGTGTACGTTGAATAGAATTAGTATTTCAGTTTTTAGTGAATAACGATTTGATAAACGTAATTTTGTTATTTAATAATTTTTCTTTTTTAAAGTATTTCTAATAACATAATTGTATAGTATTTTTTAATAAGTTATATAAAACCATTTAGTGTCGTTTATTTAGTAAAAATAATTGTAATGCTAAAAGAAAATATTATTGTAAAATATATTTAAGATTAATTAAGTCGAATTTTTATTTATTGAATCGAATCGCAAGATTTACAAAAGACGAAATGTTTTGGAATATTGAATATTACTAATCAATGAAATACTTTAATAAATTTGAAACCACTTTCTACAAAAATCCGAATAAATTTCTACGTATATAGTATGGCATACCATGTATAAAAATTAATAATTTCTCAGCTCTTAAACTTGATTTCATCAAATTTACTTTCTTATCTATGGATACTGATCGGTAGCTTGTGATCGAGCATAGTAAAAAGCAAGAGGCATAAGAAGAATAACCCAAATTTATTGCGCTACTTTAAAACAAAGTTTACTGGTAATATTCGATGATCAATTAAATTGTTATAAAATAACATATTATTGTACTAGCTTTGCGCTGGTTTAAATGAAAGTTTGAAGGTATTGTTCAATAATAATCAATTGAATTATTAAAAAGCTATATATTGGTATGTCTATACAAAATTTATACCAGAACCATAGTTTTATTACAATGCTTGATGCTTTGATATAGAACTATAGTTCACAAACTATGGATGAAGTAGATTCGATAGCGTATTTTTTAATGTCACGTTTGAAAGCTGAAAAATCCTTTAAAAAATTTGCATTCAAATTTACCGTGAACATTATTGTAAACGTGAGCAATACTAACTTCACTTACCGCATATTTTTAATCTTTACCGTTCATCCATTTTTTAATCTTAACCGTAATTTTTCCAAATTATCTTCATGAACGATAAATATTGTTTTGATGAACGGTAACAATTATTCTAATAAATGATAATAATTGACGTTATTCATTATAATTTCTCGCACGAATTATAATCAATTTTAGCATGAATTACGGCAATTTTGACCATTTATCTGAGTAATTTGTTCCCTCAAGTTGACATGTTCCATATCCCCTATAATTCTTACTACAGTTCTGAAAATAAATTTCTCCCAGTGCAGTAAAAAGCAAGCCTCCCCAATCAGGCACCCAAGGCAACGTAACACCTCCCCCTCTCAAACAAACAACCTACCCTCCCTCCAAACTAACCACCAACCCCTCTCATCTCTTGTTCCAGGTGTGAACGAGCTCTCGCTGCACGCGCACCTGCTGCAGAGCGCCGTGGGCGCGGGCCACGACTCGTCCGGTCCCGGCGCGGCCAACGCCTTCCCCTGGTTCATGCCCCCGGTCTTCCCGCCGCCCTGGCCGACGAGCGCGCCCAAGCTGCCGCCCCTGCACGCCTTCCTCTCTCAGTACATCGGGCTGCCCTTCCCGCAGAACCTGGCGAGCCTGGGCATCCCCGTGGTGGGCGGCGGCGCCTCCTCGCCGCTGAACCACCACGCGGCCGCGGCCCTCGAGAGACAGCAACAGCTCTCGCCACCTACGATGCAGCAGCAGCAGCAGCAGCAGCAGAGCAGCGCCGGACAGCATCCGCTGAACCTGGGCGTGCCCCAGAGCCTGCCGCAGAATCTCAGCAGCAAGAAGAGGGACAGACCGCACGATGAGGATTCGAACTCCGATCTGGAGGAGGAGAGGAGGCGGCACAACAGTGCCCAGATGCTCAGGGTCAAGGCCGAGGAGGTCATGTGCAAGAACGATAACTGAGTGATCGATCGATCGATGGGTGGAGGAGGGGATGAGTATGCGCGCGGGGGATGCGAGCGAATGGGCATTTCTTTCGGGGGCGTGTGCGAGGGGATTAGCTTGGAAGAAGAGTGTTTTAGCGATGCTGCGATGAGGATTGCTTTGGATGGGGGAGATTTTTATGGGACTGAGGTATATTTTTGTTTATTCGATTGTAAATGCGTCACCTACACTTTTGATTGCGTAACACTGAATATTTACAATTACTTTTATATTGGTGCACGAGATAACGTATTTTGCTCAAAATATGGTGCCACGGAAGTGACACTCTAACAAAAACCGAATTTATCGCAATTTCACAAGAACTGGACCTTGAATTAGAAGTTCTCTCGTTGGAGAAATTATTCATAACTTGAAGTCTTTCATTTAGAATGGCATGAGATCATGAAAATAACCTTTACGTGACTCGAGTTTCAGTTTTACCATTTTACTTGGATGATTTCATTCAACCCTGCAACACTTATACATACGGTAGAAGCCAGTGTTTAATAGGAATAGTTGAATTAATTTTTTTTAATATACTGTTTACTTAATCTGGGGAAACAGCTGACAATAATGATTGTTATTACAGAGAACAAATATTTATTTCGCACTAATGTCATTGAAATGTATTAAAGTGATACTATTGAACATTAGAGAATTAAATACAGTCATTTTAGAGAAAAACATACGTACATCGATAAGTTTTTTAAATCAATACATAAAATCAATATAAAAGAAATTAGCAATGCACTCTTTTTTCAATGTTATACATCAAGGATAAATAATATTAATATTTATTAATACCAATTAAAATGAGCTTAAAACTCATGATAATTGTTTACAAAGTAAATTTTATTTTGTACCTTTTACCAAATATACATATATATATATATACTACAGATGTCAAACGCAAAATTTTTGTTATAGTAAAAAATGTTTATATACTTGTAAATGGTTTATTAGAATATTATATAATTTAGGGAATGTATGAATAATGAATGCAGATTTACTTATTTAGATGTAATTAAAATAAAATCAAACATTCCATTCAGTTCACTATAATACGGTCTTAACAAAAATATTGCCAATGATAAAATTTCTAATTTTAATTGGTGATATTTTTTTATATATATATGTGTATATGTGTATATATATATATATATAAATCTAATCAATATCAACATATAGAAGGACAATTTAAACAATAATTAAAAATGTATATGTTATTTATGTGCGGCCCTAAAACATAAAAAACGTTTTCTAAGAAAAAGTAATTTAATAAATGATGATTTATTGTAGATTGGAAGAAAGTTTTCGAATTGTTAGAGAGAGTTTACTAAACATAATGAAAATAATTTCATAATTTGTATGGTTTAGTCGACATGTATAAAAAAGTCTTAATAATTTTAATTTATTAAATTGCTGTTTTAAAAGTGATTTTGAATTTATTTAATTATTGAGTGAACTCTCTCAATAAATTATTTAGCATATGCAATCTTAACACTTTGTTAAAGTTTAAAGTGTTGTTGTTGTTTTGTTGATTTTTTTGTTAACCAAAAAGGTATTGTATTGATTTAACTGTCTGCTCGCGTTCAATTTCAGAGAATTAAATGAACATAATACCATTAATATTTTTTTTATTTCAAAAATATTTTGTTGACATTATTGTCTTTCTTTCATTTTAATTTAAGAAATTCAGATTAGAATTATTATTCATTAAGCCAACTTTACGAAGATGCACCATATATACTTTTCTATATATTTGTTCTAAATTCATATTTTTATCATCGATGACATTATCTACAATAGCAAAGTGTTACTACGTAGAAACATTTTTGTAAAATATAGCAATTGAAATCTACAAACTAAATAATAATTAACGTAAGATATATTTATTTTAAATTTTGTGGTTACTTCAATCTCACGTGTAACAATCGCACAATTGTTGAAAATATTCGTTAAAAAGAACATCGTTTGGTTAAAAAAAATAAAACAAAACATGTATCTATACGAATCTTGTAAAAAGTCTTTCTTAGTTTCTAAGTAGCGAAGCCGAAACGTCGGTTATTAGTGATGATTATTATAGAGAAAAAGTGAGGCTCTCAACGCAGGAAAATGAGCTCGATTTTGTAAGATAATACATTGTACGATATTATCATGTCATGTATGTGTGTGTAAATATGTAGGTAATTCTTTCTGCCGTGTTAAACGGAAAAATACACCAACAAATATTATCAATCTAATTATTGTGTCTTTTTTGTATAAACCTTTTTCTTCCTCTCAGTGATCCTCATACATTTTTTCCCAGGTGAAAATAACTTCAAATTATGATAGTATAATATTATAATGTTTATATATTATAAGCATATATGCTGATGAATGCCAACTCCTATATGTATTCACGATCCTACATGAAGATAGATTCACCATTGAAAACATTGTATATAACTGATAAATGATCTTGACATTGGTTTTGAATCTACAATATATTTTATAATGAAAATACTTTTTTGATATCTTTAATGAATTGTAATTGGACTTCGTACTTCTTATTATATTGCGAAAGACTCAGGGCGAATGACTGACATAATAATGACAATTACAATATAGATAATTGCGTACAGTTGATATCGCATCTATCAAAGTTACTTTCAGAAAAGGGATAAATTATTTTTTCTCACGAACTCAGATTTATTTTATAATAACGTAGATATGTCATAAAATAATATATATATTTCTTTAAAATAATTTTCGATTATCCAGTAAAATAAATATATAAAGTGCCAATAAGCTGATTTCTCACGTACTCTCGCATTTTGTTTTGTAGCTCTGAAATCGTTTACTTAGCACAACGCGCCCTTATTTTCATAAACCTGCACAATAGCCGAGAGCAAAGCATTAACTTCCACCGGTTAATAAAAGCGCGCGCAGCTACGCCATACCCCCAATTCATTTCACGAAAATACGATTTCAGGGCAAGATATTTGTCAGCGTCGCGCGCTCCGACAATAAATCAGGGAAGAATTCCGTGTTATTAGAGTGACTGTTTCCTGATTTTCTCGTCGTCGGAAAGGGTAGTCGCCGCCATTCCCACGACGCGCACGTATACATAAACGCGGCTCAGCAAACATGCGCGCGTCGCGTTAGCACCCCTTTTCACCACTACTTTTCCCTGCTGTTCGTCTGTCTAGTTCTTACTGTTTTATCCCTTGTATCTATGTCCTGATACATTTTATTCACGTATTGTTTTATTAAGAGGAGCACTCTATGGAAATGGCTAAAATAAAAGCAATTTTGTGTGATTTTTTTGTATGCCATAACGGACCCGGTTTCTTAATAGGACGCAATTTCCGATCATTTTCTACATAAAGTATTATTTTAAATTTATAGTTGTAATCAATTTTTATAAGACTTCAGGAATAATTATTTATTATTTAAAAACAATAATTGATCAGGAATTACTCTTAGTTAATCAGAAACTGGATCTGCGACGGTGTTTTAAGAAAAAAAAATTTGTAGATTTTTTTTAATTGCATAGAACTTTTAACAGGTCTTAAATTGCTTGTTTTAACGTGTGATTTCTATTAACTATAACCACACATAACATAAAAATTGACGGAGTAAGAGAAGCGCCAAGTAAACTATTAAAAACTACCCTAAAAAGAACGCAAGAAAATTTGATGTCTCAAAATTAAATCTATACTGAGGGAACGCCGTTAAATCTATACCGAGAGATCGTCACATAAATTTTGTAGCATATTCTTCATATCAAAATGAAAAAATTCAGACCTCTTAGAAGGTGTGCTATGCTTAGTCCGTGAGGAATAAAATTTTGAAATTCGATACTTTTCTAGATATCTAAATAACTCAAGAAAATTAACGAAATACAAAATTATATTTCTCGCAAACCAAGCAAAGCACATCATTCTAAGAGGTCCTAATTTATATATGCGATTAAAAAAATAAAAAATTTCTATTTTCTTTTTCAAATGTTCATTAATTTACCAATTATTTCAAAAAATTCATTTACATAGTGTTCTTCTTAATTATCTTTTTTGACACTTTTTCTGTTTGACTTTTAATTATTTTTCTTGACAGTCTTTCTGTTTGAGTCTTAATTCTTTGAAAGACAGCAATGAGAGCTGAAAAAAGAAGTTTTGCAAATGTATTATGGAATGTAAAAAAAATGATAATTAGTAATTCGTAACTAATTAGTTATGTATCTCTACTATAAAAATAATTTGTTGATAACCCTAAAAATTATAGTAAACTTACGTGGGATTCATGTGACTTTACAGGGGAAATTACTTACTCTGATAAAAGGTACACATTGCGCACATTTACTATTATTTTCATGGTAATTTTCATTACAACATTTTCTCTGTGTATAAGAAGTGTTAGAGAAGTAATGTGTTTACAGAACACAAAGTAGGGATTACTAAATAGATAGAGGCGTGTTTATATTCAAAACATGCTCTGATTCGTTGAATCGAGTGAATTTAAATAATTAATTACAAGAGGATTATGGGTTGGCTTGAAAAGTAACCAATGACTTTGTGACACGATGTTGTATTCTGCATCTTATATTCTATTGTTCTACTACTAGTAAGTAATATCAAGCATTATCGAAATGATTGACGATCAGTATGATGATATGGATTGAGAGGCATTATTCTTGTAAGAAATTTATTTTATTAATAAAACTATGATATTTTTAATAATTTTTATTCTATTATTTTCTTTTCAATTTAAAAAATTTAAAAAGTGAATGTTTAGTTATTTAATTTTTTCGCAAGTATTGTTATATTATACCGATGCTTGTTAATCGATCGATTTGAAATCCATTGAATTTTTCTGTTGAATATTTTTTTAAATTATGTAGGTTTCGATAAAGTTCTGTATCAAAAAGACATATTTCACAAATGAAAACTGCAATTTTTATTTATTACTTAAATTTTAACAGCCAGATAATGTTAAGAGTTTAAACACGTGAATTATATTAAAAAATATTCTCAATTTCTACAGTTTCTTGAGAGACAAAACAAAACATATCCTTCTATTATCATTACAAAATCAGTAATACCTTTTGATAACGAAAAATAATAAATCAGGCCTGCTTGTAAATTATTTTATCAAAATCTTTTCTTCTTATAGCGAGAGAAAAATTAAGATTATAAATTCAAAAATACAGAAAAGATATAAAGCAATAACAACATCATTTAGTTGTTGAGTTCAAGCTTTAACAATTTTTTATAAAAACGTCTACCTGTAATTTATTTCTAAGAATCCTCTCTAAAATTCAGTCTTCCCCTTTGCAATATCCCTCTTCCAATTAATAACTTCCAGGTAATATACCTCTCTATACAATCTACAATATTACTACGCGTTTGATTTTGATCGTTCGAGTTAGGGTAGGGTGGCGATCGCGAATATTCGTTTGCCTCATCGTTGCGTCGCGTCGCCGGAGTCGCTCGGCGCAGCTTAATCGCTACGACTCGAGGTCTCGGCTTCCGGTGTATATACACGACAACGACACGCACAACGGCAATTACAAGGTGCCGGCAGTTTATCAGAAATTTATCCGACTCGCGGAGGCCCGCGGTGGCGACGATGAGAAAGAGAATAAAAAAGAACGTGTTATTACATGTCATTGGCGTGCGATTATTAGTATAGTCGTCGTCGTCGTCGTCGTCGTGCACGCGCGCGAGCATCTGTTATTCCGCTGTCACCTGGCGCCGACGGTTCACCCCGATATCGACGAAGCGTCGGGGGCAATTCATTGAGTTCTTTTTGTAACTTTTACTAATGTATTTAGTAGTCTGGCGGTTAATAGCTTGTTTCAATGATTACAGGAAATATGGAAGAGCGATGGGGCAGAGAATTATTGTTTTGGCTCTGGAATTAAATATCTAGGGAACGTATAAAGTAAGTAAAGATTGTAACATATTAGTAAGACCTATCATTTTAGCTTCAGTAGTTATTACTATGAATACATTTATATCACTCGATTAGGGAAATTAAACAAGTTTGTTCTTATTAATATAAACCCATATAGAGTCAAGATAAATCAACCTATAGATTAATATTTCTTGAAAAATAAATTACAGTTTGAGAAATAAGAGATTTTTGGTTTATTCATTGTTTATTTTACTTTCATATTATGATAGTTTCAATCAACTTAAATCAAAGTTTACTATAAAGAAGTTTCGCCCTAAAGTTTTGGTATTTTAAAAAATGTGGTTTATAGTATAATATGGTTTTTATAAATGTCATCGAACCTACTATCTCATATCTTTCTTTCAAAGTTAAAAATTATATTTTTACTACATTTTTTTAAGGACTTGGTCTAGATCTATGTTACTAGCCGTAGTCATTCCGGCGGAAATTTCGTTTTTTATATAAAAAAACTATATATCAGCTAAACTAATTCTCCAGAGAAAGATATAACTTTAATTTCTTACAAAGAAGGGCAGAAAGTTGCTAAATTAAGCTAAAACCATCCAAATTAGAGAGACAAGAAAAACATTTTGCGTTCGAAACTTTCGTTTTCTATAAAAAGTATACACCAGAATACAATTTCCTTTTTAGAAGCACTATATTTATTGAAACCCAAGAGTGTAACGGTCAAGTAAATACTGAAATAAAAAAATAGCATTTGGTAAAAGCTTGTTTTGGAAAAAGTTTGGGGCGGTCGATGGCTCAAGTGAAGCTGATGCTAAGCCCCCCTGTTACTGAGGAATACGGGGAAACCGTTTTTTTATTTAATTCTCAATTCTGAGAAAATATCTCTGAAGGATTGTTGTTTTTGATTGAGACAATAATGTTTCAGAGATATATTTACTAAAAATTAAGAATTAAATGAATAAAGTAGGTCTTGTTAATTTTTGATCACGGGTGGCTTTAGCATCACCTTATCCGGTCGCTCAAGGGTCGCGTGATTTACGGATCTTCGGAGCGTCTTTACCGATTTTTCGTTGGCGAAGATCAGGCCTACAACACACTGCCTGGGTAAGGGCATGTTAGCATATGCAATTAAAAAAAGAACCACTGCTAACTGCTTTAGCAGAATGCTTTCTCAAAGAGATTGGATGTATAATTATTTATTGCATATTTACTCTGAAAAAGTTATTTTATGAATATACAACAATTTTACGTTGTAAACTTATATAAAAATGGTGCATTGTTTTTGTAATAAATTCATGAAACACTGCCCACTATACATCTTCTTTGTAAATAACTGGACATTATATGTATATATATAAAGCGTATCTAAAGTATAAAGAAAAGAATTTCAATTTAAAAAAGAATTCCAATTCAATTACAAATTTAAAATCGCATTTCATTAACAAAAAACAAATTTAGAGTATATGTAAGATATACCAATCGAATGAAAATTAAGTCAGTTTTACGAATGTTTGCATTAAATTGACATATATAACGTATTGACAAAAATAATATTTCAATTTTTACAAATTCTAAAAGTTCAAAATTTAATTTCTGTAACAAAAAAAAAACCAATAAAGTATTTCTAAGATACACCAAGTGATAATAAATTTAAAGAATATATACATATTTTTGATATATCAAGCTCATAAAACAGTAGAAATTTATTTTTAATTGTTAAAAATGTTCCCAAAATGTTAATTTTATTAAATAAGCAATAAGTTTAGACAATATGACTTCAAAATTTAATCTGTCCTATGTTGGGTCATATATAATATACCTGTAACATTTCAGCCCGATATACGGTGGTCTTCAAAAGTTATGATGACCACAAAATTTGACCACATACATACAGACAGACATTTTTAAAACCCATATATTTCGATTCAGCGTTCACAATAACATCGAAATACATCATAATCTGAGATTTCAAAAGATTATCGTTACAAAGCTATGTCTTTGAGAAAGCAAAACGTGATGACCGTTTTAAAGATGTATTTTATGGTGATTTTCCATGTTAATATCAACTCGACCTTTTACCTTTTATTTCCAATAAATAAAGTGATCTTGAAAAAGATATTGGATAACAATATGTAGTTTTTGAAAGATGCACCTTTCAAAGATTAATTTTTTTGGTTCGCTTTTTCTGAAATTGATTCTGATACGTATTTTCTATAAATAACGAAGCTTTCGACTGATTGTTTTCTGTCGGTAACGTAGATATAGATTAGCACTTAAATATCCTAAAATTTAAAATTTAAGTTAAAATTCAAAGTTAAAATTTAAGCACATAAAAGTGTACACGCTACACCTCGTACAGAGTGAAATTTTACTCGAAGTATGAGTTGAATAATTTACTCTGCTAAGAGTGAATTTCTACTCTATAATAGGAGTGGTCTTTCACTTTATTAATGGAGTGAGTCAGATAGCGCAGCATCCTAACCCCTATTCTAATTTTTACGGCTAAAATAAATGAAAGTAAAAAAAGTTTCCATATTTTCAATGCATCCCACATTTTCATGTATGAATATCGCATTCAAAAAACACATTGATAAGAATCTCTATTCATTCACTATAGAAACAAATCAGATACGATAGAGTTAAAGCTTATAATACGTAAGTCGTAAACACGACACACCAAGCGAGTAGTCTCCCCGTGCTTCCACGGTAAATTTTTTGCCGCGCTTTTCCACGGATATAGGAAATCTAGAAGCATCACGGCGGAAAGACGCGCGCCAGTGAGTGTCGGGCTGGTGGGTAAGGGGGTGTGGGTGTGCGCCGAGTTCCGGAAGGAAGGTTGAGAACCGCGCGCGGGAGCTTGATCGTCGCTTGCGAGCGCGCGCCGCGCCGGCTACGAAGGACTATTAGATTAAAAGCAGCGCCTCTCGCGGCGGCTCGAGATCCATTAGTGCCCATTGTACCACCCCATTTGCGCCCGTTACCCACCACCGCCACCGCCGCCGCCGCCGTCGCCACCCTCGCATCTCTCCCTCAATCTCGAAGCCAGGTACTTATTCTCAATAGTAATATGCTCACTTCATACTTCCACTCCTCCCGCTTGCTCTCTGTCTCGTACTGCTGCTCTTTCTCTCTCGCTCTCTCTTTCTGTGCTCTTCGGAGATTTTTAGAGCGAGTGCGCGACCAGGCGCACTTCGTTCTCTTTTTTAATCTTTTGTTCGCCTTTTATATTCTTTCGCCTGCTGCTGCTTCTGCTGTGAGTCGGCGCTTTTACTATATCGCCTCTTTTAGCTGGCCGTCCCCGATTTATATTGGTCTGATTGAAAGTAATTTTCCGATGCTGCGAGATTTAATTGATGGCAGCTATATATTCGAGTAGCCCGGTGAAATTGAAAAATGTTGAATCGCTGGATATTAATTTTTTTCATGGCTATTTAGCGCTTCGACGAGCCGATTATTAAGTCGCTGCTTATATAGGATTTGTGAAAATAAAATTAAGAAGCAAATCGATACTGGCGATAATGTAATGGTATAAAGCTAAGGAGCGCTCGATTGCCAATGAATTGTTGCGTCAAAATTAATAACTGATAGTGAGCGTATTTATTATAAGCTGATATTCTTAGTCACAGATAAGTTACAAAAGGATCAATTTAGTTTTAGTTTTTAGAGGACCCTAATTTAATGTAACGTTACTTATACCGATTATTGATAAAAATAATGTTTGTAACTTTGTTAAATAATATTTAGTGTTATTTTAATTCAAACAATACTTTTTCATTAAAAAATCTATGATTTTCTAACACATCAAATACTGTCTTTTCTTTCATTAAGTAAGAGTTATTATTTTGGAATGCATAATTTTTAATGAGAAAATTACTTTCTCCTTGCATTAACTTGTTAAGGAATTTATCTGAAACTTGGAGAATTCATTCTTGAATGTCTTATAAAAAGTAAAAATTGTTTTTTGC
Organism: Gastracanthus pulcherrimus; assembly: GCA_949152435.1. Lineage (NCBI taxonomy): Eukaryota > Metazoa > Arthropoda > Insecta > Hymenoptera > Pteromalidae > Gastracanthus > Gastracanthus pulcherrimus. The sequence goes on along the minus strand of OX424575.1, from coordinate 167,964,103 downwards.
ATGCACGCACAGGCAATATGATTGCTCGGGACGTGAATAAACTAAGGATTTTGTTAAAATAATTTGTACACCATTTATAATAAAGTCTGTTATTCATTAAATACAATATTAGCCTTATTAGTATAACGCGCTTTGTAACTACCGATCTGTATAAAGGCCAGAGTGCATCTGGTCTCTACGTCTTTCTTTTTCGAGTTATAGAATGAGCCGCTTTTCGCGAAGCCTAAAGTCGCCGCCGACGATCGCCGAAAACATACATAAGAAACTCGAGAACGTCATCGCGTTTAAACTATACAGAACGTTTTAGAGACTTTTTGCATAGGAACTTATTACACAGTCAGATTTTCTTATTACTAATGGATTATATCCGATTTTAGATATTTTATCGATTAAGAAATATGGGATTGTACAATTTTTTTGAGTCACAAGTGTCATGTAGCAGAATGCTCGTATTTTCTATAATTAGCCCTTTTATTTGAAGAGCTTCGGAAAAAATGCATCAAATATGAATTACAAATTTTATAAACCAGTATATTATACTTATACATAATCTCTTTCTGGTTTTCAATAAATAAATAATTATAAAAAAGATTAATTAACACAGAACAAATGTCATATAATTTTTAAAAATCACCATAACCTTCCCTTAACAAATTCATCTGTTTTATAACAATACAAATTAAATATCATTAGGAAAGTAAATGCTAGTAATATATTTGTTTTGCGACCGATGTTCGTATACATGCACATATAATGCTCGCAGCACATGCAGACGCGTTCTCACACCCATATCTACACGCACACACATACACACACTCACACGCAAATTTTGCCCTTATTTCACGACTCCTAAATGCGGATAGAAGCGCGCGGCAAGTGGCGAATATGTCGCGCCTGAAAAGATTTCTTTCGCCTTGGGAATCAGCGCCGAGCGCGCGCGCGCGCATAATCACACTCTGAATGACACCAATTAGTGTATCCGCACGACTGCATCAGACATGGAGCGCATATAGCCGCGCGAGTAATTCCGCCGTCTTTTCATTCCTCGCCTGCTAATCACCTTTTTCTCTCTCACTCTCTTTCTCCCGGGTCCTCAAGCTTCGCGGCAAACCCCCTTACATAGCAGTGGGCTTCATCTTCTTCGCGCGGCGCGCAGCAACCCCTTTTTCACATGTATGCGCGCATGAATTCTGCCGTAATGGAGGCTGCGCGCACGGCGCTCTAAACACGCGTAATCATAGCAATAATCGCGATAATAGTGACAATTAAGTCGGTCTTTATACGTAGCTTCTTCTTCTTGGTTTTTTCGGCTCGACGTGAATTTTCGTGTATTGCTCTCTTTTTTTTTTCGCTCGCCAATCTGCGAAAATGCACGCTGAACGACTCATCTGGGCGTTAATGCGCGCCGAGTGGTTTTTCGCTCAGAGTGGAGAATGTTTTAGCATAATATTCGCAACTTTGCACGAGTTCGGGCGATGATTCGCGTTTGTTTACTTGTAAATGAGGTCTGGCGCGCAATTGAGTTTGATCGAAAATTCTCGCAAAGCCTCTCGGAAATTGTTCGGTCAAATTCGTGCGGTCGTGTAACCCTGTATATTCACTTACCATTTACCAATAATTCGGTTAACCACAATGTTTGAGCGTAACTAAATGACTGTCGCTGAATTCAATCAGAGGTGGGCGCATCTCGGCTTGGCATCGAGTCAAAGCGTTAAAAAATGTACGATAATATTAAGCAGCTCAGTATATTATATAATAGACTGGCTGAAGAACGAATCTATAGAAATTTTTAACAGCTGCAAATAGTCACCCAGAATGGGTTTTAAGTTATTCATTGCTTTCAAAATTATAAAATTAGATTAGACTTCTTATACCACAGTGTTAAAAAATGTATGATAATATTTAGCAGCCAAGTATATTATATAGACTGGCTGAAGAACGAATCTATGGGAATGTTTAACAGCTGCAAATTGACACCCGAAATTGTTTTGGGTTAAACCATTGCTTTTAAAATTATAAAATTAGGCTTTTTATAGATATAAATATTGCGACTGGTAGAGCTAAAAGTTTTTTGAAATAATTTTTATGTATGCACCGATGCGTTATAATTTTCAGTTACAAGAATAGAGAAATAATTGTAGTCGAACTATCGTATACCTACAATTGTATTTAGCAGCTTCAGAATTCTGCATCTGGTAAACTTTGCGTTACCAACAGTCGCTTTGTTAAGATTAAATTTGTTGAAAAACAAAATTTTTATATAAATATATGATTTTTATATTTTTCTTAATAAGCAAATGCTAACAAAAATTGTCGAAAATAAATTTTAAACATTCAAACATTAAATTATTTACAAAAATTAATGGAATTAATAATTTTACTTTATAATGTGTTTTATTAACTTTTTGACACTAACGAAAAAATAAATAATTATAGCTGTGCAAGCTGTGAAGTGATACACCTTTAGAGTTTAGATATAAACATATAGTACTCGTAGCTGTACACTTTGTAGTAAGGGCTGATCGTAGCTAGTATAAGAGTCACAATTCTACTGCAAGGCCAGCTACATAGTACTTTTATTGTATTAATGTATGGGTCTTAAAAACTGTTTAAATAAAAAATTATATAAAAATACAAATCAAATTAAATGGAACAGACGAAGCTGACGGAGAGAGTTGTCCATTTTTGGATAAAGTCCTGCTCTTTACGACACTACTAGAAGTCTTAATACTTTCCCTGGATAGCGAGACCAATTCAGGTGTTGGAACTTAATTCTGAAAGAATGTATTTACAAAATAGTCGTATATTATATTCAATTCAAAGTACATAGACGTTATTTAATACTAATTTTGCTTAATCATAATTAAGTTTTGACATAATATTTTTCAGTTTTTAATAAGAAACTTATCAACTTAAGTGTAATCAATAAACAAAGATTTTATACACAAATATTGTACCTGTGCCAAAGTGAGTGACTTCTCCCTTGTATTTGACTTTGATGTTTCATCACACCGTGAACAAGATTAAGAAAACTTGGCCATATTATACCTCTCATACAATTATCTTTTCGTTCGAGTGCCCCAGACTAAATGTTCACATCGATTGTGCAAGTCGCGCATAAACAACAAAAGATCCTTTGTGTGCAAACACAAAATTTACTTTCCCTCCGAACGAACTCCAAATCCATACGCCCGACACACACACATTTCGATTCGTTCGTTGCGCAAGGTGCGTCTCGGCGTCGCCGCCGAAGTTCGCAAACGGGGAAGAAAAAATCTTTGAGAACCCGTCGATTCACACGTTGTTAATCAGAGTGTACGGTTATGCTTAAAAATTAGTGTTATTATGATCCCGCGCGAGCGCCTAATTCAATACGCGCGGCGTACACACTTGATTAAGACCATTAGGAGGCAACTGGCGCGCCGGGCAGTGAGGCGAACGCTTAGCTTGCGCGCAGTAGTGTGTGTATGTGTATGTACATGCGCGCGAGCAAGCCCCCTCCGACGAAGCGGGGTAGCAGAGCGCGCTACATCCCTGGAAATTGCCTCTCCCACCTTCCGGCCTCTCGATCATCGACAATGCCGCCGAGAGTCCGCCGTGTAACCAATCCCCTCTTTAATCTTTCGTCGCTCGATCTGCAGCGTAGAACTTTTTTTTCTTCGGCGTTTCTTAACGAATGACCGATTCGCGACCATGGAGGTGTGCTGCGAGTTATATTATATGCGTATGTGTTTATTGTATACGTTTATCGAGTTTTAATTGTCTGCGGGACTGTTGGACTTGTAAGGAATTTTCGGTGGGAAACGTTTATGTATATTTTATGCAGATTGAATGCTATAAAGTTTTTGAAAATAATTTGTTATAGGAGGGATCCTATATATATTATAATGCTGTTTGTCATTTGGTATTTGGGACTCAAAGGTTCATTATCTCATTAACATGAATCAACACAAGAATGTCACTTTTCTCTATTTTATACTAATCATGTTGACGATGCATGTGCATATCCTCCAAAACGTCGATTCTTTAAAATGTTTTTTTTCAAAATGATGGACCTCTTTTAAAGCTCTGCATTCTTGGCAATAGTAAGTATTGGTAGAACTTAATGAAATAGAGGAATTTTGACTATTTTCTAGTGAAGCCACTTTTTTCCCTCGGGGATTTGCGGGGAGAAAGATACTTTTTTCCCGCTAATCAGTTTTACGGGGAAAAAGTGTAATTTTGGTCTCGCTTTTCAAGGAAGAAAGTGGCCATTTTCGTTTAAATGGGAATAATACATTTTTAATTTCAAAATATACAAATTTAATCGCAAAGTTAATCATTTAGTTCCAGAGTATCTTAAAAGCGAGAACAATTTTGAGTTTAGTTATGTATAGAATTGTCTCAAACTTAGATTCCAACAGTTTATTAAAGTGAAATTGAGCTCTAAGTACGATTTATAGAGGTAGCATTTAAAAATGACAGCCAGTCATCCTGATCTTAAATAATTTAAATTCAATTGATTAACATGGTAGATCATTTATAATTTGAGTGTTCTTATACTTATAGGAAGGAAACAAATAAAATCCATCGAAAGAATTACCAAAAAAAAGAATTTTTTCTAGTTTTAGATAAAAACGTCGGCATTATAAGTACACAATGCTTTGTTGTTATTTTGAATTTTACGGCAGAATTACCAAAGAGAATATTTTTTGTGTATTAATGGAAAAACCTGCTGCGCTATACGAATTGCTTTTTACCCATGTGCATTGTCTTGTCATCATTTTGGATTTTGCGGAAGGTAATTAAGTTCTTTTTTTATTTTATCGGTATCAGAAGATTACTATTCATCTAAGCAAAGTATTCACATATTTTAGAAACTTTTTCATTAACTATAGATTTTTTATGGGTATTTGTAATATTTAAAAAATAAAATGCTAAGAAAAAACTTTAATGGTTAATATTCTTTTTGTAAAAGGTATAACGAACTACAATTTATGATCAAAAGGAAGATATAATTATATGAAGACTTAAGAGTAAGTAATAGTCATAGCTGTCATAGATTTTATAATGTTAGCTAAATGCAAATTTATTGTTGATTGATTTCAATGAGTTACCCACTTACGATTGATAAGTATTGCTTCCCCGGTCACTTAAAAGAAACATTAAAATTAGAGAAAATTAAGTGCCAATATATCTGCTGCGATTTCTTATTTTGCATGTATGTACAGTAAATAATTATAAACATATTCATGGTTCTGGATTTAATATTTTCAATTATACATAGCGTATACTGTAATTGTATTTTTAAATGAGCAATGTTAAATATTAGCATCAATCTTTTTTTTAATTACCAGGCCACTGACCAGCTTGAACTTGTTAAATGAAATCACTCGTGTTAGATGACAGAACAGTATGCCGAACTCTGTCTGTTACATATAACTGATGTTACAGGTTCGTTATGCTAGAATTTTCTGATTAACTGGAGTTAGAAATATTATATAATAAGAAAACAAACTGATAAAGTAATTGCAGAAATCGCTCCAGATAAAATAGAGTTGAAAACAATGGAAGGAAACAAATAAATAAACTTTTTTCAAGTTCGTTCATCATTTCTACCCGACTGCATTGCGCAAAGGAGGGTATTGTTTTTCACGCGTATGTATGTACGCATGTGCGTTCCTTTATTCTCATGTACAGCCCAAACGGCTAGACCGATTTTGATAAATCGGGTGTTAATCGATTCGTTATGATATCATCAGGAATGTCACTTCCAATATGATAATTTAATTTTTTCAATTATAAGGAGCTGGACCTGTACTCAAACAATGTGTACGTGGTTTGAAGGGTTGGTTTTTTTTGTGTCGCTGACAGATCTGTCGTCCAAATTGCCAAAAAATTAATAAACAATTAATATATTCAAACGAATTTTAATAATACAATTTGTTCTCGTGATCGAAATTATGAAACAATTATCTAAGACTGCCAAGTACAATTGATCGAATGGAAAAAATTATTGAAGCGGCTTTTATAGTTATAATTACAAAATCTATACTTTTCTTCATTATGTATGCAACATTTTACATATATGACATTCACATAAAATATCAGAATAGTGATAAATTTTTGTTTTACACAGGAGATCATCAACCCTGCAGGTCTCGGATTTTCATAAGGCTTAAGGAGGTGTTTTTTTGACACCTCAAAATGAAGTCTGGCATCCGTAGGCTATTCTAATGGGCCCTCATATTCGATAAATAAGCTATTTACTCCGAATATACATTATTTTAGTGAAAAAGGTACCTCTTCTAGACATTATTATAACTATTCATGTACTTTTATTATCTTTTTGGCCATTTTTTCTAGTGTTAACACGTGCTTAATTATAATGACTAAAAGACGTACCTTTCTTCACTAAATAAAGTATATTCAGAGTAAAATAGCTAATATCTCGAATATGAGGGTCCACTATAATAAATTACGGGTGCCAGGCTTCATTTGTAGGTGTCAGTAAATACCTCTTCAAGCCTTATCAAAATCTGAGACCCGCAGGGTTGATGGCCTCCTTGTCAGTCTAAAACAATTAATAATGATGACAGAATTTTGTCTATTAATCCTTTGGGTATGCCGACGGGCAATTTAATGTAATTAACACATTTGATATATAGCTGTATATCGCAGTTTAAAACGTTTTCGAAATTTTGAAATGAATGGTTGGATACTATGTTCTGTGTACAATAAATCATATTATTGTTTGTTGGGTTAATCGTAATATCTTCACTAAATAATACTATCTTTTTTTCCTTTTTAACCAAAACATCTTTTAAAAGTGACTCTGAAACCTTATAATTATCAGAATTCATTAACATACGTAAAAACGTAATGGATTCAAATATTATCTATAAACGAATAATTAATATAAATAAATGAGTTGGAGATTAACGGCAAACATAATATCTTAATTCAAAAACGTCTTTTCTGTGAAAAATTTTCTCCAATTTTCACCCGGGTTTTAACTCAAGCATGAATTTTCCAATAAGAAATTGAGCCTCCATTAAATACCGTTAGCTTCCGGTTTCCCAATAAAAATCGCCTTTATACAGACGTGTCCGGGGCCTTTTCCGCTCGATCTACTCGCGCACACATACAGGGCGAATTTCCCGGCAATAAAAGGTGCATCAAGGCATGCATACACACGCATCCAGAGCACCGTGGGAGTCCCGCGGCGACGCGCGGCACGCATGGCTTGGCGCAGGGACTTTACCCTTATACACTATACTATATATATTCTCGTGCACACATGCCGCGGTCCGTCGTCGTCGTTTGTAATGCCGGTGCACCGGACTGTGCAGCGCGCGCGCGCGCTTCCTTTCGCCCCGGCTAGTTATCACCCTGGGCATGGAGCGCTGCGATTATAATACAATTGTTTTCAAAATAAACTGTTTACGGAGGATCAGGATTTCCCGGCTGCTTGAACTTTTTGTTCAGATGCGCTTAATTGATGAGCGGAAATTTTTAATGAGGGTGGGTTCTATTAGTTTGTCACTCTTTGGGGCTATTTAATGTGGCAGATCTGAATTCGTTCAAAGTAGATAATGATTAGGTTGTAATTATAAAATATCGTTTTTGTTAAATGTACGTAACAGTTGATAACAATTAGAGTGTAAGGGAGATTAAAATATAACGAGATAGTTGTAAATGAAAATGATTTCGTCTATTGAATCGTATTTTGATTTATTCGTAGTGATAGGTGGAAGGTGCAAAATGTTTACGATTGCCAAAATTCTAAAAAAATGACCTCAAGGTAACTTATAAATGTGAAGTAAAGTAAAAACCTGTACTGATAAAAACTATATATTATGTTTTAGTGCTGTAAAAAAATAAAAGTGCTCTAAAAGTTTTATTTTCTATCATTCATTAGTTAATTGTGAAAAAATCAATAATATCTTGTACATATACTATTCCGATATTCATTTTAAGTACTGAGTCATACCCCCTAGATATCCTATTATTGCCTATAAGCGTTTTATGACAAAGAGATTTCAGAGGTGTTTAGATCATAGCAGTTTAATAATACATATTGTATACAATAGCGAATATCGAATATAAGCAATAACGTAGAGTATAATAATTAATCAGGCAGATGTATGTCTTTTTTTAAATTAATGCTTCTTCGCTAATTCTAGAGTTTATTTCATTTGAGTGTCTTATTACATTCCATTCTCCAATATCTAATATTTTTAATTGTTATTAATTTGTACACCTCAAATTGCCAACAATTATTTTTATTCTTGTTTTGTAGCAATAGCAGCTATAGTAATACATTGTTTATCCAAGTTTCATTTTTTTTAAATCTACTTTAGTAAACTTGAAGAATATATTTCCAAACATTGGAAATCAAAAATAAAATACTAGAAGGATTTAGGTAATAAATCCTCTTAGTTGATATCTCACTGCTTTTTCATTAAATCCTATGTAACAAGATGTCGTGTATCTATCACTTAACAAATTGAAACAGCTTGGGGCTGACACCGCGTTATCAGGTATCGCACTATTTCTAGGCACATGTGGGTCAACACTGCGACCGATCATGGGTGAATTTAATTACGCTCGTGTTTATAATATGATAAAAGCCTTATTAAAGTTACTGCACTGCGATAAGCCACCTCCAAGAAAAATATTGATAATTAAAAATTTATTACATTTTCATTGTAATATCAGCACTTGAATTATCTAAAATCAATATTATGTCACGATAATGATAAGAAAAGTCAGAAACGTGTTTTTCTGTAATTCACTTTAAAAGTTTGTTATGCTTTATGTTTTGCAAAAGTGTAATTTTAATAATTATAAGATTGATATCAAAAGTTATGAGATCTATACCTACTTACCTATTTTATCTGATAACTAGAAAAAGTATGAGTTTTCATTTTTATACTATGCACTTACGTTATAGATATAAATTCTACTGTAAGTTTCATATTATCAGGTAAATACATATTATAAGATTATCTAGAGCACAGAAGAAAAATGAAAGAGAGAGAACATATATCAAGAGGATAAAAAGGAGAGATATAAATAAGACGGCGGGAGAACGAAGTCAGAAGAAATAAAAGATCGCTAACAGTTTTACGGACTTACACGCGCGGGGGCACGAACAGCGTCGGCGATACTCCGAAGTCGAAGACCTCTTGAAACTGTTCTGCCTTTTAGCCTTTTAAATGCTTACCCTGCTGTGTTTCATTCGTACTCGTAACCATTTCCTTTATTTCTTCCCTCCTGCGTTGTCGGATGGATTTTTCTAAAAATTCAAGAGTCCGTGGGTGAAACAAAGAATCAAGCTACAAACGCGCGTAATGCAGCTCGACCGCAACTCGAGGTCGACATATCGCGGCTGTAATGGATACTTCATTGAGGAGGTAAAAGTCGCAAAGGACTTAAAAGCTGTTCATTTGAGGCTTTAGAGAAAAAAATTCAGTTGTTGCCAAGAGACTCTGATGGTATGACCTTAGTAGTGCTGGAGAAATATGGTGATGGAAATTATATGCATAGTAGAGTAATGAAATATGCGATACAGAAAATTACTTTAAGTTGATTGAAATGTAATATGGATGTATTATTATTTTACGAGAGTTTGACTAATAAGCTTGATAATTTACTGGCAGGTATAGGTTTTAAATATATACTGTCTTACTTTGTAGGTCAAAAAAAGATTTGTTATTCCTTTCTTTTGAATGTAGATAAGAAAAGTAAGTTGTGAAGCATATGAAAGGTGCTGATAAATTAAGGTAGGAAGCAAGTAGAAAATAACAGATAGAAATAACACTCATAACAATTAAAAGAAAATGTTATAAGATACCCTCGTCCAGTCAGTAGACCTATATCACACAGAAACTTGTGACACACTAAAAAACCGTCTTAAACTGACCATGTTGATTTATATTCAATATATATTCAAATGAAAGACTTATAATTAATTAAGATCCTATCTTATGTTTAATAAAATATGTGAATATGTAAATATTTCAAATATAAATCGTTGTAATATTATATTGCACCCTCAAAATAAGAAAAAGACTAGTAAAATTGTAATATATTAAAGCAAAGCTATTAAAAACAGACATTCATGATCTAAAATAACTTCAACGTGTATAAATAAAGTCTTTCTAGCTTCTATTTACTTATAATCTAGAACAAAAGAATCTCAACAAAGTCTATAAATCAATGTATCGATAAGAATTCTTGTCGAGACCAAGACAATACTCGAATAAGTTCTTGGTCTTGTCTTGAAACTTTAAAGTAAGGTCTTGTCTTGGACTCGTCTTGACTTTTTGAGACGAGACCAAGACAAGACCAAGAAAGTCTTGGTCTTGGTGGCAGCCCTAAATATTTGCGAGCAGAAGATTCCTTACCTAACATTTTCGCAGTCAAGTTTAAAAAGGAAGAAATAGTATTTCAGGGCCCACGTTATTTTAAAGTTTCAATCACGAAGGTGTTAATACTTTTCGATTACATTTTCTCTGGCTTCGAAAATTAATTATTTATAAGCATATTCGAGGAAATGTTCAAGAATTATTATAAATTTGACAATATAGATTCCCCGCTTTAGGCTGCGTGCGCACCCAGCGCGTCATGCGTTCTGTTCATACAAAATATTCTTATCCATACTCCTAATCACATCAAAATTAAAAAAAAAATTCCATGTTATATTTCCCAGATATCACCGTTTAAACAAAACACGACATTTTCGTGTATAACAGAAAAAAGAAAGTATCTTATTTAAAATTTCGGGTCGGAAAAGCTAGGTAATTTTATGCACTTTCAAATGCATACAAAATAAATCGATGATATTATTTCAAAGATACCAATAAACCCGAAAAACTAAAACTCAAAAATCGTAAAACCGATAAAAAACAAAAAACATTGAAAAACAATAAATATTTTTTTTTCAGTTTCCTACCTTAAAAAATGAAATCATTGAAACCTGAAACACTAATTTTGACCTTGAATGTTTAGAGTAATTTCATACCCATCTGTATACACACGCACACGCACACGCACACGCACACGCACACTCGCACGTACACACACACACCCACACATGCACGCGCATATATACGCACGCACGCACGTACACACACATACACACACAAATCCATACACTTTTTCTAAAAATAGTGTATTTTGACTCCTAATGCCTCAAAACATGTTACTGACATGTTTTTAGCAAAACTTTTTTTTTACCATCACAAAGCTTCCTCTATGCGGAAGCAATATTAATTATTACGCCCAAACTCATAGTTTGAAATGCTGCGAGCGTTAAATCTTTTTTCACTAACTAAACAAAACTGGAGCAAATTCTGTAAATAGCTAATTCGAATGGAGCACATTAAGACGGTTTTATTAGTTGGTCACAAGTTTCTGTGTGATATAGGTCTACTGGTTGGAAGACGGTATCTAACGTCATATTTGTTATTTATTAAACGAATAAATATTCGTATGCCTCCTAAACTATAATGAATAGATTTTATTAATGATTTTAAGGTTACTCGAATTTTTACGCGAAACATAAATAAAATAGAGTATGTGTGCGATAATTCCAGTCGAGGGCTTAATAATGTCTCTGAGGTTATTCGCAAATGATATCCTGATTTGCGAATGGGGTTCGCGACGTACATAGGGGTGGGAGGCAACGAGCTACGAAAACTTCGGACGTCTTGACAACTCGCGTGCATAATGAATGACAGATTTGTAATAAACAGTACACTAATTATCAATTTATTCTAAGCGCATAAATATTGTTAATAAATATTTTTCATATTTTATTTTCAAAACGTCATTATTGGAGAATAGTTTTATAAACTTACTTGAACCTTGCAAAAATGGTAGTTGTTAAGTAAAAAGAAGAAATCTACAAGAATATTCAAAATTGTTGTGTGTCAATGTAAAGGAAATGTTTTGATAAGGTGTCTGCAGGTCATGTGTCTACATCAAGGAATTTCCATTCCCAGTAAATATATATCGCGTCTTCGGGTTTCGGAAACAATACTATTGGGACTTACTGTTAGAATCTTTAACTCTAATTCATACCTCGTAAGTTTTTAGCAAAAAAATTCACTCTGAATTATGATTGAAGTAGTAGTTCTAAACAGTTAAAAGTTGGTTACTTTATCAACAGTGTTGGTAAAGTAGCCATATCAGTTTTAATGGTAAAGTCGTGTAGTAAGAACTACAAATTCGCTGCTAATTGCTTTGGCAGAATGCTTTCTCAAAAAGAGATCCTAATAAATCGAGTTTCAGAATTTAATAATGGAAATTCGCATTAAATAAACTAAAGCTAAAGTTAACTCATTAGACACACGCGTTTAAGTATAGCCAGTTTAAGATAATCTTAAAATTGAATTAAAATAATGTTCATCACATCTCGACACAAAATTCTTTATACTTATTTTTAGTTTAATATTGTTCATTAAAAATCTTTAACAGTATATATTTTATGATTGTGGTCTATCAGAATAAATATTTATTTCTAAATTTACTAAAACTACCGATTTTCGAAAAATATCTATTCAAAATTCAATTTTATTTCTTCCACTAAAATAGCGTCAGGTAATTAATTACTAGATATATTAATTGGAAGAAAATTATGTCTATTTTAAGAAATCGCATATATTTTCAATATGTTTGACGTATAATGAGACAAAGAAATATTTTTCTTGATTTTTACAAATTATGTAAAATTTATAAGAAAAAAAACTTTAAATAATTGTTAGATTCACAAATTGAAAATAAATTATGTTTAACGTATAAAAATAAGAATTTTTTTTTTCGATTTTTGATAACTTTTTTAAATTACTATTTTTTTTTTTATAAAAAATGCACTTTATATTATCCAATCAGCTCAAAAATCTTATCAGTTTTAAGTTGAGCAATACCTCCATATGTCTACAAAATTGCAGCTAGTAACATACTTCCCTTGAAGAGTTACCGTTTCACAATTTTTTGTCACATACACACATACATACATACATACATGTATACATTCATTCATTCTTACATACAGACATTTTTTAAAAACATGATTTTCTGACTCAGAAATCTTGAAAACATAAAAATTCATCAAGATCTCTGATAAAAATATTTTCATTGGCGCAAAGCTTTCTCTTTGAGAAAGGAAAAATCTAGACTAGCCTAGCAAGGACTTCCTTTATATGTTATTCAACTATATGGTGCCGTAAATTCAGATTCCTACATTGTATTTTTCGATATTTCAACTTAACTTTATGTTTTTATTAATGATTTCGGTCATCCGGTGCTGTAATATCTTGAAGAACATCAGATGACTGATATAATCAATGAAAATTAAAAATTGAACATGAATAATGGAAAATACGAAAATGTCGGTAAGAACGCAACAGCAAATTGTCGCCGAATCCCTTTAAATCGTTGAAATAAAAGTTAAAATATTTTTATAAATTCAAATATAGTTAAGAGAATTACTTTATGGATTTACTTAAAACTTTTTCACTTGTTTAAATAATCATTCATTACAAATACGGTAATAATGAAATTTGCATTATTACTTTTGGAGCTGAAAGAACCCTTATGGAGCCACTTCCGTAATCTAAAATATCAATTTGTCGAGCATCCTTATTATTATCACTATCGATACAAATTCAACACGACAACGTATTTTGTTATTGGTGTATGTACTACGTCTCCTACTGATTTCCTAGTATCAGGCTTTGAGTTAAGATCTGAGTTTTAGTAATTCTGTTATCATTGTTCGTAGAAACACAATCAATAAATTCATCTTTTCTCTTCATTACTGTCGATAAAAATTATTCTTCGATTACAGCAGGTTCTTTATCGTTGACTTTATGATTGTATTTAAAACTTGCGGTAGTATTCAGCATAGCGAATGTATCTGCGAAATTTTCATTGAGTTTTCATTCGCGAATGGCATCTTTACCTTTCAAAATAGTGTAGCATACATCAGATTTATTACGCTTGAAACTTAATATATAGGGAGATAACTTGCGTTCTTGATTACAAATTTAAAGTTCGATAGTTCAAAATAAACTTTTATTTTATTTTATGGACAAAACACTTTACTTTCATGTATTGTTAGTCATAGATCCAATTAAAAGTTTACAAACACCAATAAACCCATAAATTAACAGAAGCTATAGAAAATTACTGTATTGGCAGAAGCTTTCATTACATTTGAAAAAGTATTAGACTCTTTCAATTGCCTCCTTACGATTTAAAAAAAGCCACACTTACACATGGATTTTATAGCAATTGATTTTCATCTTATTCTTCTCCCAGATCCAGAGCTCCATTACATCCCGACCTGTTAGTCTCGTTCAAAAATACCAAGTCACCATAACCATTCCCCACTCCCCATCCATTCCTCGCTCGCCAAGTGCACAAAACAAACACGCAGCGTCTCACCTTTGCCGCCCGATTTCCCTTCTCACCTCTCGCTGTAATACTCACCTTATCCCTATACCTACCCCATCCAACCGCTCACACACAGCCCTTCCAGTTCGTCGTCTTCGCATCCACACCTTCGGTTCTATTCGCCTGGGAAGGACGCGCGCGCGAGAGAGAGAGAGGAAGAAAGTCCGCGAAGCGCGAGTAATCGCGTAAGCGAATCCTCTTTGTCGAGCCGGACACTTTTTTCTTCCTCGCCGCGCCCGCCGGGTGCTAATTACCCGCGAGCGCACGGCTCTCCCCCCGTCCGCCCCGAAATCCCCTTAAACGGCCATTATAAGCGCCCTTAACCGGAGCACATTTAGGCGCGACCGAGTAAATGGATACCTTGTGGTATCCGAGGCAACGAGTAGAGAGAGAGAGACGTTCTGGATAAAAGGGTGCGCGATAGATATGTTATATGCAGTGTGTACTGGGGAGAAAGAGGAACTGCGTTTTTAGCGACGGGAGAACACGGGGAGGATGAGGAGCACGTGGAAGCGAGATGGAGAAATATCGTGCGAGGTGAACGCTGAATTATTCATGAGGCTTTTATTGTCGAGGTGGTGTTAAAAGGAGGATAAGTAATGAGAATATAACGATTCACTTTCGTGGCTAGTTTTATTTTTGTACGGAGAAAATTTTACTCACAAAATTTTCCGTTTAATCATTTCATTGATATACATGTAGGGGGAGTCGGGTGTTTTTCTATAGAAATACTAGTATTTAAAACTAAAAATAAATATATAAAAGTAAATTAATAAAGGGCTGAAGAAGTTTAAATAATCATGTGTGGCCACATATTTGATGACTATACTTTAATTGGAAGGGTACGAATTTTTACACAACAGTGATAAATAAAAGTTTCAAATAGTAAAGTGTATAAAAATGCTTCACTCTTCTTTATGAGTTCTGCTTAGTGATTGTTTAATTTTACATATACAACGAGCATCAATATATATATGTCAAATGAATTTAATAATGACATCAACATAACTTCAATTAATAAAATAGCAATTACAAAAAGGATTATTTTAATATTCTGTAGGTCTGAGAATAGCCAGTACTAAAGTATAAAGTACAAAGAAAAAGTTGGTCGTATACACGCTCTTACAATACTAAAGAAGCGAACTACAAAGTCAATTTTCTTCTAACGCTTTTAGCTTCTTCCCAAGCTCTAACGGATTAATTATAATTCGTCCTTGATAATGGTCATTAAAAATTGACTTACTTTCAAAGTTTGTATCTCAAGATTTTTATACGGGATATTAAAAGAATCTACAGACTCTAGGAAAATTAAAAGTTTGGTAATCCGTTTGACGTTGCTGTGAAAAAGTCTGTGCGCGCATTAAGAAGTTATGAAATGAACCGTTACATTAAATTATTACACACATATAGTTTAATTAATTAAGAAAAGTATTATGAAACTTTGAAAATCAGCAAATTAATGAAGCAGTATAACACATTTAGATAACATAATATTAATACCGATAAAGTATAAATTGAATAAAAATGAAGAAATCTGTATCATTAAATTTAATAATAACAACAATGATAGAAAAAGCGTAAATTGAGCATAAGAAGTTTTCATCCTAATACCTTCGCTTTTATAAATGTGTCTCCATTTGCCAAAGGAAGAAAAAAATCCACCCCGCGCACAATCGAAAAACGAAGCCGCTTCGACCTTATTCTCGAGCGTATAGCGATTACGCTTTTCGGCACAATAATACCGAACGCGCGTGCGCATCATCAGAAAAACATATACCCAGATCAGAGACGAGAGTAACAAAAAAATCGCTCTGTATATGAAAAAAGGTGAACCTGGCATCCACGCACACAGACCCTCACGCGCACAGCCGAGAGCGAAAATGGGAGGAGAAGCTCGCAGCGGCAAAAAGGAAGAAGAGAGGGAGTAGAAGCGAAAAATCCGGCGTGAAAAAAAGCTCACGCTCCGTGTACACAATACGAGTGGGAGAAACTCTCCCTCGCCAGCGAGGGAGGGAAGCAGCGTAGCGGGAAGCTCGGAAAACGCGCAGAGAGAAAGAGCGAGAGAGAGAGGGTATATATAATACAGCGGGATGTTGCGTCGCGGGGCGAGGCTTTGAGAGGGGCTCTCGCCGCGATTGGCCGGCTCCTCGGCGCTAATGGTATCACCTAACTCGGCTAACGAGCCTATCCGCGCTGGAATGCCGAATAAAGCCATGCACGCTGGTGTAATGCGCGCTGCTTGTCCTGCTGTACCGAGAGAGCGAGAAAAACGGATTTATAGAGCCGAGGAAGAGGCTGGACGGTTGGCATTTGAAGCGGAGTGGAGGATATTATGCGGTAGAAAGGAGAACGTGAGAGAGGGATGGGATCAGATGTACGAGCGATCGAGGAGGAGCGTGTGAATGAATGATCGTGTTGATTGATATAGCTTGTTAGGAGGGATGTTCAATGGCATCAATGGTGTACTTATGTGTATTTTTAAAGGAATATCGCGTAATGAGAGTGAATCGAATTACAAATCTCTAGATAAGTATATGAATTCATGTACATGTTTCTACATGATGAGGAATGAACATCGTTTCTAATGCACGTAATGTGGATCGCTGAATTGGTATCCATACGTAGTTTTCTTTAGCTCACTTAGTTTTTTTAAATGATAACACAAATAGCATAATTACATATCCTAGAACCCAATCCTAGCAAATTTATAATTTTCTAAATTCCATAACCATATAGTCCCATAGTCACATAGACTCACAACTCTTAATTAAATATTCTTGATTGGCTGTAAAACTTGATGAAACGGAACAAACTATACGTAATACATATAGACGCAAATCCATCGATCTTGAATACGCGTTAAAAATATAGTTGTGTTGTACATTTTTAAAAAGATATTTTGTGGCACTATATATTTGAAGGGAATATCAGATCTAATAATTTGATTGTACAAAAATATTCTTATCTCTCAATATTATAAAGATATATCGCCGTCGTTTCAAGAATCCTAGAGATCCTCTCTCAGCTCCCCCTCAGCTCCTCCTCAACTTCTCCTCCAAAAAGCCCTATTTGCGTTATTTTTCTATAACTCAATAACCCAAGAAATAGTCATAAATCGTTGGCTTATTGAAATGTTGGTTTATTGTCTTCATCTACTACTTATGGAAACCCTGTATGTTCCATTTATGAGAACTCTGTATATGTTTCGATTTTGGGCATTCTAAATTATGAAAGGGGAGGGTTAGTTTTATATATAAATTATAATACTTGTAACGCCAAATGTTCTTTATGCTAATTATGAACATACGCTGAAAGCCATGTAACGTGACTAACACAGCGCATAAATACTTATTGGACCGCGAACAAAAATGATAGCGTGTGGTGTTTGTTCCCTTCTCACAATTAAGCTTGGCTCAACTCTGATACATTATCAAATGCTGACTTTATTATACTATACAAAATATATCAGAAATAACGAGAAACCTTTAAACGAAACATCAAACGCGATTCCCACACCCACAATTAAAAGTAAAAAACCCGAAACCAGCACGCAAAGTCCACGAAAAAGTTCGAGGACAGCTAACAATAAAAGAAAATCGAAGCACACATGTGTGAAATTAGCCAGATACGTCTATAACGGTACACCCAAGGGGAGATATAAACATATACCTTTAAAAAGATCCGCAAAGAAAGAGAGACACAGCCGCACACACATAGAGAGAGAAACCCAAAGCAAAGAAAGAGAGGGCAGGATCCTTCATCAGCGAGCTTTTTAGGGCCGCGGAGATTTTTTTCTCCCCTGAATGCGACGTGACCTCCCGCGGCGCCGGCAGATGCGGGGACGGTCCCGCGTCTATACACACACACACACACACACACACATACATTCACTACCTATGTTATATACTTCGCGAAAACGGGCGTGCGCGCTCGCACCGGCACTCGGGATCGTTTCGTTATTCTCATTGTGGGCTGCGGTGGCGCGGCGCCGCCGTGTTTGGCCACAGAAGTGCGTGCACGCTATACACACACCTCCTTTGTAAGGAGACACGCGGTACGCGGTTCTCGCTTTCATTCCACTGTGCAGGCAGCCGAGGTTGTTAGCCCCTCCGTAGGCGCGCGTTCGGTTGCACTATAATACGCCTTCTCTTGACCAACTCTCGAATATCTTGAGAAACGTATATATAGGAGAGCAAAAATCACCTTTGCAGGGGCTAATAATGCTCGGGCATACTCCAGGACGTATATACAGTCGAGTGCCCCCGCGCGGGGAAGTGAGCTCACGAGAGGTATACCGACACTCTCTCTGCGCGCGCGCGCGCTCGAGTTCTTCACCGTCGAACATTGAGAGAAAGAGAAAGGAAAGCGCGTCGCTGATCTGTTTGGATGGGGCTAATTTGCATGGACCGGCTGGGTTTTCGAGTGCCCGACACCGGAGAAAAGGAGATGCCCCCTTTGTCGCGCGTGGATTATTGTTTCTTTCCGCGCGGACCGGACGACGAGAGATTCGAAAATCAAGCGGATGCTCACGGGGTATATATCGAAGATTGGTGGAGCGTGACGTATATTATAGACGCGGAAGCACAATATTTTTGTGGGTTCATTAGGCGAGTGTCGTGCTGAGCGAGCGCTGCTGTGCACAAGTCGGCTTTGCGGCGGCGAGGGGCTTCGATATTAGATTTTTCGAGTGGTCGGCTTTTATATTCCCCCGCGCGCGCACCCAGCGATGAATGCATCGTGTGACGGTTTGTATGCGCACGGTGTATCTTGATCCGTGTAAAGGGTTTTTGCAGCTCATCTAATGTAAAGTGCGTGGATTTTCTTGTGGTGGGTTTTCCGGATGGATGAATAGCGTATGAATCGTTGAATGAATTTGTAAGCCTTTGCGATGATGTATAGAGTTGTTGCTGTTAGTAAAAGTTGGATAGTTTAGCTGATTAGACTTAGTTTTTGATTGTACCTACCACAAGTTTCAAGTAACAAAATTACTCTTATAATGGAATTTGTAAAAGAAAACGTATATGTAGAAAATATAAAAACTATACGAAATATTCATCAAATATTACCTATCAAAAACGAGATCCATGCATCTTTTTGCTCGATTTGAGATTAGCGGGTACCAACATTCATTTTACATTCTGCTTGTTGACTATTCGCTACGTGCATCGATTGGAGGGGATAAGAATAAATGAATTACTATATATATATATGGCATAACCTCAAAATACATTGAAAATTTTCCACCAGTTATGCACGAAGCGAATACGTGGTCTTTCTTTCGAAATTGAGCATGCTACTGTCGGCAGATGCGTGCGTCCGTTTAATGTAGCAGATCTACAACAGAATTGCGACTAAAACTTGCAATACCGGTTGCACAGGATTGATAAAAATCGATAAATTTATAACAGAAACGGTTTTATTGGATTGTATCAGTCATTTATAACAGAAATAATATAACGTAGCTGTCCTTGATCTGATGGGCAGATGATGGCGCAATTCTGTCGTATTTCTGTTAATGAGGCATACCATTCTTTATCTTTCTCTTTATTTGACGAATTATCAGACTATGTATAGATAAGATAAATTATATTATATTTGCAAAACTCATAGGTTGTTCACATGCTAATACGAGACCCTCAAAAAGTTAAAAAGAAAACTTCGGAAAAGTATTTAGAAAGTGTTTTAGCCTTTTTTCTATTGCTAAAAAATACCTTAGACCTTCACTACGAGATCAGTAACGGCTTACTTTGATGTTATTTCTAACTACTATTTAATTATTGGAAGACAACGTTTCAAATATACTGATAAAAAATTATAATGAGCAACTTATGTTACAACTTATAACGTGCATCAATTTTTACATCAAGATTATACAGAAAATTCTCATAAAATATATTATGCATAACATAATATGCCATAAAATGTGGCTCATACTTACTGCTATAGCTCACAAGCTTATCGCCAACTGCAGTATTGTATCACATAAAAATCGAATAGCTTCAAAGCTCCTACTTTTAATAAACCCAAATTCCATAAGTCAATTTCCCGGACACAATAGTCTCATAAGCATAATCAAATATCGATCCGCAAAATAAAAAAGTCTTCATCCTCGAGCGCTTCTCATAATACTCCATTATAGCACAGCAGAGTCCTGCGCACAATACCCACGCGGGGCACGTAACTCTTTCGTAATAAGAGTCGAATTTAAAAAAATGATATTACCGGGGGAAACCAATATCTGGAACGCGGACGTGCACGCGCGTCGCGCCAATCGAAAAAAGAAAGGAGCAAAGTATTACAGCAGATCGGCAACGTAAGCGCTCGCAAACCCCCTTTTCCTCTCGATGCACGTCGCGCGCACCCGCATGCACATGCACAGCAGCAGCAAAACGAACTGACACAGGCAACATTATCCAAGCGGAGCTTTCCTCCGCAACTGGAACGAGATAAGATGTGGACGATCCGTACCGTGACGCTTCATCTCTTTCTCTTTCTCCGCTTCTTTTTGTACCCTGCACAACTCGACCGTGCAGCAGCGAATGGAAAAGCGTCGCGCGCCCGCATTCGTGTTATTGATTTCATCTTAATCAGATCTCAATATCTCAATTATGGTTTTGAGCCGTGCGCGCGCGCACCGCCTCTCGCTCTCTGTTTGCCGGACAGATTTTAAAGGCAGAACCGAGCCATTGTCTCGGCACCGTGCGCCACTCCTGCAGCCCGGCTTCGAGACTCGGGCTTAACTTTTCATTCTCCTGTAAATTGCAGCTCCACTCTCTCTCTCTCTCTCATTCTCTCTTGCCTTTTTTTACGATCGCTCTCTTTCTAACTCTTCATACCCCTTCTCATTGTCGTTCTCTCACGTCTGCATGTAATTTTTGTCTTGATCGTTCACTCGCGCTCTGTCTCCCTCTATATACTTCCAATTTTGCCTTTGCCATTCTCTGCGCATTTCGATTTTATACTTTCTCTAACTTCATCAGCAGCTTGCGCACATTTCACATTTGCTTGCTCGCACTTTTTCGTAATTATGAATTTCCTCAAATCTTTATAAAGAAAACTTTAAATTTTATTAGGATTTTTCTCTGATAGCGATTTTTGTACTAAATTTTCATTAATTATTCGGTTGCGTAAGCTAATTTTTATACAGGAGACGCTTGTTATTGTTAAGGCTTGAGAATAAATACAAAAAAAATTTTAACAATTTTTAATAATATAAGTAAGCGTTGTGAAAATTTTTCTGTCTAAAACTGGTATAATCTAGGTCGATTCACGGTTTGCTAAACAAATGCATCTCTACATATTCATTCAATTTTTATTGAATATGGACTTGAGCATTTCTGAAAAAGACAATATTTTTAATTTTATAATACTTAACAATTCTATTCTACTCATACTTATAGGGAAAACGCATGTAATAAAGATATTTTGCAACTTTTAAATCAATAGAATGATAATTGTTTTCAAAACTGTTTTGTACTAAGTGAATTTTGGTAAAAAATAGACTTCATGCTTCATTAACATACCATCAGAGCTTCATAATTATCATAGAGATTAATTGGCAGGTCAAATTATCGTAAATTGTACTATTTTTTAGGTAAAAATGTTTCCAACTACCTTATGCTGACATAAAATGGTATAGTTTATGCAACGAGGGCGTGATGTAAACAACGTTACACCTGAGTTGCATTCAATATTTTTGTCCAGGTGTGAATAAAATTGTAGTGTGTGTAAAGTACCAATTTCTCACTGAATTATTTCACTTTACGCATCGCGTGCGAAAAAGTTCACTTTACGATCAATTATATTTTTTATTCTTGTTTTCAGGCTTGAACAATGGCTCGTCCTCCTAAAATAGATGGAACAATAGATACAATCGGCCGTTTTTTGTCCAAAATTCTATTGCGATCAAGCGCTCCACAAATAAGAGTGAAGCTTAACCTGTTATTGAATACCCGTCAGTCATTGTGCGCGCCACCACAATACAACAAATAGAACAATTACCACTACGCAATACCTGTTCATTACCTCTAATCCTCTCTTATTTGCCTCTTGGTCGCTCTATATTCCTCCGACTAATTCTCACCCTTTCTATTTATCATCCCCTCGCGGCCTCCTTCCAATCCTCCCTCGCTCGCTGATATCCCCCGCTCCACACTACAGCCACTGACTAAATCGAATGAAACAATGGAGACGCTCATCTCCTCCTTGGTACTTTCCTTCCAGTCGTTCTCACCCTCCCACGTCTCTCTCCTCCTCCTTTTTCGCCTGTGAACTCATACCACCCAGATATACATCGTATAATGTCTCGTCGGGGCTCATCAGCGCGTCTGACACGTTATTACGAGCGGATTAAGTCGAGTCGAGTCTTTAATTGCTCGCGGTACTGCGGCGTACACATGTAGCGTATAATGCAGTCGTTGCACATCATTCGCGTCTCGCGCTGCAGCTGCCGCACTCGAAGATATACATGCAATGCTGATTGCGATCCTTGAGTCCTGCGATGCGCGCGCGAGGGGAAAGCTCTTTTTTTTTGCAATTTCGCGGCTAAGCTATATGGCGGATATTGAGATATATGTATGCGTGTCCGACGCGCGCAATTAGGTTGATTTCTTTCGCGTGCGCGATCGTGGGCGTCGAATTCAATTTAGTGATTATATTCTTTTGTTTTGCTTGTGACGTGCACGAGGCACTAATCGGCTTACATGGTATCAAGCTTTTAATAAAGATCCTTTGATTCCGCGTACTCCGTATACCTATTACTTTAATGGTATAAGTAATATTGTATTTTCGTACTTTTAAATTTTGTAAATAACAGTGACAATTTATTAAACTTTATTAATTTATACGAATACCAGTTTTCATTCAACAATTGTATAAAATAAATTTTATGAATTGTTTCCACATATGAATCGAATATCTTTAAAATAGGAGTTTAAGGTACAAAAAGTTTCAATAATTTTTTATTAAAATAAAAAAGTCGCTGCCAATTCATTGGCACTTAGCTTCTTCAAACTAAATGAATTTTTCTAATATAAATTTTTTTGTTCTAATAAATTAATTTTAAATTGCTATATCTCTTTTTAATTAGGAGCTCAAAAACTGTGTGCTGATTTATCATTCATGGTTTAATTCACAACAGTTAATTCAACTAACTGTAGCGATAATCTTATTTTCATTACACATTTATATTTTTAATTTACATCTATATATAAATTAAATCTGCTTTAAGCAGTTTTCGGTACCATAATTTTTTTGCAAAATGCAAAATGAAGCGATCATAGAGCCCGTTGGCTCAGTGGGTAAGACACTTGCCTATCGATACAAGACGTTCAAGCTGTCAAGAGTTCGATTCCCGGTGAAAATTCTCGAGAATTTTTTCTTCGAGTTTTTCGTCTGGGAAAGATCTCCGACTACTCATTGTGCTTTGCAGGACGTAATCCTGCCCATATAACCTCCTCAAAAGTGTCTGAGACGCTAGTAAGCAGGTGATATGATAGGTTTTGCTCTATCGACATCGCACAACACAACAAACAAGTATTACAAAATCATATATGAATTGTTGTGACATATCGGACTCCGAAAAAAAGAGGGGACAATATGGCCATTAAATACAAAGAAAAAAAGAATTAAACAAACATATTATTTCTAAAATACAAAAATAATTTACCTTATCGATTTCAGAATATCGTAAAATATCGTAAAATAAACAAATCATTGTAAAACAAACGACTCGATGAATATCAAAATTTCTTTTTAATTTAGAATCTTCGTTAAAAATAAAAAAATTAGACTTGGTTTGCAAAAAATGACTGCACCGTTCTCGAGATATACACGATAAAAAAAAATAACCTCGAATAACTCTGAATGTAAAGGTCGTTATAATATGAGCTGCTAACAGTATCAAGAGATAGTAAAAAGCTACATTTCTGGAAATGTTGAGAAGGAATAATTACGTTTTACTAAGACGATTCTTTTTACAAAATGATTTTTTTCTGGAAAAAAGAAAAGTATAATGGCGTGAAAATTTTACAAAGTATTCTTATCCATATTCTTTATCACCTCAAATATTTTAAAAAATTTTCTGTTATATTACCTAGATATCACTTTTTAAACAATACACGATGTTTTCGTGCGTAACCGAAAAAAGAAAAAAGCTTATTTAAAATTTTGTGTCAGGAAAAGATAGGTAATTTTATGCTCTTTCAAATGCAATGAAAATAAATGATATTATTTCAAGCATACCAGAAAACTCAAAATACTAAAACTCGAAAATCGAAAAACCGCTAAAAAAATAAAAAAACATCGAAAAACAATACAAATGTTTTATACAGCCCCCTTCCTTTAAAGAAAACAAAATCATTAAGCCCTGAAACATTAATTTTGACCGTGAATGTTCAGAGTAATCTTTACACATATCCGCCCAGACACACATACACATACACATATACACACACGCACGCACACACACACGCGCGCACACACATACGCACGCACACACGCACGCACGCACGCACGCACGCATGCTCGAACACACACACACACATCCATACAGACTTTTTCTAAAAATAGTGTATTTTAACTCCTAGTAATTCAAAAATGTTTTTAACATGTTTTTAGCAAAACATTTTTTTTAACATCACAAAGCTTCCTCTATGAGAAAGCAAAACTTTCTTTGTTTTATTCATGACACCATTGATAGTGCGTTTCTTTAACTACAGTTTGAAGAGCTCACTAAGAGTTTTTGACGGTAAAATGACCTTTTCTAAACATATTTATATATATATTTGCTTCGAGGAGATAAACGATCCTAGTGACGATGGTGACGAAAAGTAGTGAAAATGTTTGGCCGTAATTGTATTACTATATAGTATATATATAGGTACATATATATATTTATTGTCTAAATAGATAGTATAACCTCAAGACATTAAAAGGAAAGTAATTTAGTAAACTTAAATCCATATTCTTGTGTCTCTCTGTATATAAAATCAATGCTATATAAAAATAATGAAAAATATTCTCTCATTAACAATTTAATTATTTGTAAGTTAATGGTAACTTAGAATAGGTGCTTTCTAACAATTTATAAATTGTTAATTTCGAAATAAAAAATAAAAATGTGACTTTGATATTTAAAAATATACGATTTATGTATTATTAGACAGACATAATTTCACTGCATTGAAGAATTATCTAAATTCTGAATCAACTTTTGATAACAGTAGATTGTGGATTTAAGCTGCACAATTTACTTAAGTACTAAATCCTATGTTATATGTATCATTCTCATTATTTTCATCCTCTATAAATACGAAATTTACAATCTGATGAAAATTAATCCTTTTGCCAACTGATTCTCTAGTGTATGTTGGGCAGCGTAGTTCAGAAAGGTGCTCACTACTAAAATAACATTGTTTGATCAGATATTGACATCTGTCACTAAACTCTCTATCGTATTTTAAACAGACGGAAGATAAAAATATATGAAACTGAATATTTAAGTATTTACAAACGTTATAATAATACAATAAATATTCATTTATGTATATATTTATGTATATATATGGGTGATTCCGCCATAACTTGCCCAAAACAAGTATAAAAACGTTGGATGAGTGAAGATTGTCGAATTTTACCAACAGCCTGCATTGATTCCCCTGAATTTGCAAGAGTTAACTTGGTATGAATTTTTATAAACGTGGTGTTATTATAATTTTTATGAAAATTATTGAAAATACATTTTATTTTGATAATACTTTTCATAGGGTGTTGCGGAACTGACCTATTACAGAACTAACATTTTACTTTGAAATATGTTAATTTTGAGTTTTAAACCAATACAAATGTATATTATTAACTCTATAGTTAGTCTATGTACTCGGAGGATTTCTTTATACCTATATACCTTACTTCTGCGTAGAATGCCATTCTATATCGAAATTTGAGTTTCGTTTTGTTATGGAACTGACATTTGAGACCTAATTGATTGATTGGTTTTAAACAGTAGCACTCTTTTTTTTCCCAATATATACGTGTCTAAGAGACCTGGATGCAAAGTGGAAAAGTTACGGCGGAATCAGCCATGTACATAATATAAATATTTTATCGTTTTCTGTTGTTTAGAATTAATTGTTTAGATGTTGAAATATGAATCGCAAAATTATGATTACTATCCGGAACTATCGGTTCTATTATTTTATAATTTCTAATGTTTTAAACAGAGTTCGGCAAGTATTCAACCGCAAAATATTTGCAGATCATTTTTCTGTATTTGTAAAATTCGAGATAATTACATGAAATATGAATTTCCAAACATTGTACACAATGTTTAGAATTCCATATTTGCGATTTAAAAAACTATACGAAAAAAGTATCCGCCGAATACTATCTATCGAGATTTTCACTGAAATTTTCCTAGGTTCCTAATAATTTGCAAAAAAGTATCCAATGGATACTTTCGTCGAATACTGAGTATCCGAAACAAATATTTGTCGGATATATACAATGTTTAGAAATTAATATTTTGTATTTTTAACTCAAATTTTACAAAAACAGAAAAAAATCCGCAAAAATTTTGCAGTTGAATGCTTGTCGAACTCTGGTTTTAAAAAATGTCTTTCTTTTTCAATTGGTACAATGAATCAATGTATTGCGACTTGTAATAGTTGTAATAATTGTACTTTCAATGTTTCATTGAGCCAATGAATTCATTTTTCGAAAATTAATTCCACAAATATGTCTGTAACTATGGTATTCCTTCCATGTTTTTCTATTTCCATGCAATTTTTTCAAAATGCAAAATTCAGCTAAAATTCAAACGCAAGGATTACACATCTCCATGCCCTAAAAAAATCAATAATCCTTTCCAACAAAAGAAAAATCCAATATCTCCGCCACGTTCGCCGCCAAAATGAATTCTAACCTCCAGAACAAATTCGCGCAAAATCCCACTGTGAATCACTCATAATAACGGACTGAACACACGGTGTTTACACACCGCGCCAAAATGAAACAGCCGCGCGCGAATTCATCTTTTTCCGGATCACTTCCGAAGGATTAGCTCTCCTGCTCAAGGCAATATATTCGCCGTGCAAATACAGTCTGCGCTCGCCAACTCCAACCGCCGAATCTGCTTCGAGTCACTCGCACGCTTTCTCTCTCTCCCACCCGCTCTCCCGAGCGCGACAAAGTCCCCGGAGACCATTTTGCACACGCACGTAATTCCCGGCGATGATAATCCGTGAGACGCAGCCGACTCGAAAATCCGCGGTCGAAAAGCGGCTAAAATAACACTTGCGCGCGAGGGAAATGGACGGGGAAAAAAAAGGAACGAGTGTTTCCAATCGTTCTGTAGGTTCGCCTCTTCTTTTATACACGAGGGCGTAAAAAGCACTCGATAAGGGGGTATAAGATGAGAGGCCCAATGAATATATAGATCCTGACTGAAGAGAGAGAGAGAAAGGCCTATATAATAATCCGCCCGTTACTAGCACTCGCGTCGAGTAGTAGTAGTGGCATAAGGCGCAAGGAGAAAGTAAGTAAAAGTATAAGGACTCAATGCCGTGGTGTGCACTAGTGGCGGTATACGTATATAGTCAGCCAAAGCGCCGTCAGATTCGAAATTCAGATATGCGCTTCTATATAACTTCCATCGCTGTCTCTCTCTCACTCGCTCACTCGACGTTATAACCCCGCGATGTTTGACGAATGCTGAACAATTATTGGGGAGTAAGTACGAACTCTCTCTCTCTCTCTCTCTCTCTCTCTCTCTCTCTCGTCATCTTCGGCGTCTCTGGCTGTGCGTCGAACGACGAGAAGAGAGAGAGGGAGTGGGAGAGAGAAGAGAGAGAGAGAGAGATACAAGGTTGGCGGCCGCTTGGCGCGCGCGGCGCACCCAAACGTATAAGAGGGAGGAACAGACGGAATACCCAAGTTGCTATTGAACCGATTTTGAGCAAATATCACTTGAAGCAGGTCTCGGGGAGCGAGCAAGAGAGAGATGGAGAAAGCGAGAGAGAGAGAGAGAGAGCAAGAGAGAGAGAAGGGAAGCTACGGGGAGGAAAGAGAAAGGAGAGAAGGCTCACACACAAGCCCTTCGGCAAATTTCATAACCGAACTTGTCGTATTTGCCGAGATTATTTCAATATATTCGACTCGAAACCTGGCACAAATCTGTTTGCGAGCTACGTGCATATGCGTGAATGGAACTTGGCGCGCTCTATACCCTCTCTCTCTCTCTCTCTCTCTCTATCTCTCTCCGGCAGCGAGGAGAAGGAGGACGGACCGGGAGGCAGCGAGAGGGTGGCTTGATAAGGAAGGAGAAGAGGCGAATGTGTAGGGGTAGCCGAGATGTTAAAGTGGGTGGAGGTAGAGAGAGAGAGAGAGAGGGAGAGCAGAGACTAACACGTAGCTCGTCAAAGTGTATTTATACGTCTCTGCAGCGGATTCACCAGAGGCCAGAGACTCTGGGTTCTTGGTGAATGTATGTATACATGTAGGTGTGTACGTGTGTATGTGTGTAGATATGATATTTATCTCGCATTTGAAAGGTGGCATAAATACGAAATTGACGCGAGTATTAGGCTGCAGGGGCGCCGCGGAGACCTGCGACTCGCTGCTGGCTCTTCAGCGGGGAAAAATTGCATGAGCGAGGATGGTTTTCGGGGGACTACGATTACACAGCGTGAATTGCGAGCGATTTCGAGCCGTTGCCAAGATAAAGTTTGTCAAGAGGATGTGAGGATTTTGCATTTTGTTAATATATTCGAGACAATATTTGAGTCCATGTTGCGTGCATATGCAGAATATTAAGTACACGATTACATTGCTATATTTGAAACTGTACTTTCATTTAATTTTTAAAGTAATCGAATCGAACAATAAGTGTATGCTGAGAATCTTCGTTTACTAACGCTCTCGCCAAATGACAATCATTTAATTAAATAATAACTAAATAATAATTAATTTCTTAATAATTAATTAGTTACTTTTGATTTATTTCCAGTCACCTAATGTGACACATAAAGAAATGGCGGTAAACGGACTTTTTAGGTGATAGTTTTTGGTACCCAAGAATTAAGTTGAATATTTGTAGTTTTGTTTAATTTGTCTTTATATACAAGATAAACATTATTGTATCCAAAATAAGCCGTATTTTAACTGGGTCTTCAACTCTTACAGAGAAAAATTTACTTCGATAGTTGCAATCTACCTCGATTCGTATCGAATTAAGAAGAATATTCAGTTTTATTCGTTTAATATCGACCCGAGTTTGTTAAAGATCTATCTTAATTACAGTGGAATCAATCTGGGTATCTACCTCGATTAATACAGAATCAAGTCGAATTTTCACCATAATTCGTTCAGAATAAATCTAAAAATCGACCTGAATACAATAAAATTGAATCTCAAAATCGACCTACTAATGAACCTGAATATCGAGTTGAAATCGAGGTAATTCAGTAGTGGTGATTTGAAGCACCGAGAAAAGGCTTAAGATTCCAATAGGTCACTTCCGATTCACTGGTGCTGGATAATGGAAAGAAAAGGTAGTAAAAAAGTACTTACGTGTTTGATAAGGATGCGAATAGATAGGTCTACGTGCATGCGTACATGTGAGTAAAGTAATAAAAAAGAAACATATAAAGCAATACAAACTGCAACCTAGACCAACAACTGCAATCTGAATTTAAGCTGATTAAATAAGAGGAAAGAGAATATCGATGAATACGTATTTTCTAAAGCCGATTATAGTTACTCTCTAATAACTTTAATTAGCTTTCTTTTTTTATCACCATATCTTATTGTTACCGGAATTAAAAGCACATCAATCAATTCAAAGCAAATAAAAGTTAATAATCCTAATATTTATCGTTACAATTATATTTCACTAAGCACATAAATACCCATACTATCTACAAAATTAATTCCCCAAACGTTAACCTGTACTGCCGCAAAAACTAAATTTCCATTACTTGTAAACTCAATTAAATCCTAGATATATCTTGATTCCTCTTTCGCTGTTACACGAGGCGCGCCATTATTATCATCATGAAATTTACGTAGCCCATAATGATATTACTCGGTTCACCGAGCACGCCAGCCCGCATATGAATCAAACAGGCTCTGGCTAAATCACTGACGTAAATTAGAAAAGGCTTTGACGATATTCACGTCAATTAGCCCCATCTAAGTAACAAATGCGTACGTGGCACGTACGTACGAATACACACAGACACACGCGGATAGCGAAATGAAATGGGCGCTCATCGTCTTGGGTACAATGTATTAAAGTCGCTGCTTGCTGCTGGGGGCTGAAATATATATATATACTGCTATTGCTGCTGCTGCTGCGCCTAATTAAATAAAAGGAAGGAAATTAGCGAAACGAGCGCTATAGGGCACGTGCCGTCACGTGCGCGGGCCTTTTGCGGCGATCCGTCCTAATGTGGCGCATTATTAGTCGGATGGGAGGGGTGGTGTGCAGCGACAGAAAGAGAGAGAGAGAGAGAGAGAGAGAGAGAGAGAGAGAGAGAGAGAGAGAGAGAGAGAGAGAGAGAGAGCACAGCAGCATCACTGGACGTGTATTAGATTCGGCGAGGCGCGCGAGGACGAGAATTCGGCTGATGGCGAGAGAGAAGGACGAGTATATATCCAAATCAATTGAATAACAATGCGGCTCGTTAATATCGTCTCTTTACCCCTCTCTTCCGCTGTCGATGGATGCCCAACTTCCCCCAAATCGTACGTATACTCTTTTGATGCCCCCGCGTAAGTGAGCGACTTGCGCGTGGATTCGGATGGACGGTTGTGGATAGCGTACAGCTGTAGTACACGAGTTATATAGCTGCTGGATGGAAGATGAGGGTGTAAATTGACTTGGAAAAGTCGGCGTGATGGATTCGGAGGAAATTGTACGTACTCGAATGGGCTCGCATGTATGATCGATTTTAATTTGATAATCCTCGCGTGAATTGCGTGTGCGCTTTTGAGACGGTACGGGGGATTTGTAAATTATCGTCTCGTTTATTCGTCAGTTTTGGCTTATTTACATAATACTGGTCATTGTGCCTTGTTCATTGGTGTGAAAACCGTATGATTATTTAATGAATCATTACCTTTGGCATGGGAATTTAATATTACTAGGCATGTCAGGCGCGCTACGAGCGCCACAATTTTATGTCCGCAATCCTTACGTCCACATGAATTACTGGAAATAGATATTAATATATTTTTTGTTCACAATATATTTATACGCATTTCTTATAATATAAAGCAGATGATTGCTAATCATGTTACGTAGTTTTAACTTAAGTGTTAAACAATATGCTTAAGAAGAAAAGATTAAATGATCATTTCATAGCCAAATATGTAAATCAAAGGGTCCTCAATTGGAAAATAAAAATGATTTTCAATTGTAAAATAATATAAAGAATTAAATGAAATTTTAACACATTTTCTCACTTGATATTTTATCTACAGTATTTTTAATAAAAAATCATATTACCCCAAACCTGTAAAAGTTACAACCGCTTTAAATCGTATTTCCGATATTTTTCTACTTATATAGGTAATTATTCAATTACGTGACTTTCATATTTTTTATTTGAGCGTAAACCTCATTTTTTAGAAGACGGTGTGTGGATAGCAAAGTATGTGGATAGTAGAGTGCGTGGATAATGGTATGCTTGGATAGTGCCACATTACCTGCAACCACCTTATAAGTAGATTCATACATGCTTTTAAAAAGTAATGTTAATTTAAAGTGGATTATACAGGTGCATCAAGTTACCGATTTATATGCCAAATATTAATAATATTTCATAGTTTACAGATCAGAAACGAGTAAACATTGTTAAGAATGTCTATCATTTTATACACAATTGAACGAGAAATACTAAATATCTCGCGCTCATAACAACTTAAAATCCCGTACAATGAAGCCATTAAACCGGCAAAACAATCTCGGCGCACCTTAAACGCGACAACAAGCTCTCGTGGCACATCCATTATAACAATCTTAAAACGCACGAAAATTTACACGTTAAGTGCCTCGTACACGCGCGCGCACGCGATAAAAAGCGCTCATAATACTAATCTCGCCCCGCGTACAACCAAAGGAGAAAATAAAAAATAAACCCCCTCCCCCTCCCTCGAACGAGACCAGCTGCGACAACCTGTTTATAGGGGCACCTCTTAATTGACGGTCGCTCTTTGATAAGCTTTTTCACTTTAAAAAAGTGCCTCGGTCCATTTGGGCTCCACATTAAGCGCCTCCCGAAGGGGAGTCTCGCGCGCGCGCTCAGGTAAAACGACAGACACCATGCAGAGAGAACGAGAGCGAGAGAAAACGAATCTCACACACACGCGCGCACACATGGACACAAAAGAACGACGAAGCGCGCGCGCGCGCATGTGAGGGACGCGCGGCTGGGCGACGGGCTAGCCGAGCAGAAATCGAAACCTTTGATACGCACGGACCGGGACAATTAAACGCTAAACTACCCCTCGAGGGCAACGGACGGCGGCGTCGGTGGCGAGTAATAGTCCCCCCTCCCTCCCCCCCTCTCCGTTAATGCGCTCTTTATGGTGACTTAATGCCCCTAATATTGCATGCGCGCGTGCGACCCTTGTCTATATCAGCATTCCGCGCGTAGCGTTTCCCATTTTCCACGCTCGCTGTCGTACGGTGTGTACATGTGTACGTGTGAGTGCGTGGACAAGGGTCTTGGCTGTTTGAGGCTTCGCGTGTGTAGCTAGGTAAGACTAGAGATGAGTTTATCGCCGATGAATTAACGAAATTTCGTCGTGCGCTTGCCGCGGGATGAGGAGAGTGTACGTAGTTACACGGGCGTTTGTGACGAGGCGAATGCGGTATATGTCATGAGCGAGGGTTTCGAGAGTGATTTTTGGTGGAATTTAGAGTAGGGTCGAAGGTTTTGGTGGGAGATTGTTGAGTTACGACAGGTAGTTTGGGTAGACTGTGTACTATGGTGCTGTAAATTAGAAGAGTTTAATTTTAGCTAGTTGTGGAACTGATTTCGAAAAAATTGAAACTCATTTTCGTTTACGTATTAAAACATATTTGTTCTTTTTGCATGTTTATACTTTAATGTTATTGTAGTGAAAAGTTATCCGTACCCTTAACTTTAATTAATTGTAAATATCTTATAATATAATATGAATTTGGAAGCAGTCATCAGTTTTGGTATAACTTTAGTCATATTTCATTCATTTCTAGTTATGAACGAATAGTTTGATTTAGTCGCCGTATATTTTTGGTTTGAATGGTAAAGAACGCGTGACATGTAATAAAAATAAATGATTGAAAAAAGACATTTTTAAGCCCGTTGAAGATGGTAATAACAGTTTATTTGATAGAAAATCATTTCCGATGTATACTTTGTATCACTTTCGGCTTCATACAAAGAAGAAAATGGTAAAGCAATAGAAGCGATGAACGAAATCGATGATGATAATTCAAATTTAAGCTGATTAATTTAATAGAGTATTCATAGTGTGTATCATATATTTTACGAACGATAGGGTTGCAAGAAGTAGTGATAATGAGAACAAATCCAAAATATTTAATCTTATTAAATCCTGTCTGATTAAAATAGCGTATACTTATACATTATTAATTAGTGAACTAAAATTATTGTAAAACATTAATGAGGAATTTCAAAATAAATGAATAATAATGCTGTCATTGTTAATATGTAATTTAAAATTAATTAAGCAATGTTCAGTATATTAAATAATTTATACAGTTTATATTTTAGATTGATATAATTATTATTAATAAGCCGTATTCGCTAAATAAAGCTTATTATGTAGCATCATTATTTGCTAATCGAATAATCGAATAAAGAGAATTGAGATACATTAATGTATTTCTATCGTACAGTGATGTGTGCATTTTAGTTAATTTAGGAAGTAATGAATTTCCTCTGGATATTAATTGATCTGACCAAATATTATAGTAACATAGAAGATTAAACTTACATTTTAGGTGAGTAAATACTTATTAAATCGTATATGCACAAGCAACTAAGAAATATTGTATTTGATATTAGCAAATGGTAATAAAAGTGGATCATATGCTATATAACTACATAATTCTAATAAAATTTTAAGCAATAATTAATTAATTTGATATAGAATTATAAGTTTATGCTGTATTATTAAAATCATTGTTTGATATAATAATCAGTTCTACAGCTATAAAATAAAGTAAAAAAATATAGCCAGCTAGATAATGTACCATAACATGCACCATTATAAACCAATAAAATTGAAGAACAACTGTACACGCGCACATATAATTTACACTATCTTCACAAGAAACTCATGTATCCACATCCAGTATTATACAAAGTCTCTCATAAACGCAGCTCACCCGGTCACTGCACCACCGCCGTCATCACAGTGACAATAAGAAGAGAAAACGCGACCCCCCTAACTAATGGCCCAAAATGAGCAATTTGTTTGGAGAGAGAAAGAGAAACAGTTTTGAGCGCAAAAGAGATAGACACGTGGATCCGGTAATCGGTATATACACCGCCGCCTACAATATACGCACACAGCCAGCAGCGCTACATACACTGCACTAGACCCTGTGAGAACCCCTGTCAGCGAGGCATGGGAAAAGTTGATGTTCTTGTTTGCAGTAGAGATCTCTCTCCTCTGGGGGCTACTGCTGCTGCCGGTCGAATAATGCAACGGGAGAGACAGCTCTATTGAATCGTGCCTAATATGTCGGCTACTGTCGAATGTGCGCGCAGCGCGTGTAGTGCTTTCTGTCATTCGCCTCTCGTTGTCGAAGTATATATGGCTATATATATATATGCGCTGCTGCAGTCTGTTTGGTCGCAGAATTTGATTTAATTATTGCGCGCGCGCCTGGCTCACGTCGGCCGTATATACCGGTTCTCTCTCTCTCTCTTGCTGTGCGAATCGTATATTAACTCCGCAGGCGATATCGTGCGGTGATATATACGCGAGAGCGAGCGAGTTCTCTGCATGTCGCGCAGCAAGTTTCCGCGTTTCGCGTCGGGGGACACGGGGACGCGTTTTGAGGGCCAATTTTGAACGATCGACACCGAGCTGACGGATCGTCAATTTGTTTGCGGCCGAGTCTTATATCTAGGCGGCGTTATGCGTTGGATGTGGACGTTTCGCGGTTTTGAGGATTTTGGTTTGGGGGGTGGTTTTTGTTTATGAGAGAGGAAGAGCGTTGGATGGTCTTTTGTTACAGCAAGAAATTACTTTCGTTTATTTTTACGAAATATTGTTCTTCACGGAGAAAGGTATAGTAACCAATACTCGACAGAAACATATCTTCATTTTTCAATTATTGTTTCGTGAGAAAAAATGTACAGCTACAATATTTAGTCGCTTATAGCAATCAATCCTAGATTCTATATTGATGACCGATATTAATTTTTTTAATCAAGTTCTGCTTATGCTGTCTTTAATACAATATTCAAATTAGCATCATCTAATTAGATATGGTGTCTCTAAATCTGGAAGAGTGATATTTTCACTCTTTTAAAGAGTCATGAACTAAATCACTCAGTTTAGAGTGACTTTTCTGTATACTTCACTCGAAAGAAGTGATACTTTTCACTCGACTCAAACGAGTGGTGCTAATGACTCGTTTATGTCGAGTAATCTAGTAGCGGCTACTGAAATCACTATTCAAAGCGTGAAAGTTGTTGTAGGAGCTTTTGAGGTTAGAAATTTGTAGTATCTCGATAATTCACTCATCTGCTTTTTTATCTAGCATTAAAAAGATAGTTAACTAAATTAATTTACTCAGTATACCCTTAATTATCTAAACTTATTGAGAAAACTTAGCTTTTATCCTCCAAGGTTTGATTGGTCTAGTGGATCTTCCAATTTTAGATAGTTAGAATGTTATGTATACGTACGGAGAGTATCATAATTGCGGAAAATGAACTTTAATGTGGTTTTGAATAATGTCTTCTAACACTTAGAAATGAAATTGAGAACCTCGTACATTTATCTCATAGGCCCCAGAACCTGACATACAGCTAAAAATATTAGTATCTGTCATGTACGCAATGTTAAAAATATCGTATGTATACCAGCGTATATTAATGAAACACGCTGAATATGTTGTATAAGGGCTTATGAGATCAAACTGCGGATTCTAGAATTCATATTTAAGTACCAAAACGTTTTTTCTAAAGCCTTATTCAAATCCGCTTCCCGCAGGTATGATATTCTCGTTGTTAGATATACTCACATCCATGATATTTACACAGGTGTAATGTTTTTCTTCTTGAAAAAATAGAAAAAATCTTTGTAATGATTGTCTGTGTTATTGTAGAATTAATAATTTATATAAGGTTCAAAGTCATACAGGTTTTCTATAGAACTCTCTGATCCTTTTATAATGTCTGACCGTTTTGTTAATGTGCTACTTAAATATTCATTAATATATACTATATTTCGAATTTATATTGCTAACAAATCTTGGAATCTGATGAGCTAATTTATCACATAAATTACACTGCGTGTTTACGCTATTCTGATGTTCATTTAATATAATATATATCATATACCAGTTCAACAGGTAATTATTACAATAATACAACAATGAAATATAAAAGATTAGATCCAGCGATTATAAAATGATGATATATGTGACAATAAACAAATATCTAAACTGCAGTCCATTCTACTAACTTAATAAATGCTTCAATACTCAATATAGCATAATAGCCCTCTAATTGAGTCCTTAAAAAATACACCGCGTTACTCCCAAGGTATTAGAAAACCTAAAACGTGCCTGATGTTTCCCAGAAAACTCGCAGCACACATAGAACTTATAATACAGATATCTATAGAAGTACGAGTGCGATGTGGAGTAAGAGAGAGCGGCAGGCGCGCGTAAAAGCCCCAAAAGCAGCGGAAAATCGAGTATCTTCACGCACATTAGCCTGAATGTCGAGGCGCGCTAGGAGGCATATTCGCCGCGCGACACTTGTGCCGCTCGCGCGCGCGCGCGCGCGGTAAACTTCAAGCGTCTTTACCGCGCTGATTTCTCCCTCTTCCTCCTCTTCCCCACCGGCGCGTTTCTACCACTCTCTGAAGAGGTTTCTCTCTCTCTCTCTCTTTCTCTCTCTTTGGACGCTAAGCCGCGGACAATGCGGCAAATGAACCGAATTTGCGAAATGCAGCGGCGCGCGGCATTCCCCCACCAGCCCTCGAAAACTCTCTCTCTATATATATCTCTGCCTGAAAGAGAGAGAGAGAGAGAGAGGGAGAGAAAATGCGGGCTACACGGCGTGTCAATGCTTTCGGCGGAGGCGGCGGCGCTTTCTGGGATCTTCTCGCTCTATAGGCGTCAGAACTAACACCGTTCAAGGTGTCAACGAGAAAGAGGTTTTCCGCGCGCAGGTACTTGAGAGCGAGAGGGAGAGAGGAGAGAGAAAAGAAGAATCCGCACAGGGTCCGCAACGCAGTTTTCGGGGCTAGAGGAGTTCATTACGCCGTTGTACCTGCGTCAAATTTGCTGGTCCTTAGCGAGCCGCCGCCGTCGAAGCCGCTGCCACCCCCCAAGTTTTCCGTAAACACACAATGACGCCTTGAGTTTCTACTTACACCGCGGATAATGGCCACCGGGGACATCCCCAAGACATCTTTATTATGCGAGCTGTACACTTTTCTTGGGCGCGCCGTCAGCCTCTCGTTCTCGCTACGTGGCTCTTCGTGCGATTGTGTCATTTGTGTTTATGCTTAGAGCTCGCGTAATCCCGTTTCTCAATCTGGGAGATTTCTTCCTTCTTTTTTGGATTGTGTTCGAGAGTCTTTGCGGCGCGATCTCGTTACGCTGACGCTTTGAAGGTGATTTATTGTTAATTTTGAAGTAGTTTTTCTGAACAACTGGATTCAGGGTTCTATTGTTTGTTGGTGCTTTTATTGTTGATTGAATTTATTGGAGAAATGTAGTTTTTTTAAGTTTTTAATTGTGGTAAGACTGTGTATAAATTAATAGGAAAGTAGATATTTTCATTATTTAAAATTAATTTAATTTTTCAATTTTAAGCTGTGCTTACCTGGTTTTAATTGAGTTTATTATATAAAAACCTTTTTATACTTTGTAAAGAAAAAAGGCAGCTCTTTTTAGATCAAAATAACGTGCCCAATAGCATTTCTTCAGATCCTGATAATATATTTTTCATAAAGTGTAAATTATTATCCATTATGTATAAAATATGGATTCTATTAAAAATTAAAATGTATAAATTTTTATTTGAATTAAAATTTGCGTTTGCTTTGCAAGTGGGATATATTTGAATAAGAAATAATAACCGTAAATGTATGTAATTAAAAAATAATTATTATATTCGACTCGATGATATTTATGTGATTTAAAATAAGAATTGATTTTATTCTATAAATATAAAAATATTAATTTATACTTATTTAACAGAAATACAATTTTTATATGATGTAAATCGTGTATTTTGAATGTAAATCATTATATTTATTTTTCGTTCATCGACGTAGTAATTTATGGCTTTGCATGCTTGATCTATTGGCAATTGATTTCATAAATTCGAAAAGGATGCGGACACGTAACGTTGATTTTACGCTTGCTTTGCTTTGATTATTTTTGAAAAACTCACAGGAATTACGGCTGTCGCGTAGTTATAGCAGATTACACGAGTGCTCAGTACATTGAATGAGAGAATTAATGAGTTTCATATACCGCGCTAACAAAATTGCACCAGTGAAATTCAAGTGAATTACACTGCGCATAATGTTTTTAAGCTCGATTTAGAATTACGTCTATTATGATTAAGGGCTTACTACTTAACAATATTCATATGAATAGGGAATTCATTAGATGAAGTTTAATATTTAGTCAGTTTAGTTTTAATAATATATCAGTGAAATACATTTAGAAAATTTTATTTTTCATGAAATACGAAGAAACAATCTTTGGATATGGAAAAAGGAACAATCTTTACAAAGTGAAGTACGAAGTATAAATGTATTTAAAATATATTTTAATTATACCCATCTGAATTTGTAATACTCTTTTGCGATGGCAGTCTGAGATCATAAATAATATTATATAGTAAATAAAATTCTACAAGATAAAGCCACGGCTATACTAGTTTGCTTTACGCGCATTTGTTGAAAGCACCGAATCATTAATTTTCTTCACGAATATTTAAAAAGACTGAAATATATGTTTCAATTCATGCAGTGCCTGTAATGAAACGAAATCATATTAGCTACATCATTAATCTGAATATAAACTGATTCGTGTACACACACACGCTCGCGCACTAAAAGTTTCGCGGCGCGTCGCACAACTCGCTCACTCGCGGGCATCACAACGAAAAGTTTTTAAAAACAGCTCCAAACGAGATTACCCGTAAAAACAAGTGACCGTTATAATAATTTCATAAACATCAAAAAAGTTCAAATGAAAAATGCAATTTACGCCCCGATATGAAAGGCTCCTCCTCGCGTTCGCTCTGCCTTTTTTTTCTCGCGTTCTCTCCGCGTATACGTACACGCGCACACGGGCGCGAGAAAATTTGCATGTAAAATACGCCCTTGCCCGGTGCGCGTCGCAAATGAAGCGAGCGAGACAGAGACGCAGCCGGACGCCCGTGCACCAGCTGGGGCGAGTTTTGCCGTGGTGCGTGTGTGTGTGTGTGTAGTGTGTTCGGCGGTGATGATGTCACTTGATGAGGCCGTCGCCGCGGCCATTGTCACTGTATTACCGGGGGGAATCGAGTCAAAATCAGCACTTTCAATCTCTCGGTAACGATTTAAATCGTTTGTTCGTTCTCGGTCGCGCTGCGCACGGTGACTGTATAAACGCGCGACTTTAACGAATGGGCATCGGAGATCTCGCGGGTTGCTGTGTGTGTGTGTGCATGTACGGGGCTTAAATCTGCGTGGCGGCGGTCGTTTGATCAAAAATATGCGGATTTTGTTTTTTTTGGAAGGTTCTCAACGCGGTTGTTACGGGTATTTTTATATCGACGGAGGCGGAACGCGATCGCAGCGAAATTGCGGTTTTACGCGTGGAACCCGAATTGAATTGTTGTGTTTCAATGGGCGACGTTGACACCCTTTTTGAATGTCAATGAATCAGCCTTGGGCAAGGGAACGGTTTTGCTTTTTGATGATTTTTCCTGGCTTAACGAGCGAACGAGTTCAATTACTCTGGGATTGGGTGACTTTCCGATATAAATGTTCGGAGATCAATGATTTTAATAATAATTAGAGGAAATTCATAATATTTTATATTAATGGACTTGATATATTAACAAATCGTTAATATAAAAAGTACGTTTGTTATAAAATAAATTGTAATAGAAATTTTATTATTACTCTAAACCATAGCAGCAATTGAAACTTATTTTTATGAGTATTTGTCCAGTTTAGTTAACAATGTTCCTTTTGCAGAAAACATTTTTTTGAGGCTAGAAATCTTTGCATATATAATGATAGAATTAATAGAATAGACATTCATTACTACACTTAAAAAAAATAAGTGTGTATTGACAGTGCTGTAACACATTAGTGTTAGGTGCAATTATAATTTCAAGAAAAATAACTCATTATTGTGAAAAAACACAGTTGGTACTAAATATTTGTAATTCATTAATAATCAAATATATCTTTTATTATCAAAAGACTATTGAATCTATTAGATTGAGCACAATACGATACATTCTATTTTGCGCAAAGTCAGAACTTAAGTTGATATTACTGTTGATTTTCGACGAAACTAGATGATGTCGAAGACTCTGCGGTTTTCGTGGAAGCGCGATACCAAGTTCGATTCCACCAAAGTTGCCAACTCGGTGGTTACCCAGGCGAGCCTCAATGAGCTCTCGGTTAACTACGTTCCAAGTGACTTATAGCGCTGTGCGCAATCCATGCTTGATAGTGGTCTCAGATTTGACTCTTATGCAGTAAATAACTACTTGGAAAGTTCATAACTTATAAATTTCATTTATTTTGCTTTTTAATTGTTAATCCTTTTATTTCCCTATGAGTTACTCTTTACATATAAACATTTACACAAATTTATATGTCGATACAACAAACGAAAGTATATCAATAGATATAACTTCATTAACTTATGTACATAAAGTATTATCTGCGTCTTTGAATAGTATTTTTTGAAAATTCAAAATCATTTTTATTTGCTAAAAGTAGAACAATAATTTTTAATAAAAACTGCTAAACTAGCAACAAAATTGTTAGAATTATCTGAAAATAACTATATAGTTATAACGGAGTACTCGAATACTATTTTTTTTACAATAATTTATTTCAAGACTTTCAATCCATTTTCATTACCTATGAATATTGGTGAGAATAAAGATCCAACTTATTATTTTTTTATATTTTCTTCTATAGAAATATATGTCTTTAACAATAAGTTATAAATTTAGAACAAAAACCTAGGAATTAAGGCGTTAATTTGTCTTGATTGTATTGTGAAGAAAATAATTTTTGTAATGAAATAATTTGACGTTCCACTTTCATTACCTATGAATATTGGTGAACATAAATATCCAACTTATTGCTTTTTTATATTTTCTTCTATAGAAATATGTTTTCAACAGTCAGTTATAAATTTAAAACAAAAACTTAGGAATCAAAGCGTTAACTTGACTTGATTGTATTACGAAGAAAATAATTTTTGTAATGAAACAAATTGACCTATATTTTGTGTAGTGGTAAAATAATGATTAAGCTACATTCAATGATAAACAGGCTTCTTTCAAACGTAGAAAATATAGTGTACATTTATTGTATATCGATATTCAGGCATAGTGCGTTTCTTACACATAAGAATTATACACGTACTTATTGTGCACAATTTAGCATTGGTCAAATATATCTATATATAATTTGACCAATGCTAAATTGTGTACAATAATTACGTGTATAATTCTTATGCGTAAGAAACGCGCTATGCCGATATTTACAATATCACGAACAATCATTCTGATTATTAGTATCATTAATATCGCAACTACACCCACACTCTTACGTAAGCTCTTCGCCCATTCACAGCAAATCCAATTGTTATTCATAGGATCAGCCCGAAATTTCGACACGCGCATCGCTCGACTCTATTAGAACGCGCATAACAGGCGCTCGAAGATAAACGTCAACGACTATAACGCCCGTCTAGATCGAAAAATACTCCCCTGTCCCCCAGACCGTCATACAAAAAATCCCTTTGCCGCGTTCGCGCACACTCTCCTTAACGTCGTTGTCGCAATTGTTATTTAGCGTTCATTTTCCGCTCGTTCCTTTGAAAGCCTCGAATCACAGCCCCGCCAGCCCGGGCAGAACGGTCGAAAAAGGCCGAGAAAAATGGAATATACGAAAAAAGCGCGTCGTACAACGAAGCCGCGAAAAATTTTGCTCCCCACCCTCCCTCGCTAATCGAATCCATCGGCAATTTGTCGGGGCGAAAAACTCGTCCGCGCGCGCGCGCGCGGCCATTTTCGTGCTATGCAGTGTCCCGCCCGCGCCGCCGCCGTCGGTCTTCCTCTCGAAGCGTCGTTCGCGTGCGGCGGCAGCTCGCCGTATAAAGCTATTAAAATTCATAACCTCGGACATACACAGCGAGAGGGGGTTAAAACGCGGCGGAGTGCAGAGCCGCCGGCTTCGAGGGAGAGACAGAGACGCGTTGAAAAGAGACGAGCGGGGGTCGAAAATTGGCGGATAAGCGTATGAGATTCGCGCGGAAAGTCAAAGGAAATGTTAGAGGGGTTTTCGAGGGTAATGATGAAATGATTAATTAACATCTTGTTGTTGAGAGGGAAGTTTACGTTTAGTTTTTTTAGAAGGTTAAGTTAAATTTTTTATATGACTTTTCTACAAATAAAACTGTTCGTTGTAAGAATTTGATAATATTCTTCATGGAAAATATGCTTTATATAATGTGAATGTCGTTTTATAAATAAAGATTTCTTCTCTTATCATAATGTAGTTCAATGAGATATGTAGGTATATGAGTGGATCTAATTCGATTTCATTGCTTTGTAATTAAATGAATTTAAGATTCAACTTTATATTGTTATTAAGTGTAATTATTTAAAATATTTGACTTCTGGAAACAGATGAATCTTTATAGATTCATAGGGTCGAATTCGTATGAATAAATTTTTTTGAATATTCGGCTCGTCTATACAGCATACAACTAATTGTATAAGTGACACCATTTTCTATTAGTTTTAACAAAAGCGTACCTTAAGGTATCTTTTTAATTGCTTAATATTGAGTTTAGTAACACAATAGCAAATCAGAAATGGAAAGAAAATAATAAATTGCTATAAGAAATCACATAAAATCGCTTTTTAACAAAACTAGAATTATCTGATTTCGTTGTATTTCTTCTCATATATTCCATTATTAGAATTTTCATATGTAAAAGTTGTATGTTATGGTCCCGACAGGGCCAAACTTCTATAATTGAATGATTTAAACATTTCCTGATATGCAGTATTCGATAAGGTTTGTGAACGTAGACGAAACAAATATTCAATCCAAAATTACAAGTTTTCTGTCATCCGTCCCACAATTATTGGGTTATTCTATAATTTGAATTGACTTAAATACGAGGTGTCCATATTTCGCAAACATGAGAGCTGTAAACGTAATACGCAAAGTACGAAACGAAACATACGAAAATAGTGCACAAAGTACGCGAATTACACGAAAATGGTTCTCGAAGTATACGAACTACACTCAGTATAAACCAAA
This sequence comes from Gastracanthus pulcherrimus, assembly GCA_949152435.1. NCBI lineage: Eukaryota > Metazoa > Arthropoda > Insecta > Hymenoptera > Pteromalidae > Gastracanthus > Gastracanthus pulcherrimus. Next base: position 167,919,868 of record OX424575.1, on the reverse strand, counting down.
AACTGTCTATTTTATATTATAAATGCAATTTCGTCAGAGATGCCTTCTTTCTGCAGTGCTTCTCAAATATAATTAAATGGCCAATTTATATCAACCAGTTTATCTATGGTATATAGTTTGTTTTTTGGTTACCCAAATAAAAGCAAATTTTATTTCAATTTAATAAAGAAAATGTTACTTTCTACAAAATTCTCTTAATTTTAAGGTGAATTTTATTTTACTTCGTCTAAGTAGAATAAATCTTATAGAAAAATGTTTACTTTTTAATTTTTCGTACAAGTTATGCGAAAGTTGAAAAATTGCAATCGTACTAAACGAATTCACCACTATAAATAACAAATTCATACAACAGCCATGCACAGTCATGCACGCGTATGCAGAAGATGAATGTCAGGCTGCTATACAGGAGTAAAGGGATATCACTATACGCGCCTGCATACACACGTGTACACGAAATATGCGAGACGCGCGGTATATAGAGACCGAAAGAAGAAGCACACGATGCGGGGGTTGCTATACGCTCGCGGGTAAATTTTGAATATGCATCGCTTCCCTATATGATGGCCACGCGCGCGCAATAGACAATGGAGGTGGACCCGATTCGATTATACGGGGCTCTCTTTGCCCGGGCCAAAACCATGTAATCTACCATTAAAAAGTTCGAGCATGCGAGGCGGAGGGATCCGAGCATGCACATGCAAATGCGTTGGATAAATTCGAATTACACTTTGATTTACAGATTGCGCGACATTCAATTTTCCTCCCTCGACGAGCGAGAGAGACTGTATTATTTTTACGCTCAATTTACGAAGGCGTCGATGTAAGCTGCGAATGTAACTAGTGGGAATCAGTGTTGACTTATATAAAACAGTTTCGTTATTCGAATATTTATGTTAAATATATATTGCTAATACGCTAATGATTGTTTTATTGGTTCGAGTTAAAAAATTGCTTTAATACATTGATTTTTTCAGATTGTAAAATATAGCTATACATATTTTGCATAATCTTAAACAAAATCCATGCAATTGTATCATCATACTTATTTGAGTTTAATTTGCAAACGCCAATGTTTTCGCTCTCATGTCACGTGTTTAAAATAAATTTATTGATTTTAAAAATGTTCGAAATCTTGTTGGAAAGGTAGGTGTCTCGCTTGTACACTGGACGGTAATGAAAGGCGGTAGCTTACCGATAGAATCTGGAGTGCTACCCCTGACGCAGCTTTCAAAACGCCCCGCTATGCGTCAGCACCGACCACTGTATTCAAGCAACCCTCGGCACTCAGTGTAGTATATTTCTCTTTGTCGTTCTAATTCCCTTTAGCTTGAAGTATTTGCACTAAATAATTTTAGTGCGTTCGATAATTGTTATCGCATAACAATTTTTTTCTGAAGAATTTTACTTTATAATTTCTTTATTTTGTGATAACTTTTTTATTCTTTACTGTTGTATTATTTAATATAATTTAACAGTTATTATTGTATTATTAAAAATTTTAATAATATGGGTTTTGAATAACTTTATATAATAATTATCAATTAACGTCTATTTATATTTTATAAATATATTTCTCAGTTAACCCTCTTGTACCGGGGTATTCTTTCAGATTGAAAAACATGTATGCTTTAGTATATTTTATCTATAGGGGATGTCGAAACTAAAACCACGTTTTTTCTTTTACTAATTACTTTTCAAATAGAAAATACAAAGAAAATCTGGAAGTTGAACCATGTAGATATATGAGTAATTTCCACGCTATGCAAGAACGAATTTGACATCAGTGATAGTTCGGGCCGATTCTGGCTGAATATTGTATGCCAGTAAATTATTTTTCGGTACTGAATCAATAAAGGGATTATATCGTTTTGATAAGAATGGACCAGTAAAAAGAATCGACGTTGGCCCGAAAAACGTCGCAGAGTCAGTGCAATACTTTTTGCCGATATTGAAAGAAAACAAAACATCGCGAAATCGTTAAGCGTATCTTAAGCTACTTTTAAGGCTAGTTTTTAACAAAATATTAATTTAAGGTACGATTACAAAGCTAATATAAAATTTACGGCCGCGCGATAGTAATCTGTCGTTATAATTATTACATTAAACTTTGAGTGATGTGTCGCGTGTGTCTAAAAATTTATATTTCTTGTGCAATTTTGAATATATTGAGAAGAAAAGTGTTGTACTGGCCCGTGCTCGTCATCCCCGCTACATCTCAGTACTGGACCTCTAACGTTTACAAGTACTGGTAGTGTCGGCAACTAATACTCGATCAGTATTCGGTCGAGAGTAAATTCTTCCATGGGTACTGTGCAAGTCATTTTGTTGCATCGTTTTTACAAATAATTAGAAATACTAAAGATATATTTAGGTACAACATAATTTAGTCAAAATATTTTGTATTTCTAATTGTTTGTAAAAACAACGCAATGACTTCTCTTTATACAATAATATTGATATTATTCATATCTATATAAGCGGCTCAACTTCCAGTTTTTCTTTAAATTATAAACTATCAAAGATACATGTAAAAATTATGCTTAAACCGGTCGATACCGACTCCACCTCAACTTCGACATCTTCTTAAGGAGGTTCGGGTGTATCAGTAGCTGCGATGAGGAAGGAGGATCTTCCCCCTTTCCCCGCGCTCCCCGCGCACCACCTCGCACAGCCTACAAGTTTTAGTTTTTGTTTACGTTTTCATTCAACTTACTTAGAATTAAATGCGGTGACACGCGTTCAAATTTTGCACACAGCTTCGTAATAAATTACTTGTTAGCGTACATAGTATTTTATTTCATTCTCTGTTTTTATACACACAATCTGTTTTAATAGCCGAATTCCATAAGAGCCCATGTATAACGAACAAACTTCTAAGTCGAATATCTTAAATATAACATCGGTAATAAATATTAAAAAAATTCAGGGAATTTCTTAATTCTCTAAAAAATTATATGTGTGAGTTTTATTACGTTCTCTGACTTTTTGTAAAACCACCGAACCTCTTTAACTACAACGATCCAATAGTTTTGGTAGGTTGAAGAAGGTCTGAAGTAAGTTTTTTTGGGTAAGGAATAAAAATAATATTTTCATTTTTACGGGTATTTTTGTCTGTAAAATTTAAATTGCTATAAATATTATATCAATATATTTTAATATAACATAAGCAATAATTATTATTACATAAATCTGCTCAGAAATATTAATTTTTAAGGATACAATTAATAATTGTCTCATCTCACCCAAATATTTAAAAAAGGCCTACTTTTGGTCGTCTTCTCAGAATATACAATTTGAAACTTGCATTGAAACAAATGGAATGAAATTATTATTTGCATATTCTTGATCGGTATTATGAACGACGTTAGTGAAAATAGTAAAATGTTAGAAAATGTGAGCTGTCTTATTTACGTTTCTTTACCTTTTCACTCAATATGGACATACATATAGGTTAAATCTTTCATTGCTAGGTGGCGGAGCATATGCAAATTAAATCACGTGGAAAAATTAAAACTGTATGCCTATTTTAGGAATAACCTCGGGAATAGCAGTACCTTACACCATAGGCGATTTATCGTCACTTACCTCAATATCTGCTATGTGCGTATGAGAAAATATAAATGTATACAAAATTGTAGAGAAGTGTGAAAAATTGTGACGAATCGCGCATCATAAAAAATATACATAAATGTTTGTATTCTGAAGAGTGTATCAAATATGACCGAAACTTGTATTTTCTTACATTTTTTCACATTTTCTTATACTTTTGTATATTTATTTACATTTTTTCACATTTTCTTATATCCCCTTATTTCCACTGGAAACTTTCACCATAATTAGTTACAGTAAGAAAACAAAGTTTTAACAACATTGAGAAAAACGTCAGTTTATTCTCCTAAAATCGCCTTTCTATTGCTCAAAAATTCTCTTTATTCGCTGCTTATGACATTACATTTTTACAATTATTAATCATCAGTATTAAAAACCGAAACATTCAAAATATCTGTACAAGGAAAAAAATGCTTTGTTAATTTAACAAAGTCACTTGGTAAAATACACACTAACTATTTTTTTATTACACTTACCAAGTAATTTGTTGTTTCTATAAAGTGATAAGTTAATTTTACTAACCTATTTGTTAAATTAATAAATTACTTGGTAAGTGCAATAAAAAGAATAGTTAGTGTGTATTTTACCAAATGACTTTGTTGAATTAACAAAGCATTTTTTTCCGTATAGCATTTACAAAAAGTTGAAATTCGACATTACAAGAGCACGAGTAAAATCGCGCACAGCCTCTGGGTTTAAAAAAAATCAAAGCCCGCGCCATTGAGTCATCTCACGCATCGCCGTGCAAACATAGATTCCATCTCACCTTGATTTCCCGTTTTAGCGTGGACAGCTAAATACGCACACCCGAATCCAGACATACACGTGCCCACGCACATGCGCATATCTGGAAGAGTCAGACAGACATACATATAGACGCACGTCGTGGGACGCGCTGCGCACAGTGCACTGTTATAATTACGGCAGTAGCAATCAATTAGCGCAGCAATCGTGCGTTGATTAAGGGCTCGATTGGAATGTAATGGGGGCCGCGCGTGCGGGTGGTCAGTGATAATTAACGTTCGCGGAGCACCGCTCCCAGCACCCTTATCCGAGATGCGTACTGCGTGAAATCAAATAGCGCGCGCACCCGCGTATATGCGGAACGCGATGACGCGCAGGCGGAAACGAAATATTGGACGATGGCGGATTGCCATGGCGGCGCGTGCTCGTTCCCTCCCGACGCCCAATAATTTCAGAGAGCCGACCCTTTCGATTTTACGGCTCCGCAAGTATGATTTCGCCACTTGTGCCGTAGTGTGTATGAGCGAGGGAACGGGGATGTATACGAGAGGTACGACGATTGCAGCTACCGGTTTCTCGTCTTAATTGTCCTTTCGGTCAAATCGATTAACGTGGCTACCGGTTTGTAACCCCCGATGGTAAATAACAAATGAGAGAGGGGAAAGTCTAATTATTTGTAATAAACTGATTAATTTTTATACTATTTTGTCGTATACTGATGGTATAGAGTCGCATTCTTAAAAATTTTACAAAATATTATAGTAAATATAACTTATTTACTACAATATGAAAAAGTAATTTTAAAACTTACGTTTTTCAAAAAATTCTTATCTTAATGTTTATTTGAATGTTATTTACTTCAGATATTACAAGCTTTTACTGATAGCGCCACCTGCCCGTTTGTTCATTAGTTATTTAGTTTAATTAGTTTGAGTAAAATATTGTTGCATTTCAAATTCTTTTATGTGTGTGCATATGTGAGGGTGCTTGGATGTGTATGAAACAGTGTGGTGTATTTATGTGTATACAGGTGTAACCAAAAGTGACATGTATTTTGATGTCTTTCATATGGAATGAAATTGATATAGGTGGTTTGTTATTTGTCCGTTTGTTTGTAAGTTAGAGTTTTTGCATTTAAAATTGTTCTATGTGTGCGCGTGTGTTTTTTTATATACGTACGTGAGCATGAGCGTGTAAGCGCATTTGTAAATAAGTGTGGGCTTTGGTGTGTGGGTGTGTTTATACTGTATTGTTATTGTAATCCAGACAGGATTTATAAAAAACAAAGAAAAATGTTAAACACATTCAATAATAGACAGTTACAATTCACGGTTGAGGTGGAAAAAGACAAAAAGATCAGCTTTTTAAATCTCGAAATAATAAGGAAGTATGATGGTAAAGCGATCACATATTGGTACCAAAAGCCTACAGCTTCGGGTAGCTACATTAATTTTTTGTCAAACCAAAAAATTCCGCAAAGAATTGCTATAATTTATAACCTTGTAGGCAAGTGTATTAATTTATCAGACCCGTCTTTTCGGAATGACAATTTATCTATAGCTAAATCATATCTCTTGAATAATAATAATCCAGAAAAGTTTATTGCTAAACAAACGAAAAAAAGATTACAATTTATTAATAGTAAACTTAATGATAATAATAGTTTATTTAATGCCCTAAAGATGAGTCATCCTCGGGAAACCAAAGATGGTTCTTCCCTATGTTAAAAATGTTACTCCGAAAATAAACCAAGTCCTTAACACATTTAATGTTATTTCGATCAATAAAAATATATACAAATTTAGTGATATAATAAAACTAGGAAAGGACAAATTAGATAAGCTCGATAATTATAATGTAGTATAATATAAGATAGACGGTCAGCAGTGCCCTGCGACTTACTCAAGACTAAAAGATACTTAAAATACGTCTATATGAACACGATAGAGACGTAAAAAAGAAGCAGAATACTTCTGGGGCAGAGGCTTCGAGAGCGTAGAGTGTATCAGGAATGTATGGTGTATGTGGAGGTAGCGCGACATGCTGTTTGCCTTGCAGACGTAGTGCTCTACTTGGTCTGGTCTACGCTCTAGAAGCCTACATCCCTTCTTCAATTAATATTTGGAGTTTTCGGGAGATTGACAGGCGCACAGACAATTGCACGCAGCATTAGCGCCCGGATACGCCGACAACTAACATCATGCGGCTCCTCACGATAACACACTTTACCAAACCAGTCTCCTCCAATGAGGGTGACGTGTTCAACCTCTCTAACACCACAAATGTACCTCACACATGAATTTTGCAATCTTTGAAGCCTAGTCTGGAGCTCACCTGACACGTCACGATACACAACGGAACAGTAATTTAGATGAGAAATAACGAGAGCACTTGCAAGCTGCGTGCGAAGCGCCTCAGTCGTACAGGATCTAAAGGATCAGTTCCGATACAGGGCTCTGTTAACCTTTCGGTTAACTGCATCCACTTGCGGCTTCCATATTAATTTAGAATCCAAGACAACACCGAGATTGGTAACAGTATCGATAAAGGAGATAAAAACGTTATCCTGCACCTCAATGCCTTGCAGATTTAATACCTGCAGGTTATTAATTAATATTATATTCCGAACAAAAATGATAGTCTGTATTTTACTGACATTGAGGCGAATAGCGTTCTCAGAAGCCCAAGCGGATAATGCATGCGCCATGGCTGACAAGCGATCAACGCCCCCATAAAGATCATCTATGATAACTTGTGTGTAAATCTACAGGTCATCAGCATAAAGAGGTTCAATGGCTTCCGACAGTTATCCCCTTGGTGATTTAAAAGTTGTCAAAATCTCAATCAAGATCGTTAATTTTTAACACACCCAGTCATAAAGTACGTACTTTTTTCCAGCCGAGCCGGGAATAAAGCGTTACATTAAATCCCTACTCGCACTCTAGTCCCCGCTGCCACGCGCTGTTTGTGCCCGAGCCGAAGGCGAACAGCGCGTGGTGGCGAGAACTAGCGTGAGGTTAGGAAATTAATATGTAGCACTATTTTCCCTCTTCGGCGGTGAACGAGTGCGAACTTTTTGGTAGGTAGGTTAAAAAATTGTATATTGCACGCGTGAATAAAATGAACCAACTATTGCCAGTTTACACTGCTCACTTTAGTCCCTAGGTGCATAATATACTATTAAAGACTAAACGGAATAGGCCCCAGGACCGTGATCTGTGATATCCCGAGATTGGTTGATAGAGAACCCCATTCCGATTAATTTATTTTAATCGTGTCGAACGCTTTACTGAAGTAAAAAAAAGCAGTAAGCAGTTGTCCTTTGTCGTTAGTGCCATCTCGAATGACTTCTGACAGAATCAGTAGTGCTGTTTGGGTGCTATGATATTTTCGAAAGCCAGTTTGGCGAGGATCAAGAATTTTATTTGAGACAATGAAGTTTGAGATCTGATCATGGGAAATCTTCTTCAGGACTTTGGAGAGAAAGCACAGAAGGGCAATAGGACGAAAGTCCGAAACAGCTGATGATATTGTTTTCTTTTTAGATCCCAGGGAAGGTCCCACTAGTCAGGGAGGAGGTAAAAATGGTGGCCTAAGACCCGAAACGACTTCGCGATATCATTTTGGGGTGTTCCATCTTCTCCTTTTTCTTGAGATGTGAAATGAACGACGTTTAGGATTACATCTGAAAAAGTGACTTCCCTGAAAGTGAAGCAATCATCACTAGCTTTCAATAAGATGTCGTCGGCGCTCTTTCCATATATTTTTTATTGCTACCTAGAGCGTCAAATATTCTATTGTGAATGAAAGCATCGCGTGCTTCAACTGTTCTTTGTTCTGCTTGAACAGCGGGAAGCTGGAACTGCTGCCATAAGTTATTGTCTCGAGTACGCCTATATCGCCGATGCACTGCGTCACGCTGGTTGTACAGATTTTGAAAATCGGCGTCTACCCATGTAGGTAGGCCCATTTTCGGGCCTGAACTCTTTCAGCAGGATAGTCTCGTCAATTACTTTTATCAGGTTATCACTAAGATGTTCTAGCCTATTGTCCGCGTTATTATTGGAACAATTGGGATTTTGCATGAAGAAATGCATTAGATCGGTAGAATATAAAAAAATAAAGGACACGTATTTATTCGTTTTTTAAATAGATGGAAATTAAGAGTTACAGCTCTTTGAATACTCGTGACGTCACGAACACATATGTGTTGGATCTTTTCATGCATAGTCCTAATTGCTGGCTGACCAATCACAGAGTGTTAGAAGGGATAAAAGCTCCTCCTGCTTGATAGATTTGAAATCCTTATATTTAAAGTTATTGACAACAGGGGGCTGTGACGTGTGGAAAGTCACAGATATTTTTTTTGCCCAAATAAGGCAATACTGAAAACTGCATGCGATTAGACAGAGATAGATACAGGAGGAATGACAGGTAGGGTTAGGTTAGGCTAGGTCGTATTGCATTATTTGGGATTTAGATAATTCTTGTGATAATCACGCAGCAACGAGTCTCGCACTGACGGAAAACTGCACCGAAACCCTAAACCGCATTATTATTAATAATTAATTGACCGTGTATTATTTGATTTCTGGGTACGAGAGGTAAAGAGAGAAAGAGAACCGACACCACCGCTATACGGACACTGCACATTTTCCCACTAATAGCAGCGGCAGCCGAGATGAGGACGAGATACAGGGGTAGGAGCCACAAAAGCCGAAGGAAGCGATCGCGAGGCCGATCAGGACGACGCCCTCCTCTCTCACTCGCTGCTGGACTATCGTATTGTACGGACGTATAATTATTCGTATTTCGTTAGACGCCGTAGCCATCTTGATACTGTGTAGAATCGTGAGAAGAGCTTAGCTCGTGTAGAGAGAGTTATTATTATTTTTTTTAAAACATGCTCCATAAAGGAGCTCTGTACATTGGACCTAGTATCCAAGCCCTAGGTCTCCAGCTGTCTTCGAGTTGCCTCTTGATCCACTTCAGCCGATCCCTGATCTTGAATGATCTCTTGCTGATGTCCTGAATGTATGTTGTCCTCTTGGTCCTCTTGATCCTCATCTAATGTTCTCGATGTTCTCATGAAGTCGTGGAAGATTGTAATTCCACCGATAAGTGCACGCGTAGATAAAACCTTGATGTCTTTAACCTTGACCACTCCGAGACTTGTTAACTCCGTGACAGACGCTCTGCTCCACAATCCCTCTGATGAAAGTGTAGCCGATGTAAGAGCAACGTCTGTCACGTTATATCTTGCTCTGATGAGTCGCTCAAGATGTTGGTACTTAGAAGACTTCAATCTGTGAGCTCTTTCTAAGTCAAAACTGCCTTAGAACCCTTCTTCGCAATTAGGTCGAGTTTCTTCAGCCCATCAGGAGTAACGAAGTGAGGCTCATGATCTACTTCAAACCCCTGATTTTGAAGGGATCTCTCGATATAATTCGAGATGGTAACGTGCCTCTTAATCCTCACTTCGTGGGTTCTAGGGCAGTGCTGGAGGACATGGTTTAATGTCTCAGGGTCGTTACATCCAGCCTTACACCTTCGGTCAGCACAGGTCGGATGGATCTCGTGTGAGGCCCAATCTCCACACGTCAATGTGGTCATGCTCTTCTCGTACGTGTCCATCATATATCTCACCATGGCATCGGGAGCTCCAGCTCCAATTAACACATCATGGATGGTCTTATATGTGACAGAGTCAAACGCCCTCCGCATGTCAATGGAGGCCATAAACATTTGCTTGTGCCTACGCCTATGCTCCCTCAGGATGATATCCATCAGGAACACACCATTGTTACAACCGTCAGCAGCTCCAAACGCCTTCTGCCTCTCATCCGGCTCCACTAACTCCGACATACGCGACGCAAGAGCCTTATTAAGCGTACATATGATCACTGACGAGACAATTTCTTCGGAATTAGAATAGTCCTGCACTTCAGCAAGTACTGCGGTGCATTCCCACACCACAGAATAACATTCAAACAAGACTCTGGTCAGAACCTGCAGCGGCGTATCTCTCAATCTTTTTGCCGTAATTCCATCAGGTCCTGGTGCGGATGAGTTAATTGGCCTAGCCAGCTTGACCATCTCTGCCTCCAGTAGATGCCAGAGACCAGAGATCGTTGGCTTCCTGGTTCCAATTCTAGAAAAGCTTCTGGTACCCTGTATCATCATAATCTCTCAGTACGGCACCATAACGTCCCGATCAGGAACTACGGCATTTTTCACATCCCTTGGCAAATGTCTCAGACACTTCCCAGGCTTCTTCCTCCAGAGATCCTGAGTTTTAGCGTACTCCTGTCGACGAAGTCGCTTATTACTCAACTTCCTATTAATAGGACCTCTGCGAGGTCTGGGAGTGTCATCCTCAACCGTAAAGACACTCTTTAAATAAAGAGTTAATCTTTCCCTTATCAACTCCTTTGACTCGTTCCCGATGCTCTGTCAGATGTTATTGAGGGTTTGCGTGTTATAACCCTCAATGTCAAGTTGTTCAAAACCATTAATGGTTAACGTGAGCTGATGGTCTAAATTATCACTATCCCTTCCATTTTGAGGCTGCTGTTCTGCCTCTCTTACTCCAAACGATCCTCTTCTAAGTCATGCCAGATGTTCCTGCACCATCTTCTTATAAGCGTCATTCCTTCTCTTACCTTTGACGTCCTCAATTGTCCGGTCCATATCCCTACTGAGCGGTTCAATTAAGAACCGGACGCCTTGTAATGTTAGTTCAGCTTCCTTGAGGGCCACCAAGGATTCATCCTCTCTCGTTCATCGACTCTTCTTAGCTACTACATTCTGGCGCTCATCGTACCAATCTTTATGGGTCCGATGTTGGTGGACCCCTCTTCCAGTCGCGGAGATGAACGTTCTTCCACATCCATAAAATTTACAAGGGATTTCCCCTCGATCCGGCAGTGGCCGAACTGCATCATTTCGGCTTCTCGGATTCACCGGGGCGTGCGAGCCAGAGGGCCCCTCGCCTGTTTAATGTCAGCCAAGCGGTCGGCTACCCCATGGGCCCAAAGTCTCCATCGTTAGTTTATCCCATGTTCCAGAGAGATTATCCAGCTCCACTAGTCTCGGAGGCGAGGGTCGGCGCATGTGGCTGGCCCGTGATCGATACTCGCTACTTCCAGAGCCAAAAGTCGAGTAGGACAAGTAGTTACAGTTGCTCTTGATTATTAATAGATGTCGAAGTTATTAATAAGATTTTCGTGGCTTAGTTAATTTTCTTGTTATTTTTATTGGATTAAAACATCGAATACGGTGAGTTATAATTTAAGCCTCTCTTCGAACGAGCGTCCGGCTCTTTAAAATTTCTGTTAAGGATTGGTGAGTCTCTCTGTCCTTTATTTAAGGCGTAATAATTATTTTGTCGTCTCTCTCTAATTTTGAGGACGATTATTATTATTATTGCTAAAATAAATTATGTTCAGGATTGTGTCAGATTGGTTGCGCTGTTAGCGAATCAGGTTATTGTCAATAGTAGTATTAGTTATAAATTGTAGTCGGTCTCAAATGTTAAATTCTAATTGTTTATAAAATTTCTAACTGTTGCAAAATATTGTAATAAATGAAAAGTTTACCGCGATTTGGGGGTTATTGTTTGTGTTACAGGTTAGGTGGCGGAGGTGCGTCGGTGTGACTGTGACATAATTTTGGCAAACGGCTTTATTAATTATAATAAATCGATGATTAAATGTAAATAATCGTAAATTATTTATTTCTTTTTTGTTAATTCTTTCTTTTTTGTAATTTATTTAAATAAATTCTGGATTTTGATTTGTAATCTTTGGGTACAATAGAATAATTATTTCGTAGTGAGTTCCCGACTTCCATGCATGCCATTCGTTATTAAATTAAATTATCTAATTGTTAATAACTATTTTTTGTTAATATTCGTCTGGCTCAGCGTTGGGTTTGTCAAGCTCCGGGTGGATCTCCTCAGCGACCTCCTCAGAGAAAACGAGACTCGTAGGCCAGATCAGTGCTGCCATTAGTATTCGATTTAATGTAGAGATTTTTCGTGATGTTAGTTAGGAGCTAAGAAACACTAATTTATTAATAATTACTATGTCACAGGGCTTAAAAGATTAAAATTGCACCTCAACATCAATGATGTTATGCTTGCTGGGAAATGTTTGCATCATGCTACACTCGTTCAACACAACATCATTGTTATCAGTAAAAATCACACCAATCTACGTGTGAGATTCTCTGAGTCGCGCCATGCTCAAATAACTTTAAGGTTAATTCATATGCCAGTTCCTTAACAAACAATGCATCTTGTGAGGACGACAAACTGTTTGCATTCACATCACCCATTACTATTCTATAGTTAAATCATACCGAGTAGGTCGTTAAATTTTCCAAAAGATCGGAGTTGATGGTAATTAACTTTATATACTTTATTAAAAATCAAGGTATGAATATCTATAAAAAAATTCTATATTTTGCATTTCTGTGCGTATCATAGATCATAGTCAAAGAATCGCTGAAATAAAATTTGCACTCGTCTATTTATATAAAATTATTTTGGGTTAGCGTACCGATTACTGTGATAAATGTGTTATTGAAGCCCGAAGAGTTCGCTGATTTAGAAAACTTGAATAATAGTCCACATATTTTTAAAGCTTCTAAGTCACACTTTGTGACATCTTTTATGGAAAGCAATTTTTTTTAGATGTAGATATTGAATATTTTTATAATTTTAATGGAAAGAAAAGTTTCTGAGTTAGTTACTGTGCCCTAACAACTCCCAAGAATAACAAATTACTGTGCCTCAGTTACTATGCATCCTGACCAAACACTGTACTCCAGTTACTGTGCATCCTGACCAAACACTGTACTCTAGATAGAGTGGCTCTTATCGATTACTGTGCTCCAAATATGATGCATTCAAAAATTAGTATTGCAGATTACAATTTAATGTGTAAATGCTAGAATTAAGCAAGAAAAATTAACTAGGATAGGGTATTCTAATATAGGTAGGAATTTATTTGAAAATAATTTATTAGTTATTACAATCATTAACAAAACTTTATTTTTCTATAAATTCTTTATAGAAGACTGACATATTAAATTTTCAGAAACATCTTATCATTTTGACTTCACTATCGAACCTCCTTAAAAAAACAAAACGCAATATACATTCGGTTCTTATACATAAAAGAACTCTTCAAGATTAATTAAAAAATATAATATGTTGCTTTTCATGGAAGAATAATTATAGTCATATAGGAAACTAAGCATAGGATTCAGTAATCGGCTACCTCACAGCAATCGGCACATCTACCCTATATATAAAAATTATGAGCCTAAAAATTATATCAATCATCGGTGAAAGTGTTAATTTTTGTACATATTACGCGACCAATATTACAATTCTTCCAAGTATTATCGATATGTCCAAACTAACCTTTGTTGCCATATTATCCCTTATCGACAGTTGCTGATATTCCAATTATAACGGAAATCAATTATCAGAATTAAAATTTTAATTAAGAACCCAGCTATGATCCACACTCACAGATACGCGTCTGACCGAGCGATCAACCAACTAGCTACGCTGCACTACGGAATATTCGATTTTCATAGGAAATAGATGAGCTTTGAAGTGCAAATGCGGGAGGCGGTGAAAGGCGAGGCTCGCGCAATCGACTTCGACAACGATAAAAAAAGAGAGCTGCGCCCGGGCCCGCGATAAAGAGAAAGACAGGGAAAGAGCCTGCGCGAGCAATCAGTAGCAAAAACAATCGCGGCGCGCGCGAGGCGCGTATTTGCTCGGCACTCATTTCGGAACATTTTGCGCGCCTCTCTTTGTCTCGTTTGCGGCGACTGCTCAGTAACGATTTTAATTTGGGAGAGTCCTTCTCTCCTTCTCCTTCTCATTCACTGCCTCCTCTTTATCCTCCTATTCCACCTCTGATTCTCCCTTTCGCTCCACCCCCTCGCGCAGCCTGACTGTCTCTTCCCCCATCCCCCCAAAGCAGCGACCTCGGTCGCGACCGGACGAAATCTCGCGCACTGCACACGTGGCGATTGCAAGAATTCATCAAAATGTGAACCCGGTCTTTGTAGTCTCGTTTATAAGCGTTATCGATCATTCGTGGAATGCACATTTATTATGACGCACTACTCGTAGCTAGACTGTACTTTAAAAGGATTTTAGTGGATGTACTAGAAAGTATTTAGTAGTCATTATTCAGTATACATAACGAAATAACAATCATGCCGTTGTAATCGTTAGTTTATAATATTTATTTTTAAGGATATGTGAAATACCGACCTGATTCCTACTTTACTAGTGTTAAAAATCAAACACGGACTTCGTATTATTAATATCGAGGGTAGAATTTAAATTCACTCAAGTAATGCGTTTCATGAGGGTGAAGTTAATATCGATTTTTTATTATTATGTAACTGTTTAGAAAATTGTCTGAAAAAAGTGTTTTGATACTTACAAAGTTGCCCTGAGCTCTTATTAAGTGTGAAAAATGCGCTTAAATAGATATATATTTTTTCTGGGTTTTTCGAGCGTTGTAGCTCGCTAAAATTTGTGAGATTTCAAAAATACATATTCCTAATTTTTTTCAGCTGGTGCATGGCTGGGAAAGTAATAAAAAATAATAGAAACGTAACCCCCAAATCGATTTTGATTTTCTGTAATCCTCGCCAGCGTTGTAGCCCGCTTAAATTTGTGAGATTGCAAAGAATATGTAAAAATACATATCCCTAATTTTTTCAGTTGTCTTTATGACTGGAAAAGAATTAACAAAGTCTTTTGTTCTACCTGCACCGAAAGTATGCTTTTTCGTGCATATAAAGCGGGCGGGAAGTAAAACTCTAGGGCCGAAAGTGCCGTACTGTTCCGCTCGCTTCATATATGCACCAACAATCATCCTTTCACCTGGACAGGAAGGACAAAAAGTATCGTGTACACCACGGGCGGAAAACGATTAATGCTCGTGCTAGTTGCAGCCCTTGCCATCGACATCCCTCGGATCACCTTCGGCTTGCCTCGGGCTGCACGGGTTGCCTTGGGTAGGCTTGCTACACCCTCGCGGTAATCGCCTACTTTCCTCCTTGATACACAATATACTATTTTGTAACATATGCATGATTCTCACGTTTTTTCGCTCTCTAAACCGGACCTGAAGTGACCGTTTTCCAACCAGCGGGCGTAAAGTATTTTTTCTAACATGTGTATGGAAAAGGCTCTTTTTCAATGCATAAAAAGCGAATAGAAAATCGAGAATTTCGACCTTTCCCGTAACAACGGGAAGGAATGGACCAAAAAGGGGCCTTACACGCACTTATTAGAAAAAACACGGTGTATAATAGGGGGAGAATGGGTACTTCAGACTCGGATGATGATTTGAGCAATCGTGATAGTCCCGGGCGTCCGGCGCCCTCGACTCTCACTCATGTTCAATAATTATCCCCGCACAATGTACTATTTTGTCACACACGCATGATTTTCGCGTTTTTCTGCTCTAAAAAAAAGACTTTTTGCGCCCGCTTATTAATATTCAATTAAAAATGGTCAACTTTAGTCAGCTTCATAGGTATATAAACACGCAAAAATCCACACATGTGTAACAAAAAATATGGTGTCTACCATGGCATGGGCAAGTGGGCTTTTTGACCTCGTATGTCTTAATACTCGGTAAAAAATGACCCACTTAAAGTTATTAAAGTAAAAAATATTAGCATTACAACAAAGTAAAACACATAACCGTATACTTAAAAGAAAATATATTACATTATGCTTATGATATTAAAATGTTATTTTATACAATGAATATTATAATATACAAATAACTTAAACAAGCACTACTAAGTCTCTTTGCGAAGAAAAATCTTGTTCGAATAGATTTATTAGTGACATTTATTTTCAAAACTACAATTATCTACTGATATTATAATAACAATCAATATAAATCACAAATGTAGATGTCATTGTGTTATCGTTTTCTTTTCGCTCTATATATTATCTATTACATTCAAAATTTGTTTTGTAGAAATTATATGGTGCCGAGGTACTTGAAACGTCTAGACGTTAGAAACGTCTCCAACGATGTCACGAAGGATGGGAATGGAATATTCATGCGCTGAAAGTAAACTTGCTGATACTCGGCTGACCACAAACTAAAAGATTTTTCATGAGCTTAGGTAGTTAAACGCTCTTTTATATCTTAATAATCCTATAAATTAAAACAATTTCATTTATTACAAAATATATTATTTTATTATGTATATTTTTAGTTGAAACCGAATAGAACTCTACTCGCAAGATTATGTTATTATCTACTGTATCATCTATTACGTGTTCAAAATCTGTAACTAGTGTAAATGCGATGAAAGTGAACTGGTTACAGACTGCGATGCACGTATCCATGACTTTAATTATTTACGAAGGTAACCTTTAATTTCTGATATACGTATTAAAACTGTTGTTATTGTGTTGTATGTGAATGTATCGTACTGGCTTCAATAAGACGTTAAAGTGTGGCCAGCAATTCATCTATAATATTGCAAACATGTCTATTTGACGAGTAAGCTGTAGGCCATTATCTAACATCTTCTTGCGTTGAAATTATGTGAGAACAAGTACGCCGTAACTCTCTGAATAATTGCATCAATGATCTAAGTGGCATACTAATCGGATTCAACAAAGATGGCCACAGACTTCTATAAACTTGATTTTGGTTTGCGCTCCAATTGTTCGCTGATATATTGTTTGTAACTTGATTAGTGTCATCAATCGTCCCAAAAATGCTGCGTTTTGCACCTGTAATTGTTCCCATACGTACAAAGATACTTAGTAGAATTTTGTGGTGATCAAATTTATACTCATATATTTGAATTACTCCTTCATCAAATTTGGAAAACCAAAACCAAAATTTAATAAAATAGCTGTCTCCCGTATCTATGTCCATGCTTCGAATGGCTATTGGGACGAATTATCGGCTATCGCTTTTAATTATGTAACACAAATCAAATTGCATTTTCTCATGGAGCTTTTCTTGAAGAAAAAGACGTCAGTCGACAATGTCTCTTATAACAAAACAATTCATTTTCTTTAGCTTAAGAATACTGTAAATCTAACTGTAGTTTCAATATGGTGAAATTGTCCATTCAGTAACCTATACACAATTGTTACTGACAGAAATAATGATCCATTTCGTTTGTTCGATACTGTGGTGAGAGTTTAAATGATATTTTGCAAACCAAACCGGCTTAATATTTGTCAGCGACATTTCGGCAGAATTTCGCTGTCTTCATCGGGCTATAATTTTTATTTAAATAATATTTCATATTACACCATCATTATTTAATAGTATTATATCGTAGAATGATGAATTGTTCACAACATCGTTGTTATTGGTAGGCATCTTCGTTGGCAAAGGGATGCTAGTTTCAATTATCATTCAAGATCTTTTTTATCTTCGTTTGCTCGATAATATGGCGAGAGATTAAGTCGGTCTGGTTTGCAATATATATATATATATATATACCGGGCGATAAGCACGGTGTAATAATGGACTACTTAAGTCACGGATAGGCGTGACTTAAGTGCGAATTTAGGCCACGCAGTGCTATAATAGTATATTTCGACACCGGTGCGGAAGGTGATTATTTAGCTCATGTGACGTTTATCGCACGAGCGAAGCGAGTGAGTAAAGTCACATGAGGTAAAAATCTTCTTACGCACCAGTTTCGAACTGTATTTTATACCACGAGAGCCGAATAATCATATTGAAGTTATGATTTTGAGGTTAGAGTGGTATAAATGCTTTTAACGCAAGACAAAAATTTTTATTTACAAAATAACCAAAAAAATCAGTTTTCGATGCTTAGCTTAAAGCCTAAGCATTTTATATAATAAAGTTAAATAGAAAACGTGTACATTTAAAAAGGAATACAAGTGGGGGTAAAAGTTTGAAAAATAAAAATTGGAAAGGGTAAAATTATGAAACTTAAAGTTTTGAAAATTTCGATTAAGAAACAAAATAATTCCTAAAATGAAAATTTGTTATTTAAGATTTAACAAATGGGAAAACCATAGAAAAAATGTAAGTATGAAAGTAACTTATTTTGTTAAATAATTAAATGAAAATAGTATAATTTTGAGAAGTCAGATTGTAATTTTTTATTTTTATTGAATTCTTGCCAATTTTTATTAAAATAATAATTATCCTTATATTTAAAAAATTGTTATTTCTTAATTTTATACTTTCAGATTAAAATTTCATAATTTCTTTTTTCAAATATTTTATCTTTTCAATAATTTTGTTTTCCTAAATTAACCTTTCCATAAATTTAAATTCAAAATTTTTTTCTTACAAAATAATATTTTTCAACATTTTTACTCCCACTCTTTTAGTGCGTAAAATAGCATTAAAGGCAGTTTTTGACTCTTAACTTATAATTAAGTTACAACTTTGTGGGTTACATACTTTGGTTAGAGTCAAGCAGCATGAGCTGTCAAAACAAGCTCAAGGCTTGACTCACTGCCATTTGTACAGAAAACCTACCCCGAACACAATGCACAGATTAAAGAGTAGGCTCTGTGCAGCCATATCGACCCCACAATCCTTAAAACTAAACTAAAACCCTCACATGCTAAGTCCTATGCTAATACTGGGAAGACTCAAATCTTGCCAATACCACTCATCGGCATAATCACTTTGAAGATCATGCGAGCTCTGGCAACCACTGTAGTAACAGAAGTTGACGAAAGCAGCAACCGTCCTCTCTTACAATACCAGTCTGTTCGAAGCTGGTCATGCTGGTGCAGCTTTGGAGGTGTGTGGCACTTATATGCTACTACACACTCGTTACCTGAAAACATATAACTCATAAATACACGACCTACACCAAAATACACCTAGGAACTATAACCTATCCCAACCTCTGACAATTGACATCTAGTCATGAAAGAGCTTTTAACTCGAGTTTATGACCCAAAAACGTATTTCAACATAAAAAAACAGGTTTTTACAGTGAAACTTAACGACTATGTATTTTACATGGAAAAATTAAATGTAAAAGTTGTAGATATAAGCAAAACACAACTGTTTACCATGGCAAATATTTTTTGAAATGTTTTACCACAAAATTTTGGTGTAGCACGATTATCTCAGCAAGACATTTGTCAATTGGACCAAAGTTTTGAATGGGAACTCCCCTCATCACCACAAAGTGACGTTTCTATATTGAGCACGTATATGCGGGTGAACGATAATGGCTTAGCATTTCACATAAAAAGATTGAATGTAAAAGTTATAGTTATCATAAAGTTACAACTTTTCACCATAACAATTATTCACTCTTAATACTTTAACGCAAGATAAAACCCTAATAATAATTTTCAATAAAATATAGTAGAAAGAATCTTATCTCATAACTAGCTTGATGCAGCATGCAAGGAATCCATGCACTCGAAAACAGTAAAGACACGTATACTCGATTTGACCATGATTGATGTAAATTCTAATCTCGACTTATTCATTCAGCGATGTTATTAATGTATTCTATAAAACATTATATTATTTAAAATAAGTCACCATCATAGTCACTGCTTACTTCCATCCAGGAAGTTCTGCTCATAATTGCTGTCACAGATGTCGTCCAACATGTCACCTACTCCAAAAAATAAAAATCTATTATTCGCAGAAAAAAGTATAAACAGTAAATGATAAAATATAATCATTACCTGTTTCTGGCATAAGCTGTTTCTGAATTGACGAACAATAGAAATTATTGTTCATATATATTCAATACAAAGTATTATATATTTACAAATCCCAACAATAATCCTTAATAAAAAATTCAGCTTACCCATATTCAGAAGAAACAGTGAATAAACTGTCCATTTTCAACTCGTGTGCCATGATACCATACTCTGATAACAAGTAAAATCACACCTCCAATGTCGACAAAAACATCTTAATTCCAATTATGTGGCCTTGCCACGTGAACCTAAAGATTTATCCAAGCATCAATGGAAAAAAGCTATAGTTGTGCTGTTTTCACACTTTACCTAAAATTATAATTGGTAAATAAAACATTATTTTAAATCAAAAATAATCAAGAAAAGAAGAAAACCAACCTAATACACATTTAACGTATCTAAATATATTCTTCCCAGCAGCATCACATAATGATATCCAAATCTTTCCAATATCTCGACATTCCAATAATCATAATTCAATTAAAAGTTGAGTTAACATTGTACATAAAATTACTTGCAAAATAGCTTGATTATCTTTACTCTTTGTCTGTTCACATAATCAAAGTTTTCTTTATTCTACAATCTTTAACAATTGTAACCAAAACATTTTTCCATCTTCTTCGTGTATTGCACCAGAGATACTGCCAATTACCCAGCATAACTGCAAAATTTAAATTAGTTATTTAAAATTGTTCATATTTGAATAATAAATTTATTGAACGTCATATAACTTACTGTATTCAGTGTTTTCAAGGAGTTTCTAAACCATTCACTTAATGTTGTAATTTCTCAATCATGACACGTTCAATATCAACATAATCAAAATAAGTAAGATAAACTAAAGTTTCTCTCATGATTTTGTACAAATTAGTAAATTAATATCAGTATCTTTTATAAATTCTCTTAAAACCATTTTCATGTTAAAAAAAACAAGCACTTCATCTGATTTTGTCATTCTTCTAATCATAATACAACACTTTCATCAAAACTTGAGAATAATACTGTCTTCTTAGTAGAATGGCTATGTTCTTGTTCATCGAAATTAGCGACACCAATAATCTTTGTACAAATCAATAACGACTTAATTATAATACTCCAGATTTTGAAAATTTCTACTTCTTTAACCGCAAAAATCAACATAAAATAATGTAGTACTCTCAGTAATGTGTCATTGAATTGCTTCTTTTCCATCAATTGTACGTGCTTTTTTAAAGAAGATTAAAAAAATACATAAACGCGACATTAAATACTCTATTTTCTCGAAATTCAAAATCAAAAAATTCACCCCTTTAGATCGGTAATATCATTTTTAATACTAACGCTTATCACCGTTGCGCTGTCATAACGGCGGAAAATATAACGACTATTTTCGAATAAAATTAAAAATTTTCGAAACTTTTCTTCTCGGAATCTCAAAAACCGTTTATTTTACAAAAAAATTAGAAATGAGTGCAATTGAACTAGCTAATTTTTTTGTACTAAGATTAAATTAACGTATCACGATTGAGAATAATATCTTATCTATAGTAAGTACAACATAATTAATAATAAAATAATTACAAAATATAATTTTAATGATATATATTTTTATTAGGAATTAGAAATGAAACTTGATTTGAACGAAATCAATGACGAAAAAACGTTGAAGGCACTAATTAGAAAACAAAATAGAAAAATTATAGAATTAACAATAAATCTTAATCATAAACAAAAAAATTGGAAAATTTGGAAAAAATGATTCATCAACATAATCAAACAATACTAAAATCAGGTAATAATAAATCAATACTTAATAAACAGAATTTTCTTAAATATTTTTTAAAATACACAATAAAATTCTAATTCTAATAGGAATAAGTCGTCAGAAACAATAGGTACCACAACAAAATTAAAAAATAGATGAGACAGTTCACTCATTTCAAAATAAATATTCATGTATTTTAAATAAAAACGTTATATAACTTTTTATGAGTATAACATTTTATAAATATTATATATTACATTTTAATAAAAATTGCAGACTTCAACATTGGATCAAATCAAAAAATATCAAACTACGTAGTACGTTGGACAAATTCAAAAAAGAAATGGAAAAACATTTATAAAGATAGACGCAATTCAGATCTACTATTAAACGATCATCTAAAATTTTTAAAAGCTACACAATTACCAAAATCAAAGATTCAAATCTAAAAGTTATCAGCCTTATAATAAAAATAACAGATTTGAACCCTTACACCAACCATCAACAACATTACATCCAAACCAACAAGCTTTTCAATCTACAATACAGCAAAACGCAAACACACAATATTATCTTCCTACGCAATTCAATACTCCCACAAACCATATTTCAGTCACCACCGCTACGAATAATCTTCCAATAAATTACAATTTTGATCTTAATCCGATAAGCACACCAATTTTTAATTATTTCACACCAAACAATTTTACTTATCAATATACAAGTCAACCGATAACACAACCTAATAATACAAATGTATCAACTGGTACGACAACAATACTAACGAATATTACACATCCTACTACAACAACAAATGTAAATACTACACAATCTACTACAACAAGTGTGAATTCTACACGGTCTACTACAACAATTGAACAATAAACAAGCACCAGATATGATTACAACAGCGATGATAATTACTGGTACTAATTTTAATTACATATATAATATTATAATTTACTTTCTTATTATTAAACCTTCTTATAATTAATAATTAATGTATTGTCTTATAAATAAATAAAGAAACTTTGTTTATGATAGATGTAAATTGTATACTTTTACTAATCCTTCATAAGATGATATATTAAGATGAATATAATGTTATAAAATAAGAATATTATTATTGCTTGGCTATCGTTCGAAGCAAACCAAACATTCCAAAATTCTTCCTGTATTATAAAAACATTGTAATGTACTTAAAAAAATTGGAAGACAAAAGAATCCATCAGCACATTTTCACAAGTTCACGTAAAATTAGATGACCGATCTGTTATTTGATGATTTTTTGCATTCCCATTATTTTGAGTCTCTTGCTTTACACACACACCACTAGTGATACTACTTGTTTTAAAACGAAAGAGATATCAAAAAACAATGTTCCTTTACTGATTTCTTCAAAATAATTCGATAATAGTGCGAGCATAAAAAGTAAGCTTCAGGTGATTGCCTAATGCTCGCGCGAAGCGCGAAGCGATGTAAGGCGGCAAGCCACTGCGGTCGTAAGGCCGCGAGTGGCGCGTTATTTACATATTCATTATGTTTGCAGCATTATCTGGGACTACTTCATAAACGTTAATATTGTATTTAGAATAGGCTATTTTAGTACAATGATCAACATACACAAAGCTTTTTCAGTTTCTTCTATTGTATTGAAGTTCTAAGATTGGAGAAAAATATTTTTTTCATCATTTAGATGTATCATAGCAGCCATTAATTAACACCATTTTGTGGTTTGTTCTATGCCGTTTTTCAACCTTCTTGATGAATTTTTGCAGTCATTAATTAACACCATTTTGTAATTTGTTCTATTTAGTCAATCTGCAGAATTCATTATACAGTCTAATCTCGCAAACTGTTAATGTTTAATCCTTGCACACTGTTAAGCTACGGTTATACAGTTTTAGTATGATTGGCCAGTGCAGCAGAGTGACCTTGGTGCTTTAATCTGATTGCTGGCAAGCAGATAGCACGTATTCGCAGTCCTCGGGATCATCAATCCCGACTTTTTACAGTGCGTGGGGTCTGACTATTATGAGTCCAGAATTGTTGTTGCTAATCAACATTCAGTGCCCATAAAGGACATTTTTAAAGTTTTTAGATTTAATTCCATTAAAAAAATATTGCCTTAAGAAAATTAGCTAGTAGTTTATTTATAATTGATTTTCTAGAATGAAAAATTTTATTTCAATAATTTTATTTTTATGTTCACATATAAATTTGTTTTATTTATATCAGCTTTCAATATTCATTTTTCATTCAACATTTTATTTATTTATTTTTATCAGAACTCCTTATAAATGTAAATATATTTTTTCACCACACTGCGCGTAAAGTGCTGACTGTGCGCCCTCTCAGCAGGCCGTACAGTACCGCATGGACTGCCTAGGGAATAAAGTGACTTGCGCATGCGCGATGCGCCTTTTTCCGCTCTCGACTGCGTCTCGAGCGGTAAAACAGCGCGTCGCGCGTACACAAGTCACTTTACTTCTAGGCAGAGCATGGGGTACTGTACGGCCTGCTGAGATGCGTACAGTCATTTCTTTACGGGGGTGTGGTGAAAAGTAGTATACGCACCTCTGGAGTACAGTAGGCAAGCATGCACTGTGTGAAATGCCGACCTCGCTTCGCTCGGTCGGCAACGTCACACAGTGCGTACATTGCCCACTTTACTCCCTTGATGCATAATGTACTATTTCACCACACTGCGCGTAAAGTGCTGACTGTACGCCCTCTCAGCAGGCCGTACAGTTCCGCATGGACTGCCTAGGGAATAAAGTGACTTGCGCATGCGCGATGCGCCTTTTTCCGATCTCGACTGCGTCTCGAGCGGTAAAACAGCGCGTCGCGCGTACACAAGTCACTTTACTTCTAGGCAGAGCATGGGGTACTGTACGGCCTGCTGAGATGCGTACAGTCATTTCTTTACGGGGGTGTGGTGAAAAGTAGTATACGCACCTCTGGAGTACAGTAAGCAAGCATGCAATGTGTGAAATGCCGACCTCGCTTCGCTCGGTCGGCAACGTCACACAGTGCGTACATTGCCCACTTTACTCCCTTGATGCATAATGTACTATTAGTCGCTAGTAGCTTTTCTGCTCTATTACATAAAATACTTGTTAGGTCAGAAAAATGTTTTTGAATGTTATATGATATTGACGATATTAACGATAGTTTCTACAGGTTTTCTACATTATACATTAGAATACCTCCGACACCGAACCCAACACTGAATATATATTTATTTCAGTACAATTAATATCTCTTTGAGAAATCATAGTGCCACAGAAATTGATATAGTTTTTTCGACGTAATCTCAAGAATTCTAACTTAACCCTTTAGGTCCCAAGTGTGCTTGCAGGCACACGCGGTCTTGACCAGTATTAAATGATATTATTTGATTAGAAAAGTATCTGGGATCGCATAGTCACTTCTAGGGAATAACGAAGAATATATCAGTGTGTTTTAAAAGAGGGCATTTGTCTAAAATGATAACGCAAATATTGATGCCATAACAAAAGAGCAATGCGTATGGCAGAAAGTAATGCGTATGGCGCAATAGATATTGTCTTAAAAATTCGAAGTGAAATTTCTTTTTTTAATCCTTTTGGTCGATACTGGTATAATAACACTCAAACTAACTAATTACAATGCTAGTTGTTAAGATTTAATTAATACTAGGCACCTCAGGCGCGCTATGCGTACCACACTTTCAAATATCAGAAATGTCAATATCAATTGCACGAAGTGGATATTTATATAATTTTAGTACGTGGAATCATGTATATGCATTATTTATAATATGAAAGAGATAATTGTTAATGATATTATAATGTTTTAACTAATGTATTAAATCAAATGCTTACATACAAATAATTAAACGATGGTTTTATGACAATATTTAACTATTAAACTATAACTTTAACTATTAAATGAGGCAAAGAAAGCCTGAAACTTTAATATATATATAAACGAAGTGTGTCATATTGGTACTACCAGATTATTACAGCATTAATATAGCATACCCCAAATCTACGAAAGTTACAAATAATTTAAATCAGAAATCCTATCATTTTTAATGTCAAAACATGATTACTCAATTACTTGTTTTTCTCTGATTCTTTATTTGAGATAACACATTTTTTTCATTTATTCGTTTCTTTTACTCTGTTGTTAAGATGCTTTTGATAGTTCTATAATTCGAAAATTATATTTTATTTGTACAACGATCACTCGAGTAATTCTATCTCTCATCACCCCTTACTGATGCTATAGCGTTACATGCGCAAACATAGGCATGCGCGCGCAGCTCACAGGATGCGTGCGCAACTCTAGGGATGCGCGCGCATTTCTGCGTGATCTTACAATCATTATTTTATAGAGGGATATAGAGGAATAAGAGTATAAACACGACATAGTAGTTTTTTATATCCACTTCGATAAATCATTCTAAGAGCACTTTTTTCTTTTAAAAACCATTCATAAACTTCTTTTAGACCATTTTTGAGCTAATAAACCACTTTCGATATTTTTTTTAATCGCAAAAGGACCTTGGGATAAAGGGTTAATTATATCAGTATAGAGTTAAGTCACAATAACGTGCACGATCAATCTTTTTGATATAGCTTATAGCTCCAATAATCGTCAGAATATACGATCGAACATCATAAATAAGTAACGTTTGCAATAATCAGCCACTACGCGAAAAGTATTAATTTTCCAAATCCAATAAGAGCCAGTGTGGTGTGCGCGCGCGCGTAGTCTTTATTAGCCGTGCGCTCTCCCGACTCAGAATCAGTGTGCGGGGGAGGTGGCAGCGGCAGCTCGTCTATAAAGGTGTTGCTACAGCCGAGCAAGTAGGCCCCGCAGGCTGTTCCCGGGCAAAATGTCGCTCGTCGCGACGAGTGAAGAGCCCCTGCTTATTATTAATTAAAGCCAAAGTCATACTTAGTTGGCGAGTACATAAGCGGAAATAATATTTACTTAAGCGTTCATTAGACGATTCGCAGTGTGGAGAACGAGCGCAATGCGACGGGAACAGGAGAAACAAGCGTGAAACAGAGTGGGAAAGAGATAGAAAGAGAGGACGAGAGGAGAGGAAAATCAGAAAATAGATAGAGAGAAACGCAGAGTGAGAGCAATAAGAAAATCGAGTGCGAAAGCCGCGGTTATATAATAAAAGACAGAGAGAGAGAGAGAGAGGTAAAAGCGACGGCTGCGCAGAGGTTGACGCCACAAACGAGCTGAATTCTCATTAAAATAACCGTGTCATTCCCTTTTTCAAACCGTCGCGAATTGCCGCTGCCGTTCCCGCCGCGGTAGCGGCAGCGTGGCACCGACATCAGCAGGACTCGGCGCGGGCCAGTGAGAACAAAGGCAAAGGTAAAAAGAGAGGAGAGGAGAGTGCGCGCGAGAGAGGAGAAAATAAGGATGCGAGAGAAGCACACTACCATCTACCATCGCGCTACTGGCTCTGAATACCGGGGGAAAATTGTTCGCGCGTGCAGCGAGTTAAATGGGTTGAGGAGGAGAAGGAGGCGCGGGGGTGTATAGTTTAGCTACCACTAGGCAACTTAAATGAAAGCCCCTCCTGCGCATAACGCTTGCTTGCCCCCGTTTGCGAGGGAGAGAGAGGGAGAGAGAGTGAGATAGTGGCTAACGCGAAAATACGTCGGACGAGAAAAACTCGTTTCTCTTTTAATTAATGTAATACACCCGCGCGCGCGGGCGAGTCCTTGTTCGTAGACCGTCTTTTCTGTCTGCAGGGGTCTGCAGGTTGCTGCCGCTGCCGTCGAGCAGTCTCGCGTGTGCGATGGGATTCTCTGCTTGTTCTCCTTCTCCCGCTCGTCCGCCACGCCGCTTTCCGTTGAGGATAATGAGAAAATGGCGAGTTTATAAATGTTTCGCTAATGGGTGAGTTTTACTACGCGATTACTCTAGGCACTGGAATGTGCGGTAATTGGCTCGTCGTGGAAATTTCGGGAGTTGTTTTTGTGGAAGTGAAGATAATATTAATGATGGTAAATTGATAGGATTGGCCAGGGTAGGAAAAGGCGACTTTATCAAATTATTAGCTGTATTAGAAAATTCTTTATTATAATTATCAGCAGATATTTACCGGGAGAAATATTATTGTTAGAATGGTTATTCTCGTTTAGTAAGTATTCCTTAGACAATGCTAATTATTATTATAAGTTGCCCTACTACATTATGGTGATTGCAGCGAAATGAAATCGGTTAGCCTCTATTTATAAAGTAAAGTAGTTGATATGACTATTAGACATAGTCGTTTACGTTTTATTTATGCCGTTATTGTTTTCGAATGACAAGGCTAGAATTTTAGAAATCATAAAATATTGCACTTACAGTGAAATTTGCTATTTATCGAAACCGCTAAATTTCTTTTTTTGATCAATCATCCATATATATTTACATTTAAATATTAAGTAGATTAAATATTCCTTTTGCAATAAACTATTAGAGTTACGATAACAAATAAAAAATAAGTAAACGTTGATTCTCAAGTCAAAGAAATAATCAATATCGCCGAGTATACTGAATTTTTATAAACTTCTTCAATAAATTTCTGAAAGACTTTAGTGCTATCATAGCACTTCCTTCAATATGATTATAATAGGACATCAAATAAGTTTCATCAAATACTAGCATTTTGTTAACAAAGGTACCCCATCTGCCTGTTTCGAAGACTTTGATGTGAATTTTTTAAACAAGTGTGTGGATCATTTTACAATCTTATTATTTAACATCATAACTTGCATCGATACATAATTTATTGGCTTTGCATCCATTTTATACAAGCGTAACAGTTCCAAATATTGGAGAAATATCGAAGGTCACTGTAAAATGTATGACCGCATAGATCGGTATAATATCCGTACCACACTTAAAAATATTGAACAATGATAATAGGTTAGAATGAGAATACAAATAGTTTTAAGGGTAAAGGATAAGTCAAAGGTGAGAGTAAAATATTCTTTGCTTACCTTGTTTTATCCATATTCTTAACACCATAATTATAGCTGTTGCGGTGAAGCCCATGCAGCCCGTTTCCTACATTGTCGTCCATTACCATGACATAATAATGCAACGCCACAATATAAAAATTGACGATAACCACACATTTTTTAAATAATCGTAGACGACTTTATATTAAATACTGTTTACAAGCTATCATAGAACCAATTGCTTAAGAAATAATCAAAGCACAAGAAATCCACTTTACCACACGAAACCCTCAACGTATTGCGTGAACCTAAAACCTTAATAGATAGCACTTCAAATCGAATACGACCATAAGAAAAAAAACTTCAACCTAAGCTCAGTGTCACGAACGTCGCTTAATGTTCGATATGCTAAAAATTCAGCTACAGTCGAGGCAATAAAAGAGAGAGAGAGAGAGAGAGAGCGCACCAGACTGATTTTGATAGTAAAATAGACTTGATGTTATTTATAGACAAGGAGCACGCCTCGCCAAGTAGTCGTCGTCGTCGCGCTCCGTGCTCCATTGATCTCGTTATTTGGCCCGCAGCAGGAGCGCGAGCCGGAGTAGGCGGGGATTGCAGGGCCAAGCAGTGCGACTGTGTCGTGGTAGTCGTCGTTCGTGGCCCTCTTCGCTCTCTTTACTCTGTCGGGGCAATAAGGTTAGACAAGGCAAGCATCGAGCAATATTGGACGACTCCTCGCTCGGCGCTACTCCTGCCTCGCCCACTTTGTCTATCTTTCTCTTTATTCGACTTTAACGGCGCGTCTTCACTTTTATTATCAGCCTTGTTTGTCTCTGGTTCTTGCTGATTCTTTCTTCTTTCTTTCTATCTTGCAAGGTTTAACGTATAACTGCCTATTTTCAATTTTATTTTATTTTATTCCTTTCGTTTTTTTTACAATTGCTCCACCTATTTACTCTTTTCCATTTTCACTGTATAGTTCGTGGCTACATTTTTGTATCTTTCGTAGAGTGTACTTATTTTATATTGAACAATCATCCAATACGGTTCTCGAAGCATTCTTATTTCTTTAGAAAATGAACAGATTCTGGTAGTACCCATAATCCAAAATTAATTGCAAAAATAATGCTAACGACATTTTGATCTTTTTTATGATTAATGACCCTTTTCAATGCAAATAATAGCTCATAATTAGGTAACGTTTCATTTTTAGTTTTTGAAACCATGAATAGTATGTATTGCATACTAGTAGTGAAAAGTTTGGGGACCTACAGATTACAGTGGAATCCGAATCACTTTGTTGAACTTGTTACTTGATGACTTCATTCGTAGTTGTTTCTTTTAAGGTGGCTCCGTCGTGTAGTCTGGTATCTGTGAGGGGCCCGTGGGACACACACTTTTTTCTAATAACCAACGGAATTCCAATAAAAATGATTCAGTATCCATTCTCATACCTATTGACCTAAATATATGTTATTATATGACAAATAATAACACTACGCGTATATGTGCATACAAAAATACGCTCATTTACTTATGTATTAAATATTTATTATATTTGGCTGGCAATCGGACATTTTCATTAAATAATTGTGATCTATATGTGATAATTATCCATATCAACCATTGCAACTTCACTAATTTCAACTTCATCAGTAAAATGTATTTACTTATACTGTGCGAAGGACCAAATTTAGTAACAGCAGACTTTATTGATATGAGCTATGAATATGAATACGGTAAGCATCAGCTTCAAAATCGTGATTAAATCACGATGAAGTTGAATTTTAAATGTTTCACGCAAGTCATTTTTACTTTCTCCTCGCGCATCCTCAACATTTTCTTTGTCGCATTCGAAATTGTCTTTCGCTTGCTAACTCCCCGCGCGTTTCTTTGCTCTCTCCTCCTCCTCTCTTCAATTTTCCACTAGCTACAGACAGGCAGCATCAGTACAGCAGCCAAGTGCGCTCATGCACATCGCTCCCTCAGGAACCTGCTGCGCGCGTCCCTAAACAAATTTAATAAATCCGCGATTTCCTTGTCGTCTGCGCTCGCCCGCTCTGCTCTCTCACCCTCAAGGGCAAAGGACATCGGTGCCACAGAGACAGACGGAGATACACACGCTAGCTCCTCCTTTCAATCTCTCTATGTGTGCAATGAGCGCGCGCGCGTTTAATCGACCCTTGGCTAATAAACGAGCGACTCACGCGCGCGTATACGTCGTCGTAGTAGTCGTCCTCGGGCGACTGGCTGGCTGCGCGCTCTGGGTTTGTCGCTTTAATCGACGACGCTTCGTCGACTGTGTCGGGTAAATTTTCCGTTCTGAGAGACCTAAAGTGTACGGGGGGTCCGATGTGTTTATGTGTATGTATGTATGTGTTGAGTGAGGGTGGAGGGCTCCTGGTGTTTGCGCGCTGATTTCGGTATAGACGGACGGAGCTTCTGTAGGAGAGTGAGATTCGATTGCATCCAGGATATAGAAATTAATTCCGAAGGTGGATTCAAAGTGCTTCGTGAACTGGATCGAGATGATTTTTTGATTTGGATATTATAGTTGCCGTTACTAGTATTATGTAATTGAATTATTTGAAATTGCTGGGTTAATGATATAATAACTTAACATATTTTTGTACTTTTTTTTAACAAAATACTTTATTAATATATTATGAACATGATGTTTGAGTAAGAACATTTGTAGATGTATATATCTTTTCGTTCATTTGTGCAGAACATCGGAAAAAATGTAGAAAAATATCTTATTGGCAAGAATGTTTTATACAGGCCAACTATTATATTTATATCTAGGCATATTTATATAGGCATTTGGCTAACATCTGTGTATCAGTGTTGTCAGTTTTAATGGTTTTTATGAGATATAGAATATAGTAATTAAAATTAGTTATTTAATCATAATGTTTAAACAATAATAACCAAAACATAATCTAACCTTTTCAAATACATTTAACGCGGTTCATTTAACAACTACTCCGTTGGTGGTTGTTTGGTAATGTTTTGTGGTCATTTGCTTCATAAAACTTAAGATTTGAGGTTATGTTTTACTAATTCTTGGTGCAAATATCCTTGTTTCCTTTAAATCTGGCTACTTTTAAAAGGAGTATCTTGCAGATTTCACTTTAAATGAATATAAAGGTACTAGATATCATCTTTTAGATTTGCTTCTGCCTCATATATATAAAAAATTATTAATTTTGTACAAATCTCCATATAAATATGTTTGTATATTTACCAAAAGAGTAGCTTAAAGGGGCTGGCCCGGGTTAAACCCAGAAGAAAAAAAATATTCTTACGAGTCCACGAAACTTTTTATGTTTAAAAGCAATCATTCTGAAAAATTGTGTGCTATAAATACTTAGTAATATCTTAAATTTTACTGTTGAAAAATCTTCATCTTACACGTCTGTATAAATCACTATTTTCAATACCACATTTATTAAAGGAACTTTGTTCCTCACAAATTTCTAGGTCACATGATGAACAAAAAAGAATTAAGCAAAGTACTTTCTCGTTTAATTTTTTTTTCGGAGATCCAATCAATTAAAAAAGAATAATAAAAATTTTTCAAAAAATCGGTTTGGTTTTAAAAAAAAAGTAACCAAAAAGTGCTTTGCTTACTTTTTTAATTCATGCAAAAAGCAGTGGCGTAACCTTCGCAAAAAAATTTTCGTTTATCGGGTCACTTAGAATCGTGTGAGGAACAAAGGTTCTTTAATAAATATGGTATTGAAAATAGTGATTTGTTATTACGTGTAGGATCAAGTTTTTGTGGTTTTACAACGGTAAAATTTAAGATATTAGTAAGTATTCATAGCATACAACTTTTCAGAATGATTCCTTTTAAACATAGAAAGTTTCCTGGGCTCGTAAAAAAATTTCTTTTTGGGTTTAACCCAGGGCTGTTCTCGTAACTCTTTAACGTAAAAGTGACCCTTCACGAATCGACGTGGAATAGTCCATCACGCCTATTATACAAGTTTCACCATGCCGGGTCAGGGATGTACTTTTGTTTTAGCTATTGCAGGTTCCTAACCTACAAAACAACGATTAACTGCTTTTTGCAGCAATAAGTAAAATTAATGTAATAACCAGTAGAACTGTTTATCATTTGTACTTACGGAATCGCCTGTCAAATAATTCGCCTACACGAACATTATTACCGGACACAGAAAAAAATACAGAGCCACGGTGCCACGTCCCGTCGCCCGAATCCAAGCCCCAACATAAGGTACAATCATGTGAAAATCGGCTTCCGCGTCGCTCCGCGCATGCGCGTTCAGTAAAGGGAGTGCCGCGCGCTGCGCACACTAATGCATATTTTGAAACGCGCTATGTGATTGGCTGATCGGCCTTGATACTCACAACTATACGGTCTCGGGCATTGTTCACGTTGAAGGGTTAAGTAATTTTCCTTAGAATGTTTAAACCAAAAGATGAAGTAAAAAAGTCCGTATCTACGGCTTGCCGAAGTCGATACATAGATGAAGTAGAAGTACGTGTAGAAAAATCGTATTAAAAATCGTAAATCGTCTTATTGTTTTTTTTTATATGACGGTAAAGAAGACTGTAGTAATAAATGCAAAGTTAAAAGGGTCCCATCTTGGGTGACACTCTTTCACTAAACGCCAATCAAACTATTCCTGCTTACAATAATAAAAAAAATATACTACTGGTTACTTGTAGTATATAGAGTTTAAAAATGTATATGCATATATATATATATATATATATATATATATATATATATATAATATGATGTCGTTTAATTTATTGGATTAACTGTCTATATATCTGAAATTTTGTAAATAGGCTTCTTCTATAATGAAGTTTAAAAACCCAAATCGCCAGCTGATATCCGACTTCGAAAGAATTGACACCGGAAGTGTTCTATCCTGGGTGCTATCTCATCCTGGGCAACTCTCTTCTATATAAAAAAATCGTTATGACAATATGTTTATAATGTAAAAAATGACAATTTTGTAAAGTTTCAAGTAAGATCGTTAAGTGGTATTGCGCTCTGAAATGATAATTATTATTTTTAGTGCTGATAAATTTCTTTTAATATAATATAGATAATAATAATTCTTCTTATGAATATCCTAATAATATCCAGACTAATAATTTTATTGATTCAGATATTACAAACTTAAAAGATAAATGGTTGGTGAATTTGTCTAGTGTTAATATACCTACTTTTACTCGTGAAATTTTAAGCTTAGACGAGAACTTCAACTTCTCCATAGATTTTGACAAACGCACTGCGTTTGAGTTTTTTAAGAATAATCAATCATCATTACAGTTCTAGAAGAAGATAGAACATAAAGCTGGAGATGGACTTTTAAAATTTATTAACAATCATATGAAAAGTAAATAGCACATTAATATTGAAGATAAAATTCTAAACGTAAAAATAAAAAAAAAACAAAAATCTTTATGAAAAATAATAAAAACATAATGTTTACCAACGCGAACAGAGGCAATGTCACAATTGCTATAGACAAAAGTGTGTATTATGAAAAAGTCGAAGAAGCCCTTAAATGAAAATTATTACATTAAAAGATCAGGCACCGGCTTGGCTCGCGAAGATGCTGGTTGTCATGTCAAATTGACAAAAACAAAACTGAAAACCGCTGCTATCTGCTTTGACAAAGTACTTTCTGAAAGAAATTTAATGTACACCCATTGGTTCCATTGGCCCGTTGGCTCAAAATTAGTTCTATATTGAGTTATTTCTGATAAACCTATACGATTTCAATAAAACATACAAATGTGTTTAAAATTGTGAGGAAATTACGCCTTGCTTATAAATAAGTACACATTATTTCTCTTATCTAATGTATGTATACTTACATTTAGAATACATTATTTCTACAATTTTTAAACTTATTCGAAATTTAAAAAGTATTTCTTTAACGAAATCAACTTTAAAATAAGTGTAAAATAGGTCAGTTGAAAATGAAATTATGTAAGCTTTATGAATATATGCATCTTTTTGATATATCAAACGTATAAAATAATATAATTAATTTTCTTCCAATTTTCACAAATTTTAAAATTTAAAATCACAATTCTTTACGTATTCTGATCTCAAAAATATCGAAATTTATGAAAATCTTGGTTTTTGAAAAAATCATCGGAACAAAGCTTTCTCTTTGAGAATGCAAAAGGTATCATGTGGCAAGCCAAAGTCTTTTAGACAAATTTAAGTTTTCAGTTGTAGTGCAAGCTTAAATTTGGATAAAAAATTTCGATTTGCTAAATGATACCTTTTCCAAGCGGCTGCTTAGTTGGTATCTGTTCAATCAGATTCTGAGTTACATCTTTACAAAAGAGCAATCACAATTTAATAAGAGTTACAGTATTGTACTCATAAATGCAAACTTGAACTTAATATAACCATTAACACTTGAATGTCACAAACGGTAAAGATCAATCGACGTCATATAATTAGAAAATGAATTGGACTATGCGACGTAATAATTCTCGATTTATTTCATTATACTGTTCTAAAATTAGGAACTTCCGTCAGTACGTAATTTGCCTGCACAGTTGAATTGAAACAGAAATGGAAATAATGACGAACTTCCATTATTACGCGCACACACAGAAATTTCAGTGGTACATATAGGGGCTTTTACATTCATGAACATCGATTTTGCTGTACGTGACTAGAGGTGCTTGCATAATATTAAAGTTTAGCCATTAGGTGAAATTGTATCTAATAGTTTAAAATAATAATCTATTTAAATAAACGGGCACGTCCATTTTACAATAATAGGTTGAAGTCCTTTTATATTTGAAGCATTGTTTCATTAATAATACTAAGCTGGGGAATAAATATAAATACAATTGAAGAAAATAATAAGGATAAGAAAATTACTTATTTATTATAAATGTATACTAATATGTTAATAAAATAATTTGATAAGTTGTTAAGCATGGTTTCGCAATCGTGAATATCAAACATTAAAATTTCATGGTATATTAAACTTTATACTTCTTTCGTATAAATTTGCTTCAAATTTAATCATACAAATAAAATACTCAAGCCGAAGATTGAATATTCAAATAGTCACTACGCGTATTTTTCTATACACACTGCGTATAATGAGAGAGCTCTTAAGTTTATTTGAAATTTAATTGTTATTCATTTCATTAATAAATTTACTTAGTAAACAAAATAAAGTGAGAAACCTTACGGACTCTTACGGAAGCCTTACAGACTCTAACGGAAGCCTTACGGACCCTTACAGAAGCCACACGATCTTTTACGGAAGCTTCACCCACTCTTACGGACTGTTGCGGAAGCTATATGAACTCTTATGGAATATATACGGTTTCTTACGGAAATATTGCCGACTCATACGGAAGCTTTGCGGACCCTTGCGAAAGCCTTAAGGACTATTACAGAAGCCTTACGGACTCTTACGGAAGCCATACATTTCTCTTACGGAAGCTTTACGGACTCTTACGGACTCTTACGGAACCTTTACGAGATCTTACGGTTGCTTTACGGACTCTTAGAAACCCTTACGGACGCTTTAAGAGCTCTTGTATAAGTTTTACGGACTCTTACGGAAGCATTACGGACTCTTACGGAAGCCATACGAACTCTTACGGAATATATACGGTCTCATACGGAAGTTTTGCCGACTCATACGGAAGCTTTGCGGACCCTTGCGGAAGCCTTACGGACTCTTACAGAAACCATACGAACTCTTACGGAAGCTTTATGAACTTTTAAGAAAGCTTTGTGCACTCTTACAGACTATTACGGAAGCATTACGAACTTTTACGGAAGCCATACGAACTCTTACGCAAGCTTTACGGACTCTTACGGACCTTACGGAAGCTATAGGAACTCTTACGGAAGCGTTACGGACTCTTACGGACTCTTACGGAAGCTTTACGAACTCTTACGGAAGCCGTATGAACTTTTACGGAAACCATACGAACTGTTAAAAAAGCTTTATGGACTTTACAGGCTGTTACGGAAGCTATACGAACTGTTACAGATGCTTTACGGACTCTTACGGACTGTTACAGATGCTTTACGGACTCTTACGGACTGTTACGGAAGATTTCAGAGCTCTTATGGAAGCTTTACGGACTCTTACGAAAGCATTACGGATCCTTACGGAAGCCATACGAACTCTTACGAAAGTCTTTCGAACTCTTACGGGAGCTTTACGGACTTTTACGGAAGTCTTACGGACTCTTACGGAATTCTTACGGATTCTTACGGAAGGCATACGAACTTTAACGGAAACGTTACGGACTCTTACGGAAGCCATATGCATTCTTAAGGAGCCGTACGGACTTTTTGGAAGTCATTACAGAATTCTTATGGTCGTGTACGGTATCCTCCGTGGAATAATTCGGATGTCAATCTCTATACCGTCACGAACATAAGATAACGGAAAGTGATCTTTTGCTAACGGTTCGTACGGAAGGTAACATAAAAGTGCAATTTGGTATAGTTTTAAAGTATTTTACATGGATTGTTGCACGGGAACATTTTTTATTATGTCTTGAAAGGAAACGTTTCACAGCTACGACCAAACCGTAAGCAAAATATGGTGTTTGATCAATTTAATCAATTGCATTTTTAATCAATTCATTTCTCGAGTAATTAAGCTACTCTAACTTCAAAATCTTTTGACGAATCAAAATACTACCGTTTAATCGTTTTTTTTTATCAATATTTAATCGAATTATAATATCTCTTTAATCGATTTTTTAATCGATTAATTATCGACATATTAATCCAATAAGTATCTACTCTTTAATCCATTAATTAACGATTTTTTGAATTGATAATCGATTACTAAATAGTGTAATCGCCCAGCTGAACCGTCTGAGGACAGGATCGTGATATCTCATCCAAACAAATTAGTTCTATCTATTTCCTATTTTGCATCAACACGAGATATTTTAGTGAAATGCTTATTATAACTGCGGATAAAATTGACTTTTTCGTGGTTTAAATTTTAGTTAATTAACCTATTATGTGACGTACCAACCGTTAAAAATTTAAGTTTTTAAAAATATTCTTGTCTATTGTTGTATTAATGAAATATGTTGTTACGATATTGATCTTTATATTTAACAAATATATGAATAAAAACTCTAGTATAAAAAAAAGAACTGAATATTGTTAATTACGGATTTTTAGGGCCGTAGATCTTGAACCTGCTATCAGAATAACAAAGTTGAAAAAATTGGATTCCCTATACCAACTACATATTTGTCATTTTTTTTTTTTTTTTAAATGGCATTTCGAACTCGAAAGTTCATCGCCTCATCTACGCAAGCCTTCCACGTTTCCCTATTTTGTGCCAACCCCATCCATTTCGCGCCTTCCCGCCCAATTTCAGTTACGTCTGATTTTACGTTATCCTCCCATCTGCGTCCAGGTCTACCAAGAGGTCGCGTTGCTTTCGGTTTTCCTTTCATTATGCGCGCTGCTGTACGATCATCGCCCATTCTTGCCACGTGCCCTGTCCATCTTAGTCTCCGTGATTTTATTATTCTGTTAATATTTGGTGACGCGTACAAATTATGTAGCTCGTCATTGTGCAGTTTCCTCCACTCCCAAGTTTCCTCATCTTTCTTTGGCCCGTATATTTTCCGCAGAACCTTATTTTCAAATACCCTAAAACGATTTTCTTCCGCTTTAGTGAGCGCCCAGGTTTCGCACCCATACAAGATTACCGGCATTATTATAGTCCTATATATCCTTATTTTGATATTTTTCGGCAGTAGCTTTGACTTAAGTAATCTGTTCACAGCGTAGAAGCAGGCATTACCCGAATGAAGTCTCTTATTAATCTCGGCTTTAATTTCGTTTCGATCATTTATAGTTGTACCTAAATATCTGAATTCGCTAACCTTTTCAAAAGTGAAATTTCCGACTCTGAGATCCCCCTCTGCTTCGCGAATGCCCAGTTTCTCCATGATCATATATTTCGTTTTCGATTCGCTCACTTCTAACCCCGTGTTTTTAGCCGCATTTATAAGGATTTCCGCATTTCTCGCCACCGTTTCACCATTATCTCCCACTATATCCAAGTCATCCGCATAGCCTAAAATTTGCGTTGTTCCGTTGAGTGTTGCGCCTAGCTCGCTAGCCTGCATTTTTCTAACAACATGCTCTAGCGTCAGGTTAAAGAGTACCGTTGAAAGCCCGTCACCTTGCTTCAAACCGTCGCGTATCATGAACGATTCGGATACATTACCGCCAACTCGGACCTTTCCAGTGCTTCCGTTGAGACATATTTGAATTAATTTTACGAGTTTTTTTGGTACGCCAAGGAGCACTAGGATTTCATACATTTTGCTTCGTTTGACAGAGTCGTACGCTTTCTTAAAGTCCACAAATAGCTAGTGTATAGTTTCGCAATATTCCTACTTTTTCTCTAATAATTGTCTTATGGTAAACATTTGATCGCTCGTTGACCTGTTGCGCCGGAATCCACACTGATAATCTCCTATTATATCTTCCGCGAATGGTGTGAGTCTGGCCTGTATTACGTTTGACAGAACTTTGTAGCAGGTAGCTAAAAGTGAGATTCCCCGGTAGTTATTGCAGTCTGTTTTATCTCCCGTTTTAAAGATCAGTATGATGATGGATTCTTTCCAATTTTCTGGTATTGTTTCATTTCTCCAAATAGCACATACTAGATAAAAAATTTTAGATGTAAGCGCGGTGCCTCCATATTTAAGTAGTTCAGCTGGTATAGAATCGTTTCATGCGGCCTTATTGTTTTTTAGCTTTTTGATCGCGGCCTCTACTTCTTTGTAGGTCGTTTCGTCCATATGGAGTTCAGCAGTGTGGATTTCGTCTCCCATTTCCTCGGAGTTTTCATGCACGTTTAATAACTTATCGAAATAATCTTTCCATAATTTCAATAGTTCATTTTCGCTTGTCACGAGGTTCCAGTCCTTATCTTTCATTAACTGCGACCTACTCTGAAAACCCTTCCTAATAGCGTTTATTCCTTTGTACATCTCGCGCGGGTTATTTTCCCTACTATTAGTTTCTATTTTTCTAATTTCATTTTTCTGATACTCGCGCTTCTTGTTTCTGTAAATCACACGTACTTGCTTTCTTATTTCATGGTATTCTTCTACGGCCCTACCGCTTTCATTGTGTACACTATCTAATTTAGCCTTCTTGCGCCTTTCAAACCAGAGTTCGCACTCTTCGTCAAACCATGGTTTGCTCTTCGGCCTTTTTTTCTTACCCAGTACTTTGTTCGCGGCCCCTTTTATAGTTTTTTCGATAGCCCCCCACAACCTGTTCGGATCGTCATCTACTCCCGTCTGTTCATCCGTTTCCTCGAGCGCCTGAAATCGGTTGCTAACTTCTACTTGGTACTTGATGCGCTCTATCCCGCTTCGTAGTTTTCCAATATCAAAGGTTTCTACTTTGTTCGTTCACTTACTATTTTGACCGGCTACTAATCTGGCTCTTAATTTGGCCACTACTAGATAATGATCTGAGTCGCAATCCGCCCCCCTATAGGTCCTTACGTCGAGTACATTCGTGTGGCGCCTCTTATCAATAAGAAAATGATCAATTTGATTGTGCGTGGCCCCATCCGGCGATGTCCACGTTGCCTTGTGTATATCCTTGTGCTTGAAGCACGTGGTCTTGACTATAAGATCTTTTGCGGCTGCGAAATTTATGACCATAATACCGTTATCATTGCTGGTTTGGTGCAGACTTTCTTTGCCTATGGTGGGCCTAAACATTTCCTCTCTCCCTATTTTAGCATTGAAATCCCCCACTACTATTTTGGTGTCGTAAGACGCGAATTGGTCAATTAATTGCTCTAAAGTTTCATAATAAAGATTTTTGACTTCTTCCTCTTTGTCCTCCGTGGGACAGTGAACGTTAATAACCACGTAATTATACCACGCTCCTTCGATGATGATATACGAGAGTCGGTCATTAACGAAATTGCAACTTTTAACAGAATGTATGATGCTTTTGTTAACAAGAAATCCGGTGCCTAGATAATGCCCGCTCGCGCCCCCATATAAAAAGGTGAAGTTACCGGATCCTAGCATCGCGTTATTTTTCCATCGGGTTTCTTGTATTGCTACCAAATCTAAATTGTACCTCTCAGTTTCATTTATGATTTCCCGGAACGCGCCTGCTCTGTGTAGACTGCGTACATTCCAGGTTCCCACCCTTAAGTTTCTTTTCGTTTTGGTTTGGTTTTGTTTTCTTTGAGCCATGATAGTAAGTTAAACCCGCGCGTTTTGGATCCTGTTCCGATCGCAGGTGAGTCCATCCGTCTAGGGGTGATAACCCTCATACCTCCCTAGAACTAAGTATGAGAGCTTTCTGACTTTGGCGAGGACATAGTCAACTCGTCGTCAGACACACTCGGTTTCATTCTCATATCCTAACGCCCCCCTGCAAGGCAGCGCGCCTTCGCTGGCTTCGTTGCCATGTAAGACCAGGTGGCGAATCATTCTACACATCCCCTCTCAGGGCAGTTGTCATCGCTCCCGCATCCTCCACGACAGCAGGATTTTTGGCCCATTTTTTGTTTGAAATGTGTGGTAAAAGAGATAGATTACAGAGTAAGGTAGAAGAAGAAAGTAAGATAGGAGATTTTGTATAGTGTTTGTAGTTGTTGCGGTGCTTGCGTAGTGTTTCTAGATGAATGCGTTCGCCAGTGCGGGCTCATCACACCCACGCCTGGGCCTATCGGCTGTCCGCGACCGCTTATTCGCTTTATTCGCAGCTAACCTCTTTCTCAGGGGTCGTTCCTCTATCCGCAACCTGAGGACGCGCTGTGTAGTGGTGATAGGCACCCACCCGTCCGCTCTGGACGACTACGCCCAGGACCCGCTTAGGGTAACGGCGTTGCAACAGACATATTTGTCATTTAGAAATTTTAAATTGATTGACATTAATTCTTTTGAGTGTCAAAAGATTCATGAATCTATGTGTGAGGGTGTTAGGAAGAATACTACGGCAACTGTCTGGCACAATAAACGGTTAATAATATGAAAATTGACATTTTCATTATTTGTGCGTTGCGTGTACCCATCAACTTTCTTAAGCATTTCGTATGATGTACTTGTACATTATTTTGTGAT
This sequence comes from Gastracanthus pulcherrimus, assembly GCA_949152435.1. NCBI lineage: Eukaryota > Metazoa > Arthropoda > Insecta > Hymenoptera > Pteromalidae > Gastracanthus > Gastracanthus pulcherrimus. The sequence continues at coordinate 167,877,921 of OX424575.1, read as the reverse complement.
CATCGTTTCATCGTAGTGTATCGATTAGACCAAAATTGAATTTAAAAATCGAGGTCCTTTAAATTTGTGAAAAGATAACTGTTTTTCCTTATATAGATGACAATCAAAATTAACTGAATAATATCATAAAAAATAAAATAAACATGATACGGTTACAATTTTCGTAATCAATCACAACTAATTTCATAAATTCACACTACGGTTTATTGTACATAAAATACTAAATCCGGCATTTTGATGGGCTAAAAATCACCAAATTGTATACGGTAACTCATGAATCGAACTTTAATCTCTACTTCCAGATCTTATTCGAAGTAAATTTCTTCAACACAAACTCAGATCCTCTCGAGAAAAAGAAAAACAATAAGCGCAGAGAACCCTCTACATATACGAATCAGCCTGCAAGAAAAACTTCGAGGCAAAGAACTTCTCCAAACTCCATCGTGTGCCACCCTTTCCTCTGCACTCTCCAGATAAATTCCGACGAGATCAAACACCCGCACACGCACACGCACACCAGTAACTATAATAGTTTTCTCGCGACTCTGCCCCTGCCTACGCTCGAATAACAAACCGTATCACTGTCGGTGCGGCTGCGGTAACGGTTCGCGGCGCCTCTCCACGCAGCGGCGGCCTCCTATATTGGTCTTTAGAGTTAGGGAGTACGCATGGACTCGAATTTCCAGGCTCGCTCGCATGGTTAACTTGGCCAAACAGAAATTACCATTTTATTGGCCGAGTTCTCGCTCGCTCTTTCTCGCTGCTCCAGCGATCCTCTCGACGAGGTCCGTGCGCGCGCCGCTCCGCCACTTGGAAGCCGGGGTGAATTCGCCCCCCCCCTCCCGCGCGCGCGAGCGCGACGATTGGAATACGTAATCGCGGGAGAGCGGGTTCCCGCGTTCTTTCTCTGTTTCGACCTCTCGCCAGGATACTCGGCTGAATTCTTATATATGGGATAAATGTAGGGGAGAACGTGGTATCGGCGGAGATGCATACAAAAAATGCTTATTTTTTTATATTATTCGCTTTGTTTATTTCATTCTAATAGTTATTTTACAATAATAAAACAGAAAATTGGTGTGAGACTTACTCGATTTATATTCCCCACATTATATCGGTAAAAACTCTATTTTAATAAAATAAACGAGTATTCAAAAAAGATAACAGCATAAATATTTATAATTTCACAGTAGAATATGAAAATATAAGTTTATTATACTTCAAAATAGATCATCAAGGTGCTTTTGACCAGAATGATGTTATAACCTCACCTTCAGGCAAGAAAACATATAATAAATTGTAATTTGTTATTGTGTGTGAAAATAGCTATGTATGTATGTTATTTATTGTAATAGCTGCGTAAAAACGTTTGTATTCTGTATAACGTGGAGGTGGCTGAAATTACTCTGCCGCCGGTTATACCTCATACTCCCCTATGTCACAAAAACTGACATTATTCGTGCCTGTTAGTGAGGGCTGGAGTTAGTGAGTTGGCCATTCATCGATGTACAACTCTATTTTGATAATAATATACCAGTGTTTTCTTTTTTGTTTTCTTTTTTGAAGGTTAGTTTGTGGAAAGGAGGACGAAATTTGATTACTTGATTTCATTTATATCGGTCATTTTAAACTATTGTACAATTACTTCTGCATGTATAAGTAGATCTCCATATAATAAGGGTATAAAATTGGCAATAAGCCAAATTTACACCCTTTAACGTGTAATTTTACATTCAATACTATATATATATATTAGAAAATTTCAAGTATATTAAAATGACGCTAAGCGGATTTTACATATGTACTTGCATTTGCGGTACTATTGGTACATAAAACTTTATATGATTTCATTCATTTTAAGTATGATTTCTTTTATTGTAAAACTACAAATCAGTGAGAAATAGTGATTGAAGTTATGAGAAAAATAATTAATCAACGAAGTAATCACGAAACCTGATTTTGATGTAATCAGGTATATTCCGCATGTATTAAACTAAGAAGAAAGCAGACCATTTTAGTCTTTCATCTTTTATCAAATTGTCATTGTATAATTTTGTTAAATTTACTCCAAACAAATTTGCTTCGTGAAAAAATAATTCATTTTTGCTGCTATTAGAAGCTCATTCAATAGCCAAGTAAATAAAGTAAGAGCGATAGCATTCAAGGTTTATTATGTCTGTGCTTTTATTTAATTAACTTTAAATTTTGACAGATGAAAACTAATAAATATAAAATGTAATTATAACGCACACAATTAACTATATTTAATTAGTATCTGAACTTTTTTAATTCAATTCCATTTTTTCATTAAAAATCTCAAAAGTTAAATTCCAACTCCTTTACAAAATTAAACCCAATAATCTTTTAAAATTTAAAAGCACAAAAGTCATTAACTCTTTTCCAACTGGCCAATCAAGCTCCACAAGAGAAACTTTTAAAGAATGGCGTCAGCGTCGCATAAAAGGTCTTAGCGGGTGAAATTTAAAAAGCGGAAGTTAATTCTTGAGATTCGTCGTTAGACTTTCTCTCTCTCTCTATTCCTCTGTCTCTTTTTCAACCGTCAAAAGAGCTAATATTCTTCGCTTATTTTGGCTGGTACCCCCAGCCTTTTAATTAAGTCGAAAGAAAACCGAATAATCGACGCCGCGCTGCGCCGCTGGCTGGCTGCCCTCCTACCCCCCCCCCCCCTCTTTCACCGCCCCTGGAGCGGTGCTCGCGCTCCCCCGGAGTCCCTCCGTGCTTCACGAAATTAATTAAAGCTTAATTGAAGCTCTTCTTTGAAATGCTAATACGTCGACAAACACGCTCGCTCGCGCGCGCGGCGTTACTCTATCTGCGAAAGAATTTGAAATCCGGTTTGGAACTTTGGTGGAAGACCGTGGCTGATCGGGTGAACTGATGGATAACGAGTTTAACCGAATTTAAGGTGACTTTTCGCCGATCTTTTAATAAAATGAATTTTAATGGAAAGCTAATTTGTTATACTGTAATAATAAGTTAAATAAGAATACATTTTAATTCTCTTAATAGAATAGTTGTTGTTCTTCTTTCAATGTAGATACGTTTTTTTATATAAAACAATTTAAAGGAAAACTGTAAAGTTAATATTTTTATTTAGCACTCTGATAAAACCAGAACACTTTCATAAGTAGATTTATGCATTCAATTTTATGATTTAAACCATTCAAAATCATAGTGGAATAAGACTACGTTGCAATATACTTAAAACATTTTTGAAAACAATTTAAGTAATTTAATGACAATGATTAAATAATTTAAATTATTATGCAATGTGTTATAAATTTTAAAATGATCATTAAGGTTTGCTACATTTTGAAAATGGGCAGGATTAGGTAATAATCGGAAAAGGATATTGTTAAATATAATAATTTACTAATTAAATATGTACATCAAATTTATTTCATCATGAGCTGCTATATACAAATGAATGCCTAGTGTGTCGCTAACATTTTTCTTATAGTTATTTGTATACTTGCGTACTTTTCATCATTGAGCATGGAGTGCGGTATATCGTATTTGACCTTTTACAATCAAATCATATTGAAGTTTCCATTAAGAACTATCAAAACCTGCATAAAAATCATTTTCCTTTCGTTTTCTGCATCAAACTATTTTCATGTTAATAGCTATTTTAGCAGTTATCGAAATATTTATGCAGAATTTCGAACGATTATTTGATCAGTCAAATTGTAGCGTTTCGATCAGTTTGGCGATGATACCGCAAAAACTATGGGCATACATGCATACGCATTTGTCATCTTATAACTTATTAATACTGTAGAACATTATCTTCTTTTTTATTAATTTAACGACATGTTTTCCGCGCACTTTATGTCTGTTCAGTATTTTCTTATGTTCATGTTTAGTTCACACTATACACTATACTACGGAATTATGCTAACAAATTACATTTTCTGACCTACAACTCGATGTGTAAAGTCAGATTTAGTTACATTCACGCGTTCTTCACCATTTTATCGCTTTGTCTCAATAAGCACATTCTCTTAAGTACTTTTTCTGAGCTCTCGTTATACAGCAATTAAAATTGCGCATTGTTCTACTCGCTTTTAATACTACACATACCTGTAATGGGGTATACATCGCTAGATAGTATACATATTTATGATTTTTTATTCACGAAATGACGTAATCTTTGTATTGTTTTTGCCATAACGTCACGCATATTTACATCATTTATCGGTGATTGTCTCAAACACTCGAGAAATTTCGCGCTAAATTCGATTAGGTGACGAGATCAGCTTTTAGCTTAAAACAATTACATTTTGATTGTAAACTTTTTTCATTACGAAAAGGACGATCATTTTTTCAAGCTGAAATCGTTTCACGCAACGAAAGAAATATGCTAAAAACTATTGGTTGTATTTCCTGTTATTGTTCCCGATAAACCTTATTTGTTATAACTTAATTAGTGCTTTACTTACGTTGCTAAAGTACGAAACTTTTAAAACGTTCCGTGAATTTGACGTAATTTGTTTAAGTAATATCCCTTTTTAGATTTAATTTTAATTTAATATTGTAGAATTAAAACGACGTGCCGGTGCAGATTCTAATTTCTTTTGTACATAGTATTGCACCTTATAATCAATTTTATAGTATTCTATTACCGCACCAGCTATCTTATTTTTGGCCATCAAATGATATGAGCCAAATTCAATGTTCAATAATATAATTAAAGTTGTCACTAAAAGAATTGTTAACAAGCATAATGTGAACAATTTTTAAGACATATTCACCAATTCCTTTTTACGTCAAATATCACGTATGCCGTGAATTCATCAGAATGTTTGCGTGGATGTTACGAGAATCGACAGAAAAATTTAAATTAATTATTTGGAAAATAAAAGTCATAGCGGCCAGGTGCGATTCTCATTTGGAATACAGGAAACGTGGTTCATCGAGGATTTCACTCACTCTCATTAAATCTCTCTTTCATTCTATGAGTCTCTCGCAGTCACAAATACATAATCACTTGTGCAAGTTTTATACGAATCGTTTTCATAGTCCGTTCTATCATTTTACATTCTGGTTTTGTAATAAATTGTATATCATTTTTAGTTGTTTATCAATGAATAGCTCATTTACAAATCATATTTTTACAAATTGCCAAATAGAAATAATTATATAAAGTTTGGTCGAGGATATGGGTTAATTGAACTAACGTACACAATTAATTAACATCCTAGCCGATTTTCGGTTACAGAAATATTGAAGGAACCGAGATGGTTTTTCAAAGTAACATATTTTAATGAATACAAGATATCTTTCGCACAGCTAGCTAAATCGATATCAAGTTGATTCTTTAAGGATCTACAATTTTCGCACGCTAGTTTATCCGACAACGTAACGCTAACCCATACTGTTATGAATCCAATTCTGAATCACTGAATAATGTAATAGCGTAATTATGGATCTAATTAATTAATTTTCACAATAATTACGATGTCGTTTTAAAATTCAAATATATGATGAATATTTACTTTGAAAATAAAAAATAGTAGAATGCAATATTTTCAAACAAAACGATCCATGATTAGGTTATTAATTCACAATTATCTATGTGATGGTAGAGTACCCGTAACAATAAAAGCATCATGTCTAACTTTTCAATTTTTATATCGCGCAACACTAGTTCCAGGTTGAGTTAAAAAAGCAATATTTTTAGTTTTTTACAACGTTCGGAATGCATATAAAAATTACTTTTCAAACCGAACCTCATGGTAGTTCGCGTTACGCGGTAGATATTATACAAGTTTAAAAGTTACTCGTGATATGTTTTGCACGTTGAATGCATACCCTCTTATTACGCTTTAAACTGCCCTAGTAGAAACCGATCTAATTCATAGCCAGTAATCGGCCACTAATAGTCATTTATAGCTATTAATAGCCGAGTATTGGCTATAAATGAGATTGACTTCGACAAGGGCCAGGATTAACGAATTTGAAACTTCAATTTCTAACCAATAAAATGTAATCTATTCCAATATATCGAAAAGATACACATTTTCTATATTGGTTAGAAATTAAAAATGTGATTAAAGAATTTAGTCTTCTATCCGTTCGGCAGGTAAGCGTGTGTCCAAGTTAGATCAAGCTCAAACCGAATCAACCAGACCAAACCCATCCTCCCCGCTCCTCAAACTCAAACTTCCTCTGTACAATATATCCGAACATCCACTCCCAGCATGCACGAATCCCACAGCGAAAAACAAAGGACGCTCCTCCCGACGACGAGGCTCAAGCCTCGACAGCCGGCGCCATCGAATCGTCGACGAACCCGAGCTCGCGCGTCGTTCACGAGACCGGCACGAAGGCGTCGTCGCGCGCCGCCTGCAGACCCGGCGGACTGCTGCGCACCTGCTGTTGCTGCTGCTGCTGCTGCTGTTGGAGATTCTTGCTGAGGCTCTCGACGTGCTCCTTGGCGCGCATCCTGAGCGCGTGGATGCTGGAGGTGCGCGGGTCGTGGCCGCCAGGTGGCGACGCCGGCGGCTGGACACCGTGGCCCGCGCTCGCCATACTCGCCATGCCGCCGCTCAGCGCTTCTGCGAACATAGCACGGGGAGAGAGGGCTTTTAGAGATCGCATGTGTATGGACTTTTGGAGTGGCTTATTTTTTATGCAAAGTTGGATTTGTCGTGCGTAGTCGAGACGAGCACACGAAGAGAAATTCAGCGTTAGGTCTGTGTATGATGAGATAATGCTTTTTACGCCGATTTTGGATGTGTATTGCACTATGTGTGTGTGCGTTACTAGTTCATTTCAATATCGTACTTTCAATGACTTCGAACTTTGAAGATTATTTAATAATTTATTAACATTGTGCAGTTGAGAACAATAAGCTGACGCTTATGGATGGTAAAATGTATATATAGATGAACTCTAAATTAAAAATAAAAGTACGATAGTGTTGAGAACGAACCAAGATGGAATGGTTAACACACAAACACAATGGAACACATATAAATACAGGTTAACGTACACAAAACCAAATGGAATACATACAAGCCCGAATGAGACGCGAACAAATACAATAAAATACATTTACTATAACACGATGGAACACACACACGCACACACGCACTTACGCAAATACCCATACACAGATACATAACACACGTACACACTCACGTGCACACACCCGCAAACACACACGTACGCACGCATACACGCACGCGTACACACACATACACATACACGCACACGCACACACACACGCACACGCACGTTCACGCACACGCACAAGAATATGCACACCCACGCGCACACGTACACACACACAAACTCAATGCAACACGTACAACTAGAACTCATACAAACACAATGAAAGACACGCAAACGGAATAGAACACACACACAGATACAACAGATCACATAAGTACACGAACAGAATGGGATATAGGTATATCTGAAATTAATCATGTATAGCTTATAGCAGCTACTAAGAAAGTTTAGCTTTTTATTCTTAGCGTTTATTGATATTTTGAATTTATATTTGACCCGCGCTTTCGAAAAAGGAAATTCTTTTCTTTTAAAGTTAGTTTTAACTTTTTTTTTAAATGTTATTAATTACATAAAGTGTTCAAACACTATTCTATAACTCTTAGTTTCTCTTCGTGTGTGAATACGTACACTGAAAGTTTTAAATGATGATTTGAAAAGTAATTGCGTAATGAGAAAATATTTTATTTCAATGTACGTTTATTGTAACGTCGATTATATTTATAATAACATGCATGCTTTATAAATTTTAATTGATTTTGGATTAACTTTATTTACATTATATATGATCTTTTTAAACATATATTTCATTGATAAAAAATCGTTTAAACAATAGCTTTTATCATATGATTGATAGTTTGTGATTGTTATGTGAATAATATGCAGAGCTTTCTTTTTAAATAATCATATATGAATTAAGACTGCAAAACATTGTAACTTATTATACCTATACTTATTTAATTTTATAAATATAACAACAAGTCTGCTATAAATTCATGTCACTAAACCATAATTCATACGTAGATTAATGTACTGAGACATAGAGTTTATAAGTATCAAGAGCTGAAAAGCGCCCGCTTTTGTTCAATTATAATAACAAGAAAGAGTAAGAGAACCTTTTGTTCCGGATGAATATCGACTATAACATTCTGTACAATCGTCTGAGTACATCGGTCAGTTGTTTTTCTCGATCAAGTGGTGCAGCTAAACATTTCAACAAAGCACACGCTTCATTAAGTTTCAATGGAGCCAATGTAATAAAAATAAAAATTTTCATTTTTTCTTCGCGCTTATAAGACTGAATGGGTTTGCACATATATAAACATTCAATGAGTTAAATATATTTGCGAATTACGTTTAGATTCAGTACAAATTTGAAAAATACGTGAAGTTACGTAACACTGCATAAACTAGACAATATTAATTACCGTTTGGATTATAAATTTAAAAACAGCGAACGACTCCGTAAAAGAGGCTATAAAACCAATACAAATTCGCCCTTCGAACTAAACCTTCTAATATCGACAAACCGTGGGGATATGTACATCAAAAGTCGATATGCCTCCCAACAACTTGCGACTCCGCGAAATTTCGCTCGTCAAAGGACGCCATAAGCGAATTCTCCGAAGTTTACACTACAGGTATACACACGCGCGGCAGCTCCCCGCGAGCCAAGCATCAGCGTTACATACGACCGATTTCGCTGAAACTGAAAGCGCGGGCTTCGCTTATACACATTGTGTGCCCTCTCTCTCTCTCCTTATTTCTATGACGAGAGTAAGAAGGGGAGAGAGAGAGGCTGTCACCGGCAATTCAGGCTTCAGCTTCAGCTTCGGCTTCGGCTTCGGCTTCGGCTTCGGCAAGAATAAGTCAAGTTTATGTATATATATATATATATACGTATATAGTGACGAGGTCTTACCGGAGAGCGTGCTCTCGGCGAGGGCAGTGGCGGCGACGGTGGGCGTGAGGGGCAGCCGCCGGGGGGACGTCAAGTAGCTGGCGTAGCCCGCGGGCGGCGCAGTGAGGAAGCCCGGCAGCGTGTTCAGGACGCCCGGGTGCAGCCACGGATCGCCAGGCAGACCCAGCGCCGGTACGCTCCTGGAACATTTTTAGGAAGAGATTTCTTTTATTGGGGTGTTTTTTGTTTTTTGTTTTTTGTTTTTTTTTTGGGAGGAGTATGGATTCTGATTGGGATTTTTGACAGATTGTTTAACATGTATGATTTCTGATTGATGTTTATAAGATGTATGAATTCTGAATGATATTTGTGAGAAGTAACAATTTTGACTTTTATTTCACTCTGATAAGTATAGTAAATTGTGAATAAATTAAATTCTGACGTCTGTTCCTGTTCTGACGAAATTCTTTCGGACAATAATTTTCTCAATTTATAAAATATACATACCTCATAGCGTTAGCTGCGTGGTATTCACTTATGCCTAGCCTCGCTGCCTCCATTTTTTCTTGTCTGCGCCATTTGGCCCTTCGATTTTGAAACCACACCTGCAAAAGAAAAGAATTTTATTTTTAAATAAATATATTTAAAATTTGAATTTTTTACATAATATTATAATATTAATTCCAGTTTGATTTTTACGAATAAATTCAATATGTATCTATGTAACAACGAAAAGCCATTTAATTTATCAATTAAAGTGAACTGTATCTTTACATAATTTTTTCTAAATATTATTTCAACCTTCCATATTGAATTAAATCTAATTCTCATTGTAATTGCTTGCTTTTAGAGTAAAAAGAGGCCGCGGTAGCGCCGTAAAAAGCAATCATAACAAAAAATCACTAATAAACGGAAGCGAACATAAAAAAAAGGACGACCGAAATAGTCCAAGATCACGTACGTATTAAGCCACGCATATAATCGTGACGTTCGCTCATCACCGACGCCTCGGCCGCTCACTCGGCTACTCTATAATTGCAGGTAAGGTAAAAATTTTCTGTTGCTCATCGGCCGCGTATACCACGTAAACCAGACTCATCGGAAACTAAAGCGCGGGCGCTTCGCTAATGCGTCGACATTATCTCAATCTGCGTCGGCTACCGTTGAAACGCTACCGTTTTTTTTTCTCTCTTCACTCGACGCCGTGTGCGCGCACGTCTATTCGGTAAAAGCTGGCTACCGGACGATTCTCTTTGTGGCTAATTAGGGGTTTAGGACGCCTGTTTCAAAATTGTATATGCGCGGCTGCCGGGAGGTTAAAGGCCGCAATTTCTGCGGGCGCGCGCGAGCGCCGTTCGCTGCTGCATGTGTATAACGCGAGGCCAAAGTGCCTGGGAGGCTAATTAAGAATGGGAAAGAACGAGGTATTATTTTGTCGGGGCGCGCACTGAATGATTCGTGGAATGGGTTAATTTTTAAGAGTGTAGGACGGGTAAGTGAATATAATTTTATCGGCGACCTGATCTAATTGGATTTTTAGCGTACTACTTTTTTATGTGCGGATTTATTTATTCATATACTGTGCATTTATGTATTCAGGAAAAATTTTAATCGGAATGTCTTTTTTATTTTCAAATACTTTTTATTGTTTTAATATTTCAATGCTAATCTTTGTATGACATACATTTTTTTTATGATAATTATATATTATGTCCATGCGTAACTACGAAAATCGTTGAAAATATAATTTCGAGATGTAATTGTTGTTATAACTAGGAAATGCACACAAAGCATTAAAAAATATAATTGCATATGTGAAAGGAAAACTGAGAAAAATTTGATCAAAGTTTGCATAAATTATATTCTCAAGACTTTGTACATATCGTTCAAGTTTTTGTATTGAATTGTATTGAATATATAGATCATACATTTTTAGAATTCATGTTTCTTATATCGCGTATAAATTTTGAGACTATAAAGGTCAGGTCAAAACACAAATTTTCTTGCTTTCTTACATTTTTATATTCCGCTAAACCTGTCAGACCGTCGGAAAAGATAGAAAAAGGAAAGCCAAGCGCCTCAATGGCGATCACTCCGCAATAACTTCCCTAGACTAAAAAGAATCACCCCAAGAACCTTTTTCCATCCTCGGACTCCGTATTTACGCAGTCCCTATACTCCCAGACCCTCGCTGCTTCTCTCTCTCTCTCTCTCTCTCTCTCCGAATTATTTATAAGTAGCCGAAGCCCGCACCCCGAACCTCGCAAGATCCTTCTGGTTCGACGCGTCTAACTTAAACACAACGCGCGCTTTCACAACCTGACAACGACAGCAGCAGCAGCCATGCTACTGCAAAGAAATCAACATGGCCGACCTCCACTCTCTCTCTCTCTCTCTCTTTCTTCTGCGAACAGTCGCGTTCGCTTTTCCTCCCCTAACCCCGATGTTTAAGGTCCACGCTGCCGCGCTCGCCTCACTTTCGATTTCGCCCTCGAGCTCGTTACCCTCTTGACGCTCTCTCCAGAAGGGTGTGCACCTCTTTTCTCTCTCGCTTGCTCTTATTCTTTGGCCATGTAAGGTACGTCTCTCTCACTCTCTCTCGATGGAGTTCGCGCGCTCTTTTCTTTATCCTGTGTTAAGCTGGCGCGAGCGCTCGCGCCCTCTCGGCTTTTCTTATACACACCCGGGGAGCTAGTTTAGGGGTGGACCGCCCTGCTCCGCCCAGACGTTTCACCCTCTAGCCACTTTTCTCGTTCGCTTTCGCCTCGCTCTTTCGCGCTGTCTTGCGTCTCGAGCGCGCGCAGCCGAGAAACGTACCTAGGAGAAGTTTCTTGAACTCGAGTTCTTTGATTTTTTATCTTTGATGCCGGTTTTATTATATAGTTACCTAGGTGAGGCTTTTTACTTTTATTCTATTCAAGTAGATTTAGGCAAAATTAAAGACCTGTGAGTATATATATTTTATTGCAACTTTTGGAAGACAAATTTTCTGCTAATTTTTTTTATTCTTATCTTTAAAAGAAAGTTTATCTGTGACTACTGATTTATATGTTTCAATTATAATTTTTTATTTAATTGTTTGCCTTTTACTTACGGAATTAATGCTTAATTTATTTTTATGGTGTCCGTATATAGAAATATTTTATATAATTAATTCATGAAAATGAAAAAAAAAAAAGAAACAGAAGATGTTTAAAAAGATATTAAAGTATATATGCAATATGTCGACTATAACATGTAAAATTGGTCTGAATGATAGAACGATTATAATAAATGTAAAATTATCAATTTTAGTTTTAATAGGTATGCTGAGTGCGTCATACACGCTTTCCATTCTTCATTACCGCTTACCTCCTTTGTAATTATTTCCACATAACAACGCGGAATTGTTTCTTTCCTGAATGAACTGAAATAACATTTCACTTATTATTTCTGTATGAATACACAACAAAGCAATTTATATCCAAAACAGTCTGATTAAATTACATCGCGTTACACATTATATTTCCAGCTCCACAAGCACAACGAATGACCAAAAACATAAACGAACTCCATGTACGTAAACTACACAAATTAAACCCAACAATAAATTCTCGCGTCGAGTTCGTTTCAATCTACGCTCGCGCGTGCCATTCCTCGCGTTCTCTCCTCTATACATTCCCACTCGCGCGTCCCGCTGCCGCTGCAGCGCGCGTCTACCATTCGAATTTAATATCCAGCCGAATTATACGGCAAATTGAATGCCCGCGCTCGCTCGCTCTCTCTCTTTCTCTTTTTCTCCCTCATTCGGCGCAAATTATATCGCTTACGCCGCATAATATTCGCAAACCGGATAGCGAGGGCCGTAAAGTTCGCGAAACGTCGTTGCCGGCTCATCAGGACGATATTCCGCCCGCGTGACGAGAAGCAATTTTCTTTCGCGCGCGCGCGCGCCCGACAACGAGATAAGACTCTTGACTCGCAGGACAAGATGCCGGTGTTTCTCTCCCACTCGCCGAACGATGGGAAAATAAGCGAATTTCCCTTGTCTTGGGTACGGAGACGGCGCCCGAGCCTTCAATTTCCGACGCTCTTTTATGTAGACACTCTTAAAATCGCGACGCTGATGCTGCCCTGCCTTGGAACCTTGCGAGAAATGAGGTGGCGAGGACGCGAGGGGACGAGGTGAGCGCTGGGTGTACGTCGGCGGGCTCAGGTATATCGGGTTAAGATGGCGAGATAAAAGATTTTGATTCAAGGGTAGATGTTTACGTAAATATGTTAAAATTGCGTTTTTTTTAGAGTGGTTTGAAATAGCGGTATGTAAACGTATAGAGTATAAGCAATATTTTTGGTATTTATTTGTATAATTTCAAGATATCCCTGGTAGAAATCTTATCGTGGCGGCCACATTCGCTATAACGGCCTTTATAGGCAAACTAGATAGTACAAGAGTGTACAAAACTCGATAAATCCACACAGATCTATATAGTTTTCTCAATAATAATATGTACGTATAAAATCTGTGAGGTTATATATTATTTATTGAACAGAAGTTTTATTGTAAAAATTAATGTTAAATAAAGTTTAACATGCAAGTTTTCAATTATAATAATAAGATATACAGTTATATCCATACTATTTACATATAAAAGTAGTCAGAAAGCATATCTAACCTAAGAAATGAAAATTTAGAAACAATGTTCCTTGCATATGAAAAACAGTGATCACAAAATAATCTTATTGATTGATGTAGTTGTTTCTTGAAAAGTAATGTATAAATAATAATAATATCATATGTACAAATATGTACTTTATGACATGCTTTATTTAAAAACTAGAATTTTAATTTCAGAACTACAAATAATTTTGTATCCATCTGCGAGTTTTTATAATACATAAACTGCTCATCCGTGACAACATTTTCAAAGACAAACACATTAGTCGAACACATGTAGACGATAATTTTCTTTATAAGTAACAAATTACTATGTATTAACTGGCCATAGATGTCAAATGAAAGTGTTTGATTATAAATTAATCACAGTAGGAAATACAAAAATAGAACATATATATATATATATATATATATATATATATATATATATATATATATATATATATATATATATATATATATATATATATATATAATAACTCAAATACATTATTTCTTTATAAAAATAGAAAATTAATCAGTTGATAATAAATGTGTGTGGAAATAGTTTTCCTTACATAAACCATACGGGTTTCGAAACCAAGCCTGTCTTTAGGATGGAACATAATCAAATGTAAAGAAAATAATTTTACATAAACAAAATAAATATATGCACTAATACTTCATATACTTAGTTATTTGGATATTCAGATTATTTTCTTATTTTGATTGTTTAATATATATATGTAACATAATATTGTTATTGAGTTCTTAAATACAAAAACTCGATGTATCTAAAATTAGATAACCTTACACTTTAGAGGTTATTTACAATTATTTACATTGGTAATAGGTGAACAATAACAAGTAAATACCTTTAAATCAAAATAATACATAATAAGCATAATAGATTATGCTTCTGTTTCTTAAAACATAACCTTTAAGTGGTTGTTATTGTCATAATTTTGCTTATCTAGTTTTATCGGGGCAAATAATATGGGAATCTAGAAGGGCCGACCGTTACACGCCTTTATAGTAACTATCTAGTTTGCCTACATAGATCTACACAGTGCGAGATTATTCTACATAGATCTATAAAGTGGACGGGATAAATTTCTACCAGGGATAAAGCACATTTATAGTATTGCGTTTTTGTTCATGTACAGCCTTAAATAAGATAATATAATATGAGACAATGTAAAATCCTGATGTATTTTATTAAGATCTTTTTGAGGAAAGCATTTCACGTTTTGTATATATTTACTATTACAGGATAAATTTACATAGGTACTTACTGAATTATTATTATAATAAGAAAAACTGAGTTTTTAAATTTTCATACGGCATGAAAAATACGAATTTATGTTCTGTACTTAATTTCTTTCGCTGCTTTTAATTGACGTTACATCGTCCACGTCAACCTAATTCGCAAGATTAAAAAGATGCTAGCATTCTACAAACTATCTCCAATTGGTCGCTATTACAGAGCAGCCAGCGCGCTGCGCGACGGCGCTCTCTTTGCAAGAAAAGCACGGATATTTAATGAAAAAGAAAAAGAACGATCGAGAGAGAGAGAGAGAGAGGAGAGAGAGGGCAAGTTGGTTCGTTCTGCTGCCGAGGAAATATAAAGAACAGAGCTAACGCGGCTTAACCTCCTTAGGGCGTAAATTTATTACGGTACTATCGCGCCGGCGTCGCGTCGCTTCGCCGGCTCCTCGGCAAATGATATCGTCGGATAAATTCGTTTGCAAGGCGCGCGCTCGCGAGCGAGAAGCGAGCGAGATAGAGAGAAAGAGAGAATGCTCGACGAAATACCGGGGGAGAGAATCGAGATAAAATGGGAGCGCGACGAGCGGCCCGATTCACTTGCATTTCAATTGCCAAGCGCCGCCTTGTCTCTTTCTTCCTCACTCTCTCTCTCTCTCGTCTTACGTAAATTGCGCGAATGCAAGAGGGGTGATGCTTCTTACTTTGAGCACTTGTACTTTATTATCTCGTCTTTATTGGGTTCGTCTTTTTCTTAGCGGCGAGATTGAATAAGTTTTCAGACTTTGATTCGTTCTTTTTCATTTCGTATATTTTATATATATACAAAAACAATACCTCGGTCGCTAACGCTTCCTCGGTTAATTTTACATATCCATCCATCCACCCATCCATCCATCCATCCAACCGTTCAGCCCACAGCGAGACTATCAAGGGGTACGACGAATCTGAAATTTTTGGACGGTATGAGTTTAATATAATAAAAATATATTATTTTGAAAATCTATACAACTTTTCTTTACACTGATCAGAATCTGTAGAATTAATCTATCTCGAACAGTTTAGTAGCTGTTAATGTACAGAAATGATAAATAAAACTAACAAATATTTTGAACGATATAATTTGAGTAATTGGTAGCCATTTTATAATGTCATTTTTCATAGTCTGTTTACTGTTATATACCTATTATAGCTTTCTTCTAAATCCAAGCACAAAGAGTAAGATTTTAAATTCTATTCTACTTTTAATATAAAGCACTTCATAATTTACTCAAACTATTTTACTATATTACATATCTAAATTTTTAATTTCACTTTTTAGTGAAATTTAATGAAAAATCTAATTGTGTTAATTTATAGAATTATTTCTGTAATTAAGAAAAAGGAAACATAATCAAAAACTAAAATTTAAAATGAACATCTAATGTACATACATAAATGTAAACCAGACACTGCATCGTTATTTAGTAAAAAGACTCGCGTGCGTCTACCTACGATACTCTAAATATCCCCCAGCAACACTATCATTAACTCAAACTGTGATATTCTTTAAAAAAAACGATTGTTCACTCGAGATAAGAGAAGACTCGAGTGATCATGCACAAGAGAGGCAAAAAACGAAACACAGCGAATGCGCGCGAGCGAGAACAGAAGAATAATGCGATCAGTGTCCCGGAACGATAATCGTCAAGACTCTCGTGAGAGCGAGAGGAGAGTCCCGCGCAGCGCCTGAAAAAAATGTGCGAGCTTGCGAGAGTGTTGCGATTCGTCGGTGCGATATCCAAGCGGCCATTGTTGCACCACAGTCGAGTGGTAGTCACCGTATGTCGCCGCGCGGCGAGTTTCGGCTCCGAGCGCAATCTCGGTGCTAATGCATGGGGCTGCCATCGCTGTACGTCGGAGTTTAGCGCAAAGTTGCTTAGGCAATTTTGATTTTACGATTACGCGGAAAGGTGGATTAAGGGGAATCCCACCCCTAATCTCCGCTTTATACGGGATGGGAGATCAGCGCTCGAACTAATTGTTCCAGGCGGGAGTGGCTGCAGAGAGGTGTGGGTTTGAATGTGATGGATGGAATTAATGTTTTTTGAAGGCTTTCGTTGTGTTTTAAGTCGATAATGCCAATGTTATTTGTGATATTTAATGACATATTTTTAGTTTATATATAAAATATATTTTACTGTATATGCAACTAAAAGTATTTAGTAAGTGGATTAATACACATTAGACCGTTTTATATTCGGGACATTTAATAAAATGATTTTGTAAATTATTTTAATTGATCTATAATTTACAATTAATAACAACTGACATAATGTAGATTTGCGTATTTGTCCTCATGATAGAGTAATTAAATATTGAATGATGATGATAATAGGTTGTTTGATTGTAAATTAATAGAACTATATGAATCGATATTTAAACCCATTCGTCGTGATTGTATGATAGCATTGTATTAGAAATAATTAAGTAAAATGAATGCACGGGAAATATCGGATTGGTTATAGAAACAGTTTTAGTTGGCGTTATTTTGATTTTATTTTAAAACAATGTATGTTTTATTTAACCCCCTCCTTTGCATATAGAAATAACTTAGACCCCCATTACGAGGTCGGAAATGGCCAACTTCAACTGATGGACATATTTATTATACATAATTTTAAGTTAATCATCAAATTTACATTTTTTACGGATACACTACAATCGTAACGTCATCCTAATTTCAACTTAAAAATTAAATAAATACGACGTTTCGTTTTACTGAATTTGCCAAAATTTGAAATAAAAAAAAGCACGCGACACCCTAATTCATATTTCGAAATCAACCACCATCAAATGTTTTTTCCCCAAAAATAATGCTGCACGCATCTTGTCCCACGCATTTTTCGTGCGCCCGATCTTCGCAGTCTGCAGGAGCTCAGTAGTTTATGTAAGAGGAGGAGGTTACGCAACAGCATCGGTACTAACACTAAAAGGTACATCCAACGCAGCTCGCGTCCTCTGTACGCTACTCTCTTTTGGGGGGTGGTCCGCTTGCCGGGCCTGCTGTTGCCGCCATGCGGTGTATCAGCAGATTTCGGCCATTGTTCCACGGCGCGATACCCATCGTCGCCACATTGTACAATGCCTCGCCGCTCTTATACCCTCGTTCCACGAAAGGAGTGTATCTCTTCTCGCGACCGAGACTCCGGGAGAGCTACGGGTTGCGGCTCAGTGTCGCGACGAATCTCACGCTTCGCCGTCACTCGTGCACACCCATCGCCCGGGCAACTATCAATCCTTTTTTTTTTTCTTTCGTTCTTTTTGTACGTTATACACCCCTCTCGCATTTTCTCGCTATTAGCTTCGGCGGTGTGTCTTGTGTTCTTTTGCTGAGTAGCTCCAGACTGGCCTATGGACGCAACCCTGTTTCTGGGTGTGCATAGCTGGCTTTTGTGAAGAGTGCGTGCGTGTAGAGCCGCAGGGCAACAATGCTTGTATATAGCCCTTTTTAGCCGGGGACTGAGTGGAATTATAGGCGACGCGTTCTGGATTTAATGGGTGGTTCTCGTCGTGTGAGGTTGGAGGCGCGCTGGCTGGGCTTGTTGTTGTATTTTTCAAATTTAGACTGGTTCGTCTGTGGCTAACGTTGAAAATATTAGATTTAGATTTAAATTCATATTCTTATATGAATCAATGCTGTAGATGTAGTTATCGTATTTACAATAACTTACCTCAATTTACTTACTACTCATAACCCTTCTAATGACCGTTTTACAAGAAATATACATAATTCCAATCTACTTCATCTCATCCTTCATTAATTATATAAGTAAAAGTGACAAATTAATATTGCCAAGCATCGCTTTCAGATTTATCTATTTGCCAAAAAATAATAATTATATGAAATGTAATGTCTCGGAGGCTACTTGACCCTATAATACCTTTAGGAGCCCATAAGTTTCTAGTGCATTGTAAATTCATAAATCTATATAAGGAGGGAACGAACCGGTTTATTTTTATCAGACAACTATGAGTATGGAGACGTAACTTCTGCACAGAAATATGTGACTCCAGCAAATCACAATCCGCGAATTCTACGCTCTAATTTGCTGGAGTCCGAACTCCATTACGTTATCTACTGACAATCAGAGTTTAGCGTCTTCTGCATTCTTAAAATAGAGTTCTAATAAGTACTGAAAAGTACTAAAGAGAACCGAAGAATACTAAAGAGTACTTAATAGTAGTAAAGAGTACCGAAAGTACTAAAGAGTACCAAAGAGTTCTGAAGAGTATCAAAGAGTTCTACGAATATCAAGTAGTTTAAAGAGTTCGAAAGAGTTCTAAAGAATACCATAGTATTCTAGGCAGTACGAAAGAGTAGTAAAGAGTTTCTAATATTAGGCAAGAGTCCTGATGTCTATTGAGCAAGAGTTAGATGAATATACTGCAGTTACTTGAAAAGTCTGATTTATCACCTAGTTTAGCAAAAATAGCAATTATAAAATCAGCATCTCTTGAAAAATGATCACGGTAGTCCTGAGGTGAGAAAAGGCGTTTCAAGATATTTCGATCCAATTTATAAATATAAATAACACGACAGTTGACAATCTGACAGTTCCTACAACTTATATAAGTTGCAGGAAAAAATCTCAGATTCAAAACAAGCATCCTCAGAAAAAGAAAGGTTAAACCAGAAGGCGCTAGAGCTGCAGGCGCGAGCATTCAAAGTATAACAGAGACACGACCACGTCGACGGGATTTTCAATTACAGCCGCCTAATGTCGAAAGTCAAGAGAGTCCACATCGCTATACCCCATCAAACTCTACTCTACTCTACACCCTCTCTCTCTTTCGAGGGTGCCAAACTCGCTCTAAAAAGCACCGAAGAGCGAGCGAGCGAGAGAGAGAGAGAGAGAAAGAGCGCCCCGTCCGTTTACCCGCCGTTTGCCTCTCGTCCCATAATCGCCATGCATATGCATCATATCGGCGCGACGGTGGCGCAGGGGGCGGCGCGGCGTTTTTGCGCCGAATCCGGGCGCGCCGATGTCCGGAGAGGGTTGCGCCCCGCGCGCTCTATTATTCGCCGCGCTTTTTATACACATAGGTACATATACATATACATACAAGGGTGTACGTACATATATATATTCATTCATCCCTTCCCGTGTGTGTCAAACTGCGTCGGCTAAATTCGATCCCCCCCACCGCTGATGATGATGCTGCAGTCGTTCTCATTTTTCAGATCCCTTCTCTTGGCACTCGCTGCACTGGTGTAGTTTGTATCTCGCTCTCGCTTTGTGTTGGAGTACGAGGGTGTATGTATATAGGTATATGTTTTATCGTGGATCGACGTGTTTCCGTGGTTTTTGGGCTTTGCGATTACGAGTTAATTGAGTCGTCGTTCGTTATAGGGGGGATGACGTTGCGGGGACTTATTTCGTTGATTTGACGCAGCGACAGGATTCTGTCTGCTCTCGGGATATGTTCTTGTTAAGGTGGATTAGGATTGAGTTTTTGTCATTACATGGATGCATTCTTTGATTTATTATGCAGTTATTCAATAATACATTGAAAATTCATAATTACTTTACTCGTGACCTATTTTTGTAAGTCTTATTTAATATTATCGTCCGTCTCTTATCTTGGTCAACCTACAGGTCTTGTTTTTTTGGGTTTGTCATTATAAACCGATGAGCTATTCATTATTTTTCTCTTTTAGCTACATGCCCTGCTGATCTGGTTTTTGTACATCATTCCATGGTCACTGATTATGAATCCATAGTAAATATTTATTAGAAGTTCTTGGATCGTTATGAATCTACAGTCCAAACATCAAAATGTCAATTGGGTGTCAATTGGGTGTCAAAGTGGGTCAATATGTTGCACCAAATGTTGTTCAGTTTAAACAAAACTTTAATTTTTCATTAATTCAGAAAAATATGACTTAAATTTTTATATAAGTAACAAAATATAAATTCAAGAAAATCATCCTAATTGATATCACTTTGAGAAAGAATAGTGCCAAAGCAGTTAGCAGCGATTTCTATATCATAATTACGTAACTTTCCAATATTCGACGCTGTCCAATTTCACTCCGAATATCTTTCTAATTACTTTATTTTTAATACGTCATAAAATTGATTAGTTTTGCTTTAATTAAAAGCTTATGCTTTGTATTCGTATATATGGTCATATTAGGTATCTATAGATCAGCATCGTTATGATCTAATCATATTTTATTAATAACCATATTTGTTCTTTCTTCGCATATTTCTAGGTCTGTTGGCTACTTATTCTAGATCATCTGCATAAGCTAACCCTTGCGTAATTCCAGTTAAAGAAATAGTCTTTTTATATTTTCTTGCGTGAATCTAGTAACCTATTGTAAAACTAATTTAATTAAGAGAATTGATAGAGCATCGTCAGTTTTTAATCCATCTTCGGTTTAAAAAATGACATGATTGTATTATTTGGATGATATTCCTATACATATTTGCAGTTAATACTAGCTTGTTATACCTTGATGAGCTCATATGCTTTCATGGATAGCAAAGAATTTGCAACTTCTAAAACAATTGGTAACAGTTACCAAATAATTTTTCAATCATCCATACACACGACAACTGTTATCAAAATTGATAATTATACAACCAAACCTTCTTTCACTACATACCCCACATTAACGTGGAAAATCCGTAAACTTTCTCACACAGCTATCCCCACACGCAGCAGCATGCAAACAAGTACCACCAGCGTTGAGCGCCACTGTCGCATGCCGGGGTTCCTCCAATAAAGCCACCCCTGCAGCAGCAGCAGCGGCAGTTCGTCGCGTGTAATCACCCTTAAACACTCCAACGCCCCGCTCGTATATAGCCCGCCACGCCGCTACAATACTAATGCGCTACAAATAACATCTCCAAACACGAAGCGATTTCACTTCCACAATGCCGGGCCGCACGCGCTCGTCGCCTGCTCTTCATCTCCTGCGTACGTATATACATTATACACTCTCGTCTCTCCTTTTTTTCTCTTCCTGCCTTCGCGCAGTCGCGCGCGCATAAAAGAGCCAAGAGTTCGGAAGAGACGAGATATACACAACATCCGCGATCATGATGCTTGTTGTCCCTTCTTCGTTTCTGGCCTCTTTCACCCCGTGCGATTCCTCCTTTCTTTTTCCATTTTTGTTTTCTTTATTCCGGCCCGCAGTGGCGTGGGCTATTCGCATTACACGCTGCTGCACGCGGATCTGTGTTGTACAGGGGGGATGATGACGGTGCACGAGAGAAAGGAAGAAAGGATCGGAGCGAGAGAGAAGTAATATGCACGCGCGCGGCGGTGAAACCACGTAATTCTGCGCTAAATTAGCCTTATGGCCTACGTATTTTGACACCCCGGCTTTTGGCCGTGCGCGTCTGAATGCAGTTCCATTGTGCGGTGCAACGAGAACGGCGCACATGCACCCGCGCGCTGCACTGTGTGTGCAGGTATACGCTGCATAGTAGTCTGTATTTACGCGAACAGTTACGTGTTTGCGTTTGACGCTCTTTTCTGCGTTTATTGCAGATCCGATTCCTTGGAAGTTGGTTTTTTAGATGGCATTATACTTAATTATAAGTGTTTAATTATTAAGAATGGGGTTTTAAGCATTTTTAGTAATTTGGTAATTTATGGGATGATAAAGTGTGATTGTACGATATTAGATATTAATATGATTATATTTAATGGAAATTAGGTAGCTTGATAAGCAGTTGTTCAAAGTTTGTTTGCAATTTTGGAGGTTGTAATCAAATAATTAATTCATAAATGTCATTATATCATAATTACATTGTTAATTGCTAATATATACGAATATCATAGGTATATAGTAATTATTATTAGCAGATTATTTTCAAGCAATCAAACAACAAAAAAGTATATATTGTTAAAAGATGAAACTACTACTAGACTAGTAGTCATCACAACTTCAAAGAAAAAACTTCCAGAAAACGTATTAGTATTGAAAAAATGAAATTTTCTGTAAAATTTAAAAACTCTTTATTGTATTTAAATACTCATTATTTATTAAAACTGTGAAAACTGTAAATATAAATGATTTTCATTTAATATAAATAATTTGAGTAACATAAATGATCTAACAATTACAAAGTTCTGATTAGTTAAGGGAGCAGGCCTGGGTTAAACCCCAAAAATTAATTTCTTTTTACGAGTCCAGAAAACTTTTATGTTTAAAAACAATCATTCTAAAAAAATATATACTATCAATACACAATATTATTTTAAATTTTACCGTTGTAAAACCTCAAAATCTTGATCCTACACGTCGCAATAAATCATTGTTTTCAATACCATATTTATTAAAGGAACTTTGTTCCTCACACGAGTCTAGGTGATATGATGAACCCAAATTCTTTTTTCGATGGTTATTCGACTCTTTTATGGATATTAAATCGAGTTTTTGAATATTTTCTTTTTAATATTCTTTAAAAAATTGATTGGATTTACGAAAAATAATAAAAGAAAATTAACGAAAAAGTGCTCTGCTCATTTCGTAATACATATCAAATGAAGTCGAATAACCGTCGAAAAAAAATTTTTCGTTCATCATGTCACGTAGAATCGTGGGAGAAACAAAAGTTCCTTTAATAAATATGGTACTAAAAATAAAGATTTATTGTGACGTGTAGGATCAAGATTTTGAGGTTTTACAGCGGTGAAATTTGAGATTTTATTAAGTATTGATAGCATACAAATATTCAGACTGATTGCTTTTAAACATAAAGAGTTCTCTGGACTCATAAAAAAAATCTATTTTGAGTTTAACCCAGGCCTGTCCCCTTAATACCTCTAAAGTTATGAACTTTATGAAACTAGTATTAAATACAAATTTGTATCTCCACCACTCCTGAAACATTCACCGAATTTGCCATGAATTGTGTTAAATGAATTCCGGAGAACAAATTTAAATTAATAAACGCAATAGTTTTTACCAGACCGCTGGCATTTCTAATTGAAGCGAAGTTACACAAAACATAGTAATTTCGCTATATCTAACAATTTCTTTCTCAACCCACCCGGTTTCCAACGCATATACCCACAAGTAAATCCTCTCTCGCATTTCTCGACGCTACCAGAAAAACCGAACCCAAAGCGAACGAAAAAAAAAAGAAGAAAAAAACCCCTGGCAAACCTTCCGTCGCCCGCATAACTGCATTTGGCTAAACGTCCAGCAGCAGCAGCAGCAGCGGCGGGGGCAAGAAAAGCCCGTAATAATTATTTTCCTTGACGTTTCGCTCGCACGCGCGAACCATATACACGTATATACAGCACATTCGCTGCGGCGCGGGCCCGACCCGTGTCTCTAATAACTCGTAATAAACCCCGGCGGAGTCATATTAGCGTCAAGAGCACACAGCACGCGCGCGCACAAAGGGTCTCGAGGTCCGCCCTCGACAAACACTGTGACTTTTGATGATTATTAACCTAGCAGGGTCGCGTCGCGCGCGCTTTATCTCTCTCTCTCTCTCTCGCGCGCGCGCACCGAGCGGGAGGTTAATCCGGCTGCCCTCGGGGCTTTTGCGCCCCCCCTGCGCCTCCCCCACTTTTTTTGCTTTCTTTCTCGCGCTGCACGCGGCTTCCTATATATGTGTTTCCGCGTTTTCTCTATGCGCTGCTGCTGGTCTACTCTGTGTCCGGCGGCGAAATGTATTTTTTTTCTCCGTTTTCAATTGTACATCCTTTGGGGCTGCGTCTTTTTAGGCGGTATCGCGGCTGTTGCTTTTTCATCCCTTTTGTGATGCGGCTAATGCGCTTCAATAAAGTCATTTGTCGATCGGGATGGGCTTGGTACTTTGGTTTGTAGCTGGACGACCTTCGTGTATTGTAATTGGTATAATTGCGTGGTAAAATAATTGGGTATAATTAAACCTGGTTATTGTGTATTGTAGTCTATCAGAAAAATGGAATTATTAAATAATGCAATGTGAATTGCACAACTGATTTATATGAATGTTATATGGTAAGTAAATAAATTGGTATGGTCACGAGTTTAGTCAATCATCAGAAGATTTTCAAATAATATTTTAACACGAATAACTTATTATCATTAATTAAAAATAATATAACACGACTACTTGAAAATGCATATATAATCTCTGATGTAAAATTTTATAGTTTTATCTATTTAATTTTCTACAAGCCCCCCTGGTTTAATTAATATATTATACCTACATAAATATAACTTTAATATTTCATAATTCTTCAATTACAGAGAATTAAAAGCTACCTTTTCATTAGCTTCACTCGTCTTACCGGTGCAGTCATTATCTACTTAACGTAATCATAATACATAGTATTCAACATCATCACATGAAATTGTCTAAGCCACCATGCACTTTTATCAGCAAGTACAATTAAACTGTATGAAACTCCAAAAACAAATAAACATATCTGACACATATTAGCTCATTATTCCATCACAGCTACTTCCATTCCTCTCTTTGTCCGCCTCTCCCCTACTGCCGTCCACATACAGCTACGTCTTTATACACACATCTCTCTCTCTCTCTCTTTCTCTCTCTCGCTACTTCTCTCCCTCTGTTTATTAGACGCCGGTATAGGCCCTGCGTCTCGCAGCGAGTTTCTCTATATCTTCCTGTGATGTGTCGCCGGCGAGTCGTCCGCGCCGCCGCCTGGGAACCAAATTAATAGTCAGGTTTCCACTGTACACGATGTACACTGCACATACACGCGTACTCGCGTACACTTGCACACGCGTATATTACGTAAATGGGGCGGCGGCGGCGGCGCGCCCTGCGTCTGACGCGGCCGGGCTCCCCGGGCGTATACTCGTTAAACGGCGAGCGCGCGACGGCTCTCTCGCCCCATCCCGGAACTGGAGCTGGAGCTTGGAACTCTCTGGCTCCTTGTTTGTATTTGTCGAGCCCCTTGCGGCAGCGGCTGGCCAGCATCTCCCTCTCGCTCTTTCCTTCAAACGTCTTCTCCGCGAGGGACAATTAAGATCGCTTCTGTCTGGACGAGAGAGAGAGAGGGCGAAGAGAGAAGATTGCCATCCTCAATCATGACGGTGATTATTGGTCCGTTCTTACGGCTATCGACGACAGTTTGTATTTTAGTTGGTAATTGATGGTTTACTCGGGAGTTGCGTTTGTGATTTGGCGAACGAGATGAATCGTTCGATGGCTGACGATGGAATATTTATTCCTTCGGCGGTATCTGTTTTAAATAGAACTGGATTTATATGAGTTATAGCTGGCGTGAGTTTCTTTATGACGCCATAGTTCATAGTTAATGTAACTTTAAAGATGCCGCCACTGATAGATGACCTCACGAGTGTTTTCGAAGAAATATGTTTTTCTTTTATTTTGAAGTATTGTAAATCTTATGTAAACGAATGAAATAGTTATAAATTCCATCATCTAGATAATGGTTCCTAATTAGAACCACATTCCCGATCAGCTTTTAGACAAAACCATTTTCTCTAATTTATTATTGCAAAAATATGAAAAATCAAGTATAATAAAGCAATAAGCTTAGTTGATGATGCACATTTAAAGTTTAAAAATATTTAGTGTACCGTGATTTGTTTTAATACAAATAAATGATAATCAGGAATTAGCCTTAGTTGATACCGGAGTCACGTCGGTGATTATTAAGAAAATAGTAAAAAGAATTCAAAAAGTACATGGTGGGTTTACTATTAATAAATTACTAATAGTATCAACTTATAGAAATTACACCAAAAATCGCAATTGAATATGTATTCTTTTTCAAATATATCATTTAACCTAATAAACAGACCCAGACCGTCAACCCTCGTCATTGATTAGCACCATACATTAGCAGAAATATATCGACGTTAAATAAAATAAAAAGAAAATTAATAAAAAAAATTTAAATCGAGTTTATTTCCATTTCCTCCATAACTGTTTTTTACTTTGGTCTTAACGTAATCCTTAGGCATCGCGATCCGCAAGTCTTTTTTAGTTAATTTTAGTGGAGGCCCACCGTGTTCGTGTAAACCAACAATGATAATATTTCCTTTATATAATGAACTAATAGCACTTCAAACCTACATCAAACAATGAAGCACCACCGAGCAGAAAAAAGGCAATACCAAAAAGAAGATCTCATCCACAAGCGCGCCAAAACTCCGAAATTGTATAAGCCGCAAAAGTTCGAGGAACGTGGCTCGGTCGATTGGCTCTCAAAAGGCGCGCGCTCGCGCGGCGCGTTGTGCCAAAAAACTGATCACTCCCAAATCGCATCCATCGTTCGGCATACAAGCACGCACAAACCCGGAGAAGCCGAGAGAGAGAGATCGACGGCATCGGCATCACGGACGCGGAAAATATCCTCGTGGGACTCTCTCCCTCTGTCTCCCGATATCCTTCGCGCCTCGCCCGCGACCATATATAGGTATACACATTCCCCTTGGCGCTTGTTGCACTACGTTACACATCCTAAGCGAGAAGAAAAAAGGAGGCTCCGCCGCTGCAGCGCCGAGTGTATACGTATAAGGTATAATATATAATCGACTGACGGAATCTCGAGAAGCGAAAACGGGGGGCGGCTCTTTCGAGTTTAGTGTTACTAATCCGGTCGACGATTACGATACGCCTTCTTATACACCCGGGATAGAGCTGCGCGCGTGTAGATATACTTCGGAGTTGGTGATCTCGGGTTCTTGTAACTTTGCGAGCGCAGAGCCGAGGCGCAATAAGATCTTCGAGGAGCGGTCCTGCGGAGAAAGAGATACGGAGGAAAATAGTAGGTTTGCTAGTGAATAAGAAACTACGAAGACAAACAGATGGAGCTGAAGGGGGGCGACGAGCGCAAGTAAGAGAAACTCGAGACCAGGAATTAATGAATGTTGTTGGTTGTTTATTGGTTTCAAAGGATATATAATGAATTGCGAATTTGACGTATTTAGCAAATTAGTGAATTGTGTGGGTTATACTCTTAATTGTTAAAACCCTTATGCCGTCTCTACTTGGACTTTAAGTGCGTCTTGTTTTAACTTTCACAATAACAAAATCTGTTAAGGTGTAGAAAATAAAGAAAATTATACTCTACCGAATGCACTTCTTCGAAATAGTCTGCTTGTTACAGTATCAATAATATTTAATATTGAAAGTTAAAGCGAGATTCACTTAAAGTTACAATGGAGAAGGGACATTATGTCTAGGCCTATGCTACTGATCGAATTACATTCCATAAAATGTTTGTATTTTGTAAAAACTACGTATCGGAGTTAATTAGAAAATTCTATGACTATTATGAGCTATATATAAAATTGTTGACCACTAAATTCATTTTCTTTCTAAAATTTGTAGCTAAATGCAATTTTAAGGGTGGAATAATCGAGCTAGCACAGTCATACTTTTAATTGCGATTCTGGTAAGAAAAAAGTACAAGGAAACAATTCCTAATTTCTTTTTAATTTTCAAAGCATATTATACAATACTATTTTTCATAAATATTTATATTTTATTTTGTATAAATTATTTATATTATTTTTTAAACATGATTGGCACTGTAATACCTTGTCTTCACTGGCAGTTTAACAGAGTCTTGCTTTAACTTTCAATATTGAATACTCGTAATATTTATGTTGTTTATAAAAGCAAAACTTTTCTAGTATGACAAAACGGAAGAAACAATTCTCTACGCAATAGAACTCTCAGAAATTTGCTAACAATTATCACTGTAATATTATTTAATACTAAAAGTTAAAGCGAGACTCTATTAAACTGCCAGTGAAGATGAGGTATAACCTAAGAATGATGATGCTTTCTTGGTCCGATAATAAATGAAAGTATATTACACGTAGAAATAGGCATATATTTCAAATCAATTCAACAGCCCGTTTCGATTACTTATTCATACCGAAATTCGAATACGCAGCGCATCAAACGAAAATTGAATAGAAAAACAGACAGATAAACACACAATCGAATAGACAGATGAATCTGAGTCACACGTGTATACAAGAAATCCCACATAAGAAAGCGCTCGAAAGAAGGTGCGCGCGCGCGCAGGAAAAGAGCAAATACGAGCTATACTACACACTCAGACG
The DNA here is from genome assembly GCA_949152435.1 of Gastracanthus pulcherrimus. Taxonomy (NCBI): domain Eukaryota; kingdom Metazoa; phylum Arthropoda; class Insecta; order Hymenoptera; family Pteromalidae; genus Gastracanthus; species Gastracanthus pulcherrimus. Next base: position 167,849,004 of record OX424575.1, on the reverse strand, counting down.
CGAGAAGGCCCGAGAAATACGGAGAGAATGAAAGCAGTGAAATCTGGAACTTTGAAACGGATATATTTTCACGTTAGTGACATTCATTCCCTCTGTGCCCAGAAAGGGACAGAGGAGCCCGAGACAGCGAGAGAAAGGGAGCGCCAGGGACGGAAGGACTCCCTTACTCACGGCGCGCAACCTTTGTAAAGGATCTCCTCTCCCTCCCTCTCATCTCGCCTCGCAGCATGCACGGCACTCTTGCATCTATCGCGCTCGCGTCCTCGAGAGCAACTGCAACCACGTGACTACCGCGTTGGAGCAGACGACGATCGCCGCGCGGCGCGAAATTCGATCTCGAACAGGAGAGAAAGCAGCGGCGTTTGGCCCGTATTATAGGTATAGCTATTTAGAGAAAGAAAAGAGACAGAGAGAGAGAGAGAGAGAAAATATACGAGAACGTAAAAGAAGAGAGAGGGAGAGAGAGAAGTTTGACTCTCTCCGTCTCTCTTTAGCCGCGCAGAGGGTAGCGCCGCGTGGAACCCAATACGTTTGTACCTGGGCCCGACACAATGGGCCTTGGTAATTCGATTACAAGGACCGCCAGCTAATTGTTAATTGCCGCGCGCGCGGGGATGGCTATGAAGACTTTTATCTAGTTCCTTGTGCCGGTGGGGCCGCGCCGACAAAGCTCCTGACGTTATGCGGAATATTAAAACGAGAGAGAGAGAGAGAGAGAGAGAGAGAGAGAGCTGCCGCCCAGATTTTTTCCGTCCTCTCTTTATTAATTGTTGAATGAGATTGCGATGACGACGCCGCGCTCTCGCGTAATAACTTGGTGTGCCGCTATTGGTTGTATGTATATGCGTGTGTAATGCGTGAATGTATGTTAAATGTGAAAGAGCGAGCGGTTTCTTAATAAACGAGGTCGGGTATTAACCGTAGTTCCCGCGAGCTCTGGCGCTTGTCTATATGTTATTGGAAGGCTGCGCGAGATTTGCGAGATGTGTGTGTGTATACTCGGGAGTACGATGTTATATAGTCTCGTGGGAATTCGCGGGGGTGGCTTACACAGTTTACGCGAGAGTAGGCTTATGTTGATTTGATTTATGAGATTTTTGGTGGTGTATACCTTGGGGAATTCAATTTTCTTGCGTAGGATCGGAGTAAATTGACTTACGGAATTAAATGTTGTATAGTATTGTATTGTAAATTAATTGTTGAGCTGATATTAAATGCAATAAGATAGCTAGTCGCAATCATGTTTTCTAAAATGGTGATTTTAAATTATGATGTCGCTGTGAGGGAATAATAAAATGGACAAACTGTTCACAACCATAAGAAGAAGAAGAAGATAACAAATTATGATGTACATCATTTTCGTAAATATTTGCAAAAGATATATAATTTAAAGCTGTTGTTACTATAAAAATTAAGAATCAGTATCTTTAAACACTGTTTGAGAGAATATATTGATATATATTAGGAATAAATAATTCTAGATTCTTACACTAGAAATAATTTAGAATCAAAAGGATTAAAATAAATAATATTCCAAAAACGTAAAATGTGATAGTTGTACGGTCAATGTGGTATTTTTAAAGCTAATGATAATAATGCAATCGTAATAGACATAAAAATACAAAGAATACGATTTTGAAAGAAAAACTAGTTTTATTAGTCTAATTGTATTAAAATAAAATTTGTGATTAACTGTGCTACACTAAACGATGCATGGATACAATGAAAAAATATACACTTTGAAAAATTAACTGTTGCCCTACATCAGGTCTAATACTACCTCGCTTTCACAATAAAATAGTCATCCCTCGTTGAAAAGCGAACCACCCGCGCACGTTTATTTAGCATAAAACAATGTAGCTTCCAAAAAGCAATCTGCTCGCGAGTCATTATCACCGCGCTAGAAAAAAAGCCACGCCGAAAAAAAGAAAAAGAAGAAGAGAATCCCAGCTCTCTATTAGGCAATTTCAAACTCTAGGCACAAACTACTCCCAAAAACGAGCATAGCATAAAGAAATAGAACATTAGCCATTGTTTGCCTCGCGCGCGCAGCCTAGCCAAAAAATTCGCGGATTATATCCCATTGTCCGTCCGATCCGACACATGCTTTTCTGCGCTGGGCTTTTGTCAAAAGCACCGCCGCACATTATATACCACGCATGCGAATACAGCCACGCGGTAACTCGCTATACTTTGCGCAAAAAGTCGCCTCCAAACGAGCCGCTACCACTCTCCTATACATAATATACACTGCCATCCATCCATCTATCTCTCTTCCTCCTCCTCTTCTCATCGTCAGCTCGCCGCCCCCGGTGTTTAACAGCTAATCTGCCAAATGAAGTGTTTTTGTGTTTGAGCACAACACTTCGTCTCAATAGAAGAGAGAGAACGCGAGCGAGAGAGAGAGAGAGAGAGAGAGTAAAACCGCCCTCGAGAAAAGGGTTGCCACCGCCGACATGATTGATGCTCGAGGGGGAGAAAAGAGAGGCGAATAGGACTTGCAGCAACCCTTTTTAGTCGAGCGGCTAAACGTAGAGAGAGAAAGAGAGAGAGTACTTAATTGAGCCGCAGACCTCAGAACAGACGGACAGCCAATCTTCCCCGGAACGCGGCGCACTGTATTTGTGTAATGGTTGATGTAACCTTAACCTCCCCCGGCGCGCTTGTTTCGACGTGTCTTTCCCTCGTCTCCTTTTGCCAGTCCCAGCGCCTGCAGTCGCTTCCCCTCTTTTACTCACTCTTCTCTCTCTCTCTCTCTCTCTCTCTCTCTCTCTCATCGAGAAAATCGCTTTCTAATCGAGGAAGGTTCGCGGCGAGTATGTGTGTAGAGCCAGCGCTTTGAACGCGAATTAGCCTCGCCATCACGGCTGCACGCTTTGCCGCGGTTTAATGCTGGGGTTGAGCGTGCAAGAGAGTGTTGGCGGTATTTGTTACCTATTTTTGTGGTGTTGTTACGGAAGGGCATTTCGTAATTCGGGAAAGTATCGGGGCTTTTATGTATTGTTTGATGTGGCTTTGGCAGGAATAAATTGGGTGTGATGCGGAATGATGGGTTGGATTATTGACTGCGTTTGGTTGAGTGACTTCTTTTGTAGTAATTGCGGATAGGGTTATTTGGATTTTAATCTATTTATTTAGACTTTGTCAATATGTATTATTAATAAACTTTAATAAGTTTGCTAAAAACAACATCGCAGTTAAAACTTGAGTTTAAAATTAAAAATTATTAATTTTCTATTTAATAGAAAGGGAATAATTTTATTTTATCTTCTTGAACTTGAATTCGTTGAAGAAGATTCTTCTTGTGACAAAATATTTCCGTTTGATTTAATAGAAAAAGTTTTGGTTCCCAATGATTTTTCTCTGATTAACTTATACAAGAATATTATTTTTGATTCCAGAAATCACTGCTCTGAGTGTATTTATTATTCATAATGTTAATAATGCATATTATTAGAATTTAATTCGAAATATATATCCAGATCTAATTGATCGCCCAATAAAGTTAAAATAAAACAATTCCAAATAGAATATCTATATTTAGTTAGTTTATTATTTCTGTTATAAAGCCTGTTATTTGATAGTTTCAAATCTGGATTAGTATAACCTTAGTAGAATTGATTAATTTTCATTCGAACTGAAGTTTACTACCTACAAGCCACATTGATCAAACTTTGGTTCAAAGTGGGGTATATCTATATCTCGAATACTATCAGCTGTAACATAATTTTCAAATTGATAATCAATATGACGACATGCTACTGCTTTTAACTTACATTGAAAGATTGCTAATTTTTCATGAAACAATTAAGATACAGCTAAACCCAATACTAATAAATATAATATTTATCTATCTCTAAAATATTAACAAGCTTTCATTATCAAAGTCGCAAAAAAGTAATCAAGAAGACAAATTAGAAAAATTAAAAGATTTTAGACATATCAAATAAATAAACTGAGAGAATATTTTTCCTTTTTCTATAAATCTAAATTATACAATTAGGTTTACAATCGTCAGGAAAATTAATATTTTTAAAAACTACAAATTTCCATAATACTATAATAAATTCACATAGAAAATTCAATTCCATAAACTTCTTTTTATCCTTGTCCTTGATTTTGCATACTTTGAAAATCTTGTCATCAAAATAGAAAATTGAATCCTTTTATTGAATTTCCCACTCCTCTTATTGAATTTCCCACTATGATTTCATCAATCACGCGGATGTACTACTTTTGCTCTTATAAAGTTACCTCGAAGAAAAATGTATCCTCAGGGCAAATAAGAAGTAAGATGGTTAGAGTAGTACTGAACAGGTCTTTTATAAACATGCTATATATAATTTATATCGTAAAAAGATAAAAAATTATTATTTATATTTACATAAGTTTCCATTATAATTGAAGAAAAATAAAATTTCTAACAAAATAAAATTGACGTATAGTAAAATAATAAATAAGACGTGATATTAAGTTCTCATTAACTGCTAAAACTTTTATTACTTAATAAATACATAACATTAATTTAAAATTATTCATTAGCTTTTACAAAACAGATTTATAGGTAAATGTATTTGGATCTATTTAATCTATTAGTAACATCTTCAAGATTTAAAGCTTCAAGTTATTAAAATAATTCACTACCATTCCACAACGAATATTTCGTAGTAGATATCTAGACTAAAAAACTTTTTTGGTTCTAAGATCCCGAAATATCTCATTTTAAAATCTCATTAATAATTATATCTAATATTGAAATCTTCCCAATAGAAATATAAACCTAGATTTAAATTACACCGTAATTTTTATGCGAAAATCCTCTGTTACTGCAGAACTATAAGAAAGCAAAATGAAGGAATAAAGGAGCTCTTCCTGTATAACAGCGCATACTCTCTACCACCACCACCATCATCACCGTCAGCGCTTCCCTGCGTTCCTTTTCTCCCACCGTCTTTCTCCTCTCCTCAGCAGAGCCCGAGAAGAGGGCGAAGGACCTCGGCGCTTGCGCTCTGCTCGCGTTCTCCAGCCCCTGCACACACTATCTCTCTCTCTCTCTCTCTCATCGTAATGGAGTTTCCAAATATTCGGGAGGAGCCCTCGCTCAATTTCGAACAATTTGCATTTAGGGTGAAGTGCAATTAATAGTAGCGGGATGTTGTCCCCCGCGCGCGCCATTCCACGCCTATTAACACTATATTCCGAGAGCAGGGAGCTTAGCTTAGCATATCGGCCGGGGGATTTTCGTAGATGCGTGCAGAGAAAGGGGAGGGAGGGGGAGAGGGGGCAAAAGTCGCCGCGATATATTCAGTTAGCCGAACAGTAATTATAATAACTACTCGTTAGGAGGTGCTGCGAGGTTGGGCCCGAGAGTTGCGCCGTTGTGTCGTCGCTAACTCGCGCTTTCTCCACCGCTTGTCTGGAGGTATATATAGGTGGGCACCTACTCCTTCTATATATTCTTGGCGTCGGCTTGGAAACGCGAGGCGTTCGCTCGGCTTTGGCTTTTGCAGGTGGCGGTCAGTAGTTTTGGTGGTATTAGATCGCGGTAGGAATTTGATGGGTGGTTAATTGAATTGGGGGTTAAGAAAATTGAGTTACAATTGAATAACTATTAGTTAGTTTTATAATGAAAGTTTATAAAATAGCACGTAGAAAGGCTGTGAATTTTGTATACTCATCTAAACATTTGTTATGCATTTTTATATGTACCTATAAAATGTTATTAGTAATTTTTTTTCTTTCTCTGAAGTACGACAACTTATCTCAGTTAAAAAAATCATTATTATTAATAATAATATTTAATAATTTAACGTTATTATTAAATCATTTATGCAATCTACATATATGTCAACTTAAATTGATGTTTTCTATTGAATTATTCAACGAACTGTTATTATTTTGCTGGTTCCGCATATTTAAACTTCCAATAAAGAGAGTAAATTAGTAACTGTACATAAGAATAGTCAAATACTTTAATCATTTACAATTTTAAATTATACTCTAAAAATAAAACAGTCTAAAATATTAAGAAAAATAAACATTTTAATTCTTCTAACGAGCACGGGGTCTATATCAACTTCTCGAAGAGAAATCATACTTTAACTTCTAATAATTCTTATAATCACTCTTACAATCACCTTAATCGCCACAAAAATACCCTTAACGACGAAGGAACGATCCCCGCAAAAACCAACTCAACGGCCAACTCACATCTCACCTCTAAGTCACTCACACCCACAGCGAGCGAAGCATCAAGTGGAAAAAGCGACATCAGTCAGACCTGCTTTCTCTCCCTCCCTTTCTCACCCGTCGTCGTTGCGATCCCCGCTTCGCTCGTCTCGAGGGCGCATTACGCCCCGGCTATTTTTTGCTCGCCCGCGCACTCGCAGGTGCTCGATCTCCCACGACCTTTCTATCTCTCTCTCTCTCTCTTCGAGGCGGGCGGGCGCCATTATCTTGTTTTACGCCTGGAATGGTTTTCGCCGCGGCGCGCTAGAAAAACGAGCAGTCGATCCCTGGTGGGGTGCTGCTGCTTTCTTTTCTTTCGCGGCTTATACGCCCGTCGCTTTCTTTCGTTTTATCTCGCGTGCTAGCGAGCGAGGGTGGATTCTTTGACTTGTTATTCGTGCATTTGAATTTTTGGTAGGGAGGGATCCTATTTGACGACTTTAGCGTGCTTGTCTGATCTGTTTTATTATTTTATTTGTTATAATTGGAGTGCTGAATAAGACTAATGCTGTTAGGTGTGCTTTGTAGATATAAGTTTCTTAGTGTAATGGACACTTCGGGTTTTAAGTGGTAGAAGAATAATTAAGTAACGATAAAAGTAAATAAATGAGAAAATCAACGCATATTATATTTATTGTTATGTCAATCAAAATATTCTTATTTCTAAAGGTTTTTCCTTTGTCCGGAAGATATACATAGCAGTTATGACAGCTAAAACTTTTCTAATCGATATTGGGATATAACATTCAATGCTCTACAAATGTAACTGTCACACTAACAATTGCCTACTGCAACTGCATAGAAACAATTGTAATTGTTAGAGTTGTAAGCTGTAGTAAGTCCGAATTGCAGCTAGTATAGTTACAGTTATTGTAAGGCCAAATATATACATTTCTTTCCATGTTAAAATGTCGTTTATTGTGTATATAGTTTTATAATTATGGATCATGGATTCAATTTTATAATGATGGTGTCATCCATGTTGCGAAAATTAAAAAATTCTGTGTCGCTATTAAGAGATCATGATTTGAAAATTCTTTTGTTAATATGACCCTGATATTGAAATTATGCACCATATATATAACATATATATATATATATATATTTATATATATATATATATATATATATATATATAAAATGAATTAATATGACAATTACACATTACATGAATTCACAAGATATATATCGTAATAACCGCAACGTCGTATACAAAAAATTCTGAATTCACAATTTTTTCCCTATGGTCTAATAACTGCTTCAATTACTCCTGTTCACAATACTCACTCGCCTACCTAATCCTCAAACTACCCGAAACAAACATTCACCACGCCTGTTCACTCTTCCGAAACGACACATTAAAACCCCATTCAAAATACGCTCCGTACACCCCACAGAAAAACGGCCGCCCGCCTCCGTAACACGCATACACACACCCCACAGCAATTTACCGCGCAAAAAAAAAAAGAAGAGAAAAAAAGTCCCGCGTCATAAATCGAAAGGACCGTTAATTGAATCATCACGATCCTTGCGCGATCGCTTACACACTCGAGCACGCCGGATCTTCCGTTCGACTCTCTTTCACTCTCTCTCTCTGCACACTGCTCGCAGTTACGTCTCTCACCCTCTACAACGGTACACTCGCCCTCCACCCCTCCGCGAAAGATGAAATATTAATTTGATTTATAGGGCGTGAAAAGGATCTCTCCGCCACCTTCTTCTTCTTCCTGTCTCACGTGTCCGCGGCCGCGCGGGGCTTTACGCGTTATATATCTATCTATCTCGACGATATTATCGCCGTCATTACTATTATTATTATTATTATCGTCGTGAGGGGGGAGGAGGGGACGCTTATGGTCCGCGCTTGGGTAAGCAGCGGACGGCTGTGCGGGACCGGAACTAAGGGGATTACCTAATCCAGGGACCGAGGTCTGCGTCCGCCCTGCCTTCTTTCTTTTTCTTGACAAGTGTTTTTCGCGAAGGGTTTGCGCGATGTTCTTTATTCTCGGGTTACTTTTTTTTTTGTTTGGGCGATGATGTCGTTTATATTCTTTTTTTTTGGGGGGGTGATCGGGTTTTGAAGACTATTTGTCAGGTTTTTCTGGATTATAGGCGGTAATGATAATTGTGATGGTTATTTGTGAAAAGGCGAATATTGCGGTGGTTGTTGGGCTTAGGGTTGGTTCAGATTATTCGGGATTAGATGTAGACGTATTGAATGATTGTAATGATAATGATCTTTTTGGAAAACAATATTTATACGAACTCGGAGAAATTATGTATTCATTATATAGTACAATTAATATAGCAAAGACTTCTGAAGAAAGTATACAATTATTTTGAATGATTGTTATAGAGTTGTTGTAATTCAAGACATAATATGAGTAATAGCGATAAATGCTTATTTTAAATGATTTCATATAAATTAAAAATATAATTCAAAATTGAATGGAAAAGCAATAAAAGCAATGGGTTTTATACTAAAATACCATATAATTACTAAACACATTTAAATAACAACTGATTCTTGACAATAATAAAGATTTTAATATATACTTAAAAATACAGAAATATTCAGATTTAGAAAGTTGTACACCTTCTAAGTTTCTCCTTGTAACCTTCACCTTGTACCTTCTAGCTCTATAATTATTATCATAAACATAAAATTTGTATCTATTTATTATTATTATACGTTTTATACCACCACATATGAAGTAGTCATAATAAAGTTAAAAGTATAAACGAGCTCACAATTTATTCGAATGTCAATAATCCTAAACAAATCTATCCGCGACTACACCCCCTATTAAAATAAGTGTTACAATGAATTCACCATTAATAGGCGTTTCCCTATAAAACACACGTACACGCAAACAACTACCACACAAAAAGCTCCTAAATTATCCGTAAACACGTGAGCTCGTACAAACAGCGAAGACTTGGAAACGACATGGAAATTTTGTGTCTACCCAACAACGTAACCCCTGCCCGAGAAACAAATCAGCCCCCATTATTCACTCGTGCCGACGCCACCGCTCACTTACTACATCCGAGAAAGAGAGAGAGAGAGAGAGAGAGAGAGAGAGAGAGAGAGAGAGAGAGAGAGAGAGAGTTAAGCAATTAGGTAGTATCAAGGAAGTATCAGAAAATATATTTTCCGGTTCAGTCTCACTGACAGGTGAGCGCGCGCTCGCGCTTCGTACCTATGGCAACGGGCCGCGCGCGCTGTAAATAATATCAGGGCACGAAACAATTCAGCCGGGGTGTCGTGCGCGCCACGTAAACTACACTACACCCCTCTATATCTCCTATGTGTCTATATATTGGGTATCTATCTATCTATACCGACTCGACGGTTTATTCTCTTTTATTGGTCCGGTTACACGCGGAAGTATCGCGCTTTGTTTGCTCCTTCGTGTCGGATACATATGCCCGATGTCCTTGCGCTGATCAGAGCGTGTAACGATGCGACGCTTCTTCGTTTTTACGAGCTGGTGCTTGGCTGTGTGCATGCGAGATCGAATCGATTTTTGAAGGGATGCGAGCGTTTCGGTGTACGGGCAGGATATGGAAGTTTGAGCACGAGGAGAACGAATGGCGATGCGAATAAATCAGTGGAGGCCGAAGCGCGAGCGCGCACGCATGAGTTTTAGGTGAATTATACGATTTGACGCCGTTGACGTTTTTATTTGACTGTCGCTTGGGTGCCTTTATTTGTAGCTTTGCGGATCATTAGCGGGTGATATATTTATTTGATTATTTATGAATGTAAACCTAGTTTGTATTGTTGTATTGGAAATAATAAAATTCGATGTAAATGATCGAATAAGGAATTTTATGATATTCAGTATACATTTGTATAGTTCGAATGTATTTATAATACCTAAAGGATGTTTGGAAATAAAAATTCGTAATAAAATCTGATCATAAAATTATTTTATCATACTTTGCTTATGTTACTGAACTTATACTGTGAATTGAAGAATAACAACGTTGCCCTATTAAGTTATTTATTGAAACTATAATAAACATATATATTTTGACTTGACAACTTCGATTTACCAATCCAGATTAGTTTTACTAACCATTTTTTATCTATCTAATTAGCTTTGATAAAAATAGAATACCTTCCTAAAAGATCAAGCAATGCAATTACTCTTTTTAGAAATATAAATACTGGAATTAATTGAAAATAAAAACCTTAAATTTGTTGCATCTTACTGAATTAGCTTTTAAAATAATAATTTTTGCTGCGTACCAAACTATTGAAAATCCTATCTTCTATAGAAATTCACAAACAAAATGGAATAGCCACCTCACAAAGAATCGTTCACAGTACGACCACTGCTCCCATTCTTGGCGAAGTACATAATCAATCAATTTATCCACTTCCAATTAAATCAACAAACGCCCATCCCTGCAACACAGCCGAAAGTTAAAAAAAAGAATCCCCGACACCACCCTCTCGTCGCTGTACACAAAACGCGAGAGCCCCGAAACTTTTTTAAAAGGCCGTTAATTGAAAGTAGTTAACCCCCAGAAAAAGGAAAGAGAAATAAAAGCCAACCGAGACTGAAAAAAGAACTTGGCGCAACTCCGCGCAGTGCAATATCCGCGCGCTATTTTCCTCGGTGATTTGAATTACAGAATCGGTCCACCCGGCGCAATTGCTCCACTCGGGTTTCGAATTAGCCGGCTCGCCGCGAAAAATCAATCTGCCCTCCCCCTCTCTTTCCCTTCTTCTTTTATATACTAAAGTGCTCCGCTGCAGCGTATGTAGTCTGCGTGTATGTGTCGATTCCAGGCTGCGGCGCGGTCAAGGGTGGAAATGGGGCTCCGCGGTTTTGCAGATGGAAACTTTTAATCGCCGTTCAAATTAAGCGCGCGGAGCTTTTCACTATATGTGTCTCTTTCTCTCTCTCTCTCTCTCTCTCGCTCTCTTTTGCGCTTCGTTTTCTAGTTATAGTAGCAGTAGCCACGCAAAAACGTTTTTACTCTTGGTAGCTTGTTGTATTATATAGATACATGTGTCTGTGTGCAGCTAGGTTTTGTTCTCGTTTTATTTTTCTCTCCTGCGCTCTCTGGCTCTCGTTTTGTCGGTCAGTTTTAAACGTCAATTTTCTCGGTTTGGAAATGACTATCAAACTTCGTCGAACCGCTAACCGAATGGTCTTTCCCTTTTTACGTTTTATATCAATTCTTCAATTTGGCTCATGGATGGGTTATTTGTTTCTTTATTTTCTGCTGCGGGAGAGAATGATCCCGTTGCTGACAAAAAAACGTTTAAAAGTGTAGAATTTAATGAAATGGGAATATGATGCACGATATCACTTTATAAAAATGTAATTTAATTGATTATAGTTGTTGAAAAAAAACTTTTTACCTATAATAGCCCTTGTATTTGATATAGGTAAACTAGTACATGCAAAATGTTCTTCTTCTATATTATATATACATACACAAATAAAAATAACATTTCGATGCACATTTTCAATGTGCAAAATAGAAATAAATAAAATTGACATTAGAAAGAGTGAATCAAATTTATTATGATTTTTCAAAAAATTAGTGTCCTGGTTGACAACAATTAACATTCTACGTCGACATAACTATTTAATTAGAAGAGATTAAACAAAATCAATTTTGTACTTTCAATTCGCTCAGAGCATGACCGGTGGCGCCCTCCAAAAGTTGGAAACTCGGGTAGTATATTCAACATATATATATATATATCGTATATATAGTAATGCTTTACGGTTACACCTCTATTTCCATTTTCTGCCATCTCGGGCGCTGCGATCGTTTCTATTACCCCCTCCAAGCAGATGATCATAGCGAATAGGACATATGTTACGCAAGTTTTTATATTAATAAGTTTCAACATTTATAAAATACGATTAAGTTGAATTTGATAAAGATTATGGCATGGTTATGTGCTATGGCTGTGTACTTTTCTTGTCATCAGTAAGTTTTAAAAATATAAGGAAAACAAATGTCAGTTCAAAAAGATCATAATGACTGTACTTACGTTTATTAATTTATAACACTTTTCTCATAAGCTTCAATTCATATTACATCCTATGTAAAACTAAATGTCTTGTAATTCAAATAATTCAATTTGAATTACATGTCTACCATAACTAAACAACGTATCATCCAGAGAAACAAAAGCTGCCTGACGAAAAAGACACCACACCACTTTATTGTCGCAGCTAACAAATCCTGATTAAACCATTCTACTTCGACATCCCAATGCTTTGCGCAAAAAGTGCAAAATAAACGCCGTACACTGGACAAAATACTACATCGAGTCTCTCTCTCTTTCTGCGATGAATTGACTATACCCAGGTACACGAGAAGGCGCGCTTGACGCGGGAAACAATCGGCGCGTGTTCTTGCGTGATATCGATTAGGGAGGCAAACAGCCGCATCGAATTAGCTTACTCTCTCTCTCGCACACTTCCCTCACACTTCCCTCACGCACACATATATATATATATATATATATATATATACATATATACTAGTTCAGCAGTCGTTGCGTCTACCTTACCTGTTTCGCGTATTACTACACGGCGCGTCCAGCGCGGAGAGAGAATTCGCCTCTCTTTATATATATTTCTGGCGCGCGAGCTCGATAGTTCCGGCTCTCGCGTGACAGCGCGCGCCCCTGGTGTCTCTCGCTCGCTCGCTCCGCGTTTTTTCTCCCCCCTGGCGGGTATGAGCGAGCGCGTCAATGGGCCCGTATAATGTAATATAATGGCGCGGTTGGCTTTTACGCCCACGAAACGACTGAATGCGCGCGGGCAGGGGCACTTTGCTTTTAATTTGAAGTTAAATAATCGGCGGACAATTAAGGACTCCCCTGCGGAAGGCTTGTGTATATACCTCGGAATTATATACAACTTGTGCGTATGTACTATTGTAGTGTGTGTATGACATAGGTGGGTAGTGACTAGTGACCTCATGGGCGGCGAGGTCGCGTGGACGGAATTCCGATCGGGCGGGAGAGATACCGGCGTTGGACAAGGTCAAGCAGATTTGATGAGACTGTTTGTGAATAGAGGTTGATTTGTTGGGTTACTTTAGTTATGCAGGAGGTTCTTCTTATTTTTTGTAATTTATTCAGAAGTTAGGACGAAATTTACAATACGAATTCCGATGGTAGTCTGGCAGTCAGAAATCATTATGATATTTATTATTCTTATCATAAGTTATGCTGAAGTTTATAGTAAGCAGAGTTTTATGTAATGGGTCTCTGAAAATGCGTACATTTTGTGTATTCTCTACACAATACAAGATATTATACTTACACAATAGAATTGCAAAATCAATTTAAGGTCAAGCGTAAAAGAAACATTCTATTTCCCATATTTACATTATTAAAATTCCAAATTTTAATCACACCAACTTATCAATCCCCACAATCTCATACCGACTATAACCTACGGAGGGACCATTCACATATTACGCAACGCCATTTTTGCCAATTTTAGACCCCCCTTCTTCCCCCATGCAATGCATTTTCACCGATTCTCCTACGCGTGTCACGTATAATACGCGAACGACCCCCAAATACTCTCAAATCGTCCAGCTCAACAGCATTACTTCTCGAAGCACACAACGCTATCACGCGCAATTAATCAATGCAACACGCACTGCGCGCATATCCTGACCTGCATGGCAATAATTGAGCTCCGAAGCTGTCGCGCACTCGCGGCCGACCGAGCGTAATGCCGATACACGCGGCGGCCGTCGGGTGTGTAACCCATGTGTACGAGAGAGTCGTTGCGTTTTGGCCCCGACGGTGCACGGGGGGGATCATGGACGTCCGAAAATTGGATGTGTACGCTACGCGCGTGACAGACGTCGCGGAGCGGCCCCGACCGATAAGTCTCCAGGGAGGTGTCGAGCGCGCGTGTGCCAATAAAACGCCTTCCGTTGCTGTATACACGGTGTATAGGTCAGGCTGTGGGATTCGGGATGATTGCGGGTGGCTGTTGTACTTTGTTACAAGGCATTGACTGCTGAGGTTTGGTGGTATCGGTGAGATATGTTATTCGTTGGGGGTTGGGTGAATAGTTGTTGAAGGTGAAAGATGAATGAGCGATTAGGTTAATTGAATTTAGATTTATAGATGCATTAGTTTTCTTTTCTATTCGGCTTAAATTTGGAATGTCTTGGTCGGCCTGTGATTTACCGTTTGTGATGATTCACATTTTCATCTTTATCAGTTTTCCTGGATTATTCGACCCTATTTAAAGCCGGAAATGAAATATCAGTGAACCGGAAGAGATGCCAACATACCGGATGTGATCCGAAATACACCGGAAGTAATTTTCTATTATTCAATTATCGATTAAAAGAAAATTGTTTATGCAGACTATTACCAAATCGGTATATCTATATTTTCCAATAATAATTAAAAATCATGCTATTAATTTTTGTGTTGAGATTTCTTTGTTATTATATTGTCGTTGACTAGTTTGCCGCCCTCTTCAGAGCTCATTATTTTGTATATTTTATGTGTATTTATATTATGACTGATAGATGAAATAGAATTAAATCATCAATAATAATTCTATAACATGTATCTCATAAAAAAGAAAATTTATCGCGGCGTAATTGCACCATACATAATCGAACATGAAGTAAACAAAAAGCAATTCAATTCTATAAAAATTAAAATGATAGATACAAGAGTACAGCATCACAGTAACAAATAAATCCGCGCTCGCTCAAACATAGCACATAAAATCCGACTTAATAAAGGCTCCCGTCCGAAGCCGACGCCTGATAGAAAAACGCGATTCATTACGCGGAAAGGAGATTGATTAGCGCTCGTGTTTCAATAATCTGATCAATTAAAAAATGACAAAGCCTCCCCTCCCTCTGCCAGAACTAACAAGTACGCGGGCGCGCGCTCCCGAGGATTTGCTCCGACTTTGTCCGCCTCCTCTATTTTTTTTTTATTTCCTTGACTCTAATAAGCTTAAGGGATTAGATCGGTGGCGGCGCGGCGTGTGCATCGCTCTTGGGAAAAGTCTCTCGAGGATTGGAACTCGCGCTGCTGTCGCTCGGTATATACACTCGCGCGCGCTCGGGAACGCGCAAGTCCGGGAAAATTGGAAAAAGTCGACGGCGCTGGAAAAGCTCGGCGGCCGCCAACGCGATTAAACATTTTAATTGCGATTTTCGCGCGCGCGCGCGCCCGGCTGGCGATTGGACGCTGAAATGCCAGCAGAGGATGGCCGAGAGTTTATGACCTCTCAAAGGATTTTTATTCACTCGGGATGTGTGATTGTACGTGTGGGTGTGTGCTGGGATGATGGATACGTATGTGTCGGTTTTATTGATTTTCTGGAAAATTGCCGAACGGCGATATACGCGCACGCATGCTGTAAATGTATATAAAGTGAATAATTAAATCGGCTGTGGACTTGCGGGTCTAATTAGTTTTTGAATAAATATAATTTTGGATTACCGGAGGTCTGACGCACGTATGCAATTTTTAACGTATAGAGAGAAGTGACGTACATTAAATTTTTTGCTTATGCAATAATGTGAAAGTATTCAGATTCTTTTATGAGAATTTAATTTCGGAGTAAATTACTTGTGAAATAAAAATGAAGGTATTTTCATATTTAATTACTGGTATATTATGAAATTATGTATTGACGTAGGGATTCAATTATAAAAATATGAATTTAAGTGTCAAACTTTTTATGAATATTAATCTATATTTCAATCAGTTTTCCGCGTTATTTAATTCATTTAGGATTAGCAACGAGTCGTTAAAACAATTTATTATTATGGCATAACAAAGATTATAGATTATCATTGTTCTTCATGAATCTTATATTTGCAATTTGGTGACACGCTGACTGATGCGAAGATTACATTTACGAATTGTATTTTATCGTATTTTAGAATAATCTGTATTAACAATTTAGAATATCCACCGTTCATTTTAATTACTTTAGTGAGCCAGTTACTGTAAGTGTGCCAGTGACCGGATGTTTTTCAGTTACTTTTTTTCCTCTACAAACAATCTAACCTCAATAACCTTCTGAATAATGATAACTTTTACCGTTAACGTTATCTCATCCCACGTTTACTCTGATCCTCACAGTACTTTTTATCAGTATACACTTTCTGCGCAGGTATACCTAGAACGCTAAATAAAACACTCAAAGTACCTGCTTTTCGAGAGACACACGGTAACTGGCTCCACTTACCGCAAATTCTTTCGAAAAACTCTCTCCACGCCCAAAACTACAAATCAACAGCGCATCCTTCAATCGGACGCGTTCTAAACGCCACCGCAGCTCCCGCCAACGAACAACAATCGAAATCAACCGAAAACACCGGTATACGGCAGCGTGCAACTTTGATTTGGCGCCCGATACGCGCACGCAGACACACATATAACTAAACCTCGACGAAGTGAGAGCGAGAGCGACTCGTGAATAAGTTAATTTGACGTTTGAACTGCGCGCGCGATCGGGCGCCGGCCGGCACGTATCCCGCCCCACACACACAGTACCTTTTGCCCCGCTAACTCTGGCTTGTATGCGCGCGCGCGTCGGCCTAATCGATGCGTCGTCGCATGCATGCGAGGCAGCGCGCAGCAACGGCGGTTTTATCGCTGTCACGCACATAATTAATTTAATTTAGTTTAATACGTCGGGGCCCGGACGGGGCGCGCGATCGCCGCGTCGATTGTTTGCACGGAAACGACGCCATTAGCCCCCTGTGCGCGACGCGTCGCGACGTTCGAGCCAACTCTGCTGCACACACTGCACTTTGTGCTGGTGATGTGCTATATAGCTTCTAGGCTCGGAGCGTGCGCGGGGAGTTTCCAGGTTTTGCTGCTGGCGATTTTTATACACAGGTTACTTGGTATGTGTGTGTGAGTGAGTGACTTGAGGTGCTGGTTCACACAGCAAGTAATTCGCTATTCGTGAAAAGTTGAATAAAATTTTGTCTTTCGGAGAATACAGTACTGTTTTGATCGATTTTTGATATGAAGACAATATTCACATCTGCGTGTGATCGCTGAATCCTTTTCTTAGAATAGGGTAGGAATAGCTACTTCAGGCTTATATTTAGTTCACTCTTCATTTTCAGTTGTTTGATAAGAAAGCTAGTATTTGGCAGAGATAACATTATCTCCTTTGTTATATTTAGGCATGCATATAACCACTCATCATTTCTCGAATTATTTTTAGTTCTCAAATTGTAGACATTTAGTTGGAAGAAATTTTAAGATAGTCGTTCATTTGTGGTTTGGAATTTAATGATTGACAAAACTGTTTTAGATTCTTTAGTAAGTAATATTAGATCATGTTACTAATTTAAAAGGCATGTTATTCGTGTAACAAGTGATTTATTTTGATTAATCCTGTAAGTTAGGATATGTGAGTTTATTTAATATCGAGAGCATTAAAAAATATATGCTCACACAAATATAAAATGATAAAAGCCTTTGAGCTCTTTATCTCCTAGTTTAAGTTGATTAAATAAAACTATAACGGTATGGCTTACGGTACCAATCCACATCTACTTAAACCCTTCTGATCCGCTGGTTTTCTGTTTCTGTCTTCCTTTCTTAGAAGATACTTATTATCTTTTATTTAAGATCTCTTGATTTACGTACACAAACATATGCATTAAATTTGTTTTAAACTAAAATAGGGTTACGTAATATATGTAACTACTGCATTTTCATACTGACGTATATAAAATTAAAAAGTTATGTATTTTTGCATTGTTCTCATTTTGCGGTACACGTGTGATCTAATAACTTTCATATACATATATAATAATTATTCAAAAATCATGAAATAGTTCACGGTTCACGTACAAATAATAAAAGTTTTATATAAAAGGTTAAACTGATATAAAAATGTTGATGCATAATATCAACACTGTCCGAAATCTCGTCGACAAAAGACACCCTTCAGAAGAAATCTGCCGACAAAACTGCAGCTTCAGAATATTCTGCAGAAAATCTTGCAAAACATCTTTGCAGAAATTATCTTACAGATTTTTTCCACATGGGCAAGAACCAAAACGATAATATTTCACTGACCTGCACGCGAACCTCCGGCAGCTGGACCTTTATCGCGAGCTCCTCGCGCGAGTACACGTCCGGATAGTGCGACTTCTCGAAGGCCCGCTCGAGCTCGTGCAGCTGGTACGTGGTGAAGGTCGTCCTGTTGCGGCGGTGCTTCTTCTTCTTCTCGATGCTCGCGTTCAGCTCGTCCTCGCTGCCGCCGCCCGTCGAATTGCAACTGCCACCGTCAGCTGTAAACAGATTCGTATCTTTCATTTAAAGAAGCTTAGCAAATTTATGGAGCATTTTTGATATTGAGATAAAGGTGTGAGAAAATAAATATTTTGAATTATAGAAGTTAAAGTGGTCCTTCCAGAAAGACAATGATACTTTTAAAATAATGTTTAATTCAAGAAACGTCTACTTCACTTAAACGCTATGGATATATATATTTTAATGCACACATTTCGTTGTATTAAAGAAATCCTATTTAGTGTACCTTACATACAATTCCACGAAACAGAAGTGAAACTGCGTCTGAATTCTTATTTAAAATTTGATATGTGCAAAACTTTATTACTCTAAAATTTAAATAATCCTTTAAATAATCCATTACAGGAGAGCCTATATCAAATTTCAGGTTAAATCAGATTACCAACTATAGAATGAAGATAAACATCTGCGGAATCTACAATAATTAATTATTTAGGCTGTACAGAATAAATATTAAGTAGAATAAGTATGTTATAGTAAGACCGAATATAAAGATAGTTTTCTATCTAGTGACTTTCTCTTTAGTTAGTAAATTTATCGTGTAGAATATATTTTCAAAATCGCAAGATCACAATTGATAAAATAAACATCACTAATCGTATACGCAGATTTTTCTAAAGCAGCAAATTTAAATACCCACCCAACAACAACTCACTTCCTCTTAACAATGCAAAAAACAGCGTTCGAATCAAATCTCCACTACAAACATCGTTCACCGTTACAAGATTCCCCCCTCCACCTCGCGACCCCGCATTTTTCGCATCAGAGCAAATTACCAGAGCACTACAAGAGATTAATAAAGCGCCAAGAGAGTCGCCATAATCAACAACGAGCCAACGCCAACGGCATCTCAGCCTTGCCCTCCACCGGCTCCTCCAATAAATTCCATCGGCGCAGCCTACAGCACGGAGGCGGGGGGTTGGAGAAATTTGTCAAGTGCAAAGTCGCGCGCGCGCTCGTTGTCTCTCCCGTATTAAACAGTGCAGCGGCAGCGGCAGCAGAGCGACGACGCCCGGAAGCCCGTGGGTATATTCAGAGTCTCATTAGCTGCATAATTAAGCTTCTCGTATCGCGCAGCTCTCGGTGCATTAGATCGAATTGTGGGGAGGTAATCGGGCCAGCTCAATGGCGCGCCGTAGCTAGCTTGCTAGAGGTAGAGGGAGCTAGAGAGAGAGAGAGAGAGAGAGAGAGAGAGAGGGAACTAGTACGGTATACACGAAGTTTCAACCGGGCGCAGGCTAACCAACAGCCTAATAACCCCGCCTTAGCGCGGTGATTGACGCGTCTGTACCGGCTAATTATCAACAACAATCAATAATGGCCCTCCGTCGAACAGCGCACCGCCGCTGTTACCGTCGCCCCCGTGCAATTCTGCCTCGTGTATACCTTTGGCTATAACGGCTATGCGGGCCGAGGACCGAGGGAGTTTGGGGCGAGGGAGTGAGTTTGCGAGGGCGATAGAAAGTAAAATAAGGGAATAAGCCTTTATTGCAAGAGCAGTGGCAAAAAATGTAGACTTTCTGGGTCAACAGAGTTTTTAAAGAGTAATATAGTAATTTATTGAATAGAAAATATTCTAATAAGGGGATACCATGAAGACCGGATCACGGATTTTGATGAGACTTTGGGAATCGTTGTCTGGATGTCCAAAAGTGAATCCCAGTATTCGTATTTTATTTTTAATATTATTTAATACAATGGCTTTTGGGTGTAGATGACAAGTTTCTCAAAACATTTATGACCTAATCATTTCGATATTAATTGCAGTTATACAAGACATGTTAAACGCACTAATTATATGTGAATATTTCTAACATGGGTTTCGAATTTTGATTCGGTTTGCAGAGCTACTACATGCCTCTACCTATGATTCATTTATAGACTCATGCAGGTCTTTTACCTGTAGCTTATGTATATACGCACATTCTTATGTAGCATATACCCTTGCTTCCGCTTCATTACCTTTTACTAGAACCGACCCTAGCTTTTTTCATTCATTCTAATGATTGTTTTGCTTGCGGTACTCTTTGTAAGCTTATTGTTTTGCTAGTGAAGAAAAAAATCTATTCATAATTAATTTTGGGCTTATAGTATTACAAGAATATCATCTGCGTGCGTATCATATGACAATAATAATACTTTATTGCAGGAAGGTTATTAAATACACAATTTCATTATAATAAAATAATCGTATGAATCAACAACTATTTCTGTTAACATTATTATATTTATTATATATGATATGTAGTAATATAAAAATAATTTTACAAGATACATTTTATACCAAAGCCTAAATAAGCATATTTGAAAATTGATTGCATTTTTCATACAAACTGAGATGTTAATTTTTCTTATACTAAAAAAATGAAAATGTAATTAATATTTTTTTATAAAGGGCAGTAATTTTTTCAAGAATTAAATTTAATTAAAGAGTTTATTAAAAGACCGTTCTTTCCATCAGAAAGAGTAACAGAAATTAAATTTTTATTAAAGTACGTAATTTTCCATCCTTGCATAAAACGTATCAATCATTTTTTGTTCAAGCAATTACGCAAATTAAACGTGCATTTAATCAATATTAATCTACCTAATTAAAAACAATGGATCGATATTCCATTACAGAAAAATAATGCACCACAAAATGCCTGTAGATAAAACAAATTACTTGAGTTATATATTCCTTATATTATTATATTTATCCGACTATACCCAATGCTTCTACAAATTACAAATAACAACTAAGCAGTTTCCTTTTCTCTTACGATAAGAATAAAAAAGACTTCCAACCAAACAATTATGAAAACATTATAAAAATTTTCCTTTCAATTTCCTAAGTGTACCTCTTAAGATCTCGAACACATCCATCTCCAAAAATACGCGTCACAAACCGGAATTAAATCCATCAAACCAAATCAGCCGATCAAAATCAAAACGCTCTAAATACATCGAAATCACCCACCGTTCACTCACACCGAAACAATATACACTTATTCGAAACAAACGCCACGTACAGCAAAACTCCACCTTCCGTATAATTGATTCTAGAGATATTCTTTTTCGCTTTCGGCTCGATCTACGAACGCAGTCTGGAATACCGTGCACATAGGGTGACCAGCAGCACCCGCGCGAGGTTATTATCGCCGTGAGTAATAGACTACCGGTGCCTGCAGGTACCAACCACCTCAGCCGCCGCTCGCGCCCTTGCATTAATTAGCTTCGCCTCGTGTGTGCGTATATACGAGTTGGACGATGAAATTCTCACTTTATAAAGCCGGCGTCGTCGTTGCGCACTTTTGCCGTGCGGCGCACACCCCTTGTTGCACTTGCGTTTCTTTTCGCGCGCGTGAGACGATGTCGCGTGAATGCGCGGGCGCGTGTACGGTGTAACTTTTATTCTCGCCTCGCTGCTAGCTGGATTGAGTTATACGGTTGAGTTAGTAGCTTGTTAGGCGCGTTGGAAATTTATTAAGGAACGTTTTTACATGGTACCGGTGGGTTTGTCGCGTAATTTGTAGTTTACGGGGAATTTTTTGCACAGAGTGTGCTTTTTCGTGGAGCGTCAAATTCTTTGCTTCAAGAAGATAACGTGACACTGTGGTTTCACTTATTATTGTTATTCGTGTTAAATTTATTTGACTTCGGTAAACATTGGAACTGACACGTATGTTTCACTTATTTTTTAAGGAACTATCATTGATGTACAACATGTTACTTTCTAGTATAATTATATTATACGTGTATGACATGAGTGAAATAACTTAGATGCGCCTGTAATAAGGTATGGATGTCCGCGTAGTGGAGATAATGCAAAAAATTTGTCACAGCGTGAAAATTGCATATGCACCTGCACGTAATTTTTGTTTGAAAAGGTAACGCACTTTGTTGTATGTACTAATATTATGCTATAAACTTCGTGTACAATTGCGCGCACAAATTATTGGAAACAAAGTAAAAGTGATTTTAATTATCCATTAATTAAATTTTGATAAAGGTTAAAATTAACAATTTGTGTTTGATGTCAGTTGTAAGTAGAGTTAACCGTAATTTGGCCGTGTCAATTTAGTAATTGAATTATATATATTCATCAATTTCTTTTACTTCTTTGACATTTCAATGACACAGTGACATTATGATATTTCAGTGTTTGTAAACTCATTTATATATGTTTTCCAAAACGTCAAATATTATAAATCATTATGCCAGACGACTGAAAGAATTTAGATTTGATTATTTTTATCTTCTGTACAAAAAATTAATTACAATATGTTTCAATAACGTTATTACTTTTATTTTCGAATACAAAAACCCACTTGATGAAAAAGCTTCAATCGAAACACCGAAAGTTTCGTAAATAACATTTTAATCCCGCCAAGAATTAAGTAGCTAGATTTAAAAGTGTCAAAAGTACCTTCCACAAGCTGCATATCAGTTTTTTCTGACAAGGAATCTTAATGCGTTTACGAGAATTGACAACCATTTCAACCGACCAGATCCGAGCGAAGAGAGAAAAAAACCGGATCCGTTTCTCAATAAATCCCAAATAAAGAAACAAAATCAACCAGAGCGACCCGATTTACATCTGCATGCAATACGCACAATAATTTCCTCTCTCGCCCACCTTCTCTCCCTCTTATTACTCTCGACGTTTCCCAATTATACGACATATGACTCAAGAACGAACAAAATAATAAAACAAACGCTGGACTGTTTGTTATAATACCGAAGGCAGGCAGTAGCCGGAAAATCGAAGGCAAAGAGATCTCTCCACTCCGACTCGCTACATATGCGCAGAGGTAATACCACGGTACGATGCTATCGGCGCGTGTATCGTCGACTTGTAAAGGAGTCCTCTTTTGTAGCTACTTAGGAGATTGACACGAGGAGATAGGATAATGGACGGGAGGGGAAAATTGTGTGCCGCTGCAGTGTAACATGTATATTTCGAGGCGCTTTAACGCCGAACGAACTTCTTAATGGGCCCGATCGCCGATCGCCGATAATGAAATCTCACGTAAGTGGCTGGCCTTTCGCTAGCTGCTGCTGCAGCAACTCTCGAGCGTTTCTTGCGTTGCGCTCGACTTTTGATTTTTCGATTTTTCCTTTTTTCTTCTTCTTTTTTTGACGGATAAATATGCGTAGGTGAGACTGTTTTCGAGCTTTCCTCTGGTATGCGTTCGCTCGTCAATATATTGGATTTTTAAAGTGAAGCATGGGTTAATGTTATGCATGTATTAATGAAATAATATCTAATCTTTTATATCTTCAAATCTTTTATCTTCTTTGTAATTCTTTCATATGTAAATTAGATTACAGTTCTGGTAGCGCAATCTACTGCAAATCGCGCGCGCGGTTGCGCATAGCATGCATGGTCTGATATCGTCATTTTACTCTGTTTCCGTCGGACACTGATTGTGCACTCAGAAAACGATCCTTTTCTCCCAAGAGGATGCCCTCTCAAAAAAATATCTATAGAGGAATTCTATCTATAGTTTGTGGGGAATAGTATCCGCGTATGAAAATAGGCACAATTTTGAAGCAAAACTAATTTCTCTTTTCTACAAGGTGACTCATTTTCCTACAAGAAGATTCTGCTCCCTATACAAATGGAGTTTCTTCTGGGTTTCTTCTTTAGAGGATGCCCTCTATGGACAATAGGATCGTTTTCTGAGTGCTTGTGGTACTTTGTAGCAGAATCGTGGAAGAAACTGGAGTAAGACACTTTGTATCCGAATCGCAGACTTTTAATAATTGTGACAATTAAATTATAGACTCGCAGAGTCATGTATTGTAAAAACATATACAATTTTCTTCCGAAATTCTGCTGTTCGTACGTGTATGTATTTTAACTGATACAGCTCTGCTGCAATTCTGCTGCACTTAGGGCAATTTTTATTCTGCTGTTCTGTTCAAATTCTGGTGTAAATTCACGTGCTTTATGTCAACCGCTTGACTGCACCTAAACTACACAAAGTCTCGTGCCATTCTGACACAAACTGGCTACCCTAAGTTTCTTCCGCAATTCCACTGCACGTGTGCATACAGACTATGAATCACTCATCTCTATTCTTTACCTGATGCAATTGACAGTCAGCAGATATAGTCTTATGCAATTTCTATAATTAATTAATATATAATTGTTGTATATATGTAAATATTTATTAATAAATATTTTATAAAATATTTCCAGTTCCCATATTATTGCTGTGTATAATAAATAACATGAATTGAAATAATTAATTTTAAATTTATTTTCCTCTTTGATGTCAAAACTTGTTTTAATTAATTTCTGTATGTCTGTATTGCATAGTCTGTACTCTAAAATTTAAACTTTGTCTATTAGTAGAAGGCGTTTAATGGTTCACATTTAACAATTAAAATTTTTCGCGGAAAGCACGTTTCTTCTATGAATACGAAGATAAAAATAATAAAAAGTCATTAGAGTATTATAAAATCAAAATGATAAAAAAAAAAGAATTTAAAAAAAAAATCTGTCTTGAACTTATTTTGTACAGAAAATTTGAATAACGATTTAACTAATGTTTTATAAATAACATAACTGTTACTCTACAAGAGTTTGACTAATTTCTTACTAATTTAACTTTTGCTTAAGTGCCGTAAACAGCTAAAAAAGACACTCCGCCCTATAACAGAAAGCGTAACGAACCACTTAAACACCTCGTATTACGACTGTTTCGAAAACAGCTTTTTTTTCTTCCCACGTGCAGCGTAACCATAGACACCAGGCAATGACAGTGTGGACTGCAGGACATTACTATATAGAATTATGCAGCGCTCAGTATACCTGTCAGTCTATATAGAGCGAGAAGGAAGACGAACACTACACTCGCGCGCGCCCGAGCCGATGAATTAAGATAACAGGCTGCAAGGAGAGTGCAGAGAAAGAGAAAAAGATCCCGCGGGCAGATTATCATCAAGTCGCGCGCGCGCGCCCGCTTATTCGATTAAGCCTCCTTGCGAGGCTACACCGCTGCCCGCGTGCGTGTGTAATGAGGGAGGCGGTGGAGGAGAAAAAAGGAAAAGAGGCGCTTCTTGTGCTGCTGCTGCCGGTGAGCGCGATTAAGTCGCATTTTTTTGTCGAGCTTCGTTGCTCGTGTTTTGTATTGGATTGGCGCTGCTGCGCAAGAGGTGCAATTAGTCAGCTTTAAACGCTGACTTATAGTGTGGGCGAATATTCCGTTAGGCGCAGAGGCACCGAGTTTAAGTGACTGTGTGTATTTTTTAGTTTTAGCGGTCGTTTTTTTAATGCTAATACCAAATTTTATCGCGATGATGCTGTAGTATGTAGCATGATTAAATTTTGTTGTAACACAATTTCATTTTCGTGTAAATCTTATGGCTTTAGCGATTTAGAACATTGAAAAACTATTTTTTATTTAAATATTACACTAACATAAATTGGATGTATAAGGGAGATACTGAAGTCCCCTAGTATGATTCCCCCTTCCAGTATGACCACCCATGGCTATTGGGGTCATACCTCTATTAAATATTATCGAAGGTTCTAGTTTTTAAATCTCAATTCCGAAGATTCTCACGAGAATAACGAAAAATTTCCGTCTATACTCACGAGAATAACGTAAAAACCGTTAATTTCCGTGTCAAAAGTATTTTCCGAGAGTTAAATTCATGCCCAATATATAAGCTA
The DNA here is from genome assembly GCA_949152435.1 of Gastracanthus pulcherrimus. NCBI lineage: Eukaryota > Metazoa > Arthropoda > Insecta > Hymenoptera > Pteromalidae > Gastracanthus > Gastracanthus pulcherrimus. Next base: position 167,822,779 of record OX424575.1, on the reverse strand, counting down.
ATTAAATACTAATTATTTCATATGTGATATAATTTAAATTAAAATAGATTCAAACAATATACTATTTTATAACTTTTACCTGTCTTTGAATCACAATTTTTAAGCATTTAGAGCAAAAATACTTAAAACCCTGATTTTTCGTTATTAATTAATACTTAACTCAGATTATTAACTTTGACCAAAACTAATTTACTACATCGAAAAAGTCCATTCATACAACTAATTTTATTTTAAAATTTCTATTTTCACCTTGGTACGTAAAAGATACAGCTAAAATAGCTATGGGTGATCGTACTGAGATACTCTCCCCTATGTGATAAAAATTGCTCTTTCTGTTGTGAGGAAGCACTTTATTTTCTATAAATATTAATTATATAATTAAATTATTTATAGTAACATTTCCATGTAAAAAATGAAAATCTAATGTATAAAAGAAATAGTAAATATTAATATACATTTTTAATTTTTGTTAAAATAATATATTCATAGTTTACTAACTTATTTAACGAATGTATTATCATTAACGTATTCTTATCAATATGAAAGAAATACTTGTACGCTATAATAATATCGATGTATTGAAAAAATTAAGTGTAAACAATTACTTCTTACGTAATATAATAAAAGTAAATGATAAGATCAAGAACGGATTAATAATATTAAGACGAAGAAGAAAAAAATAATTGTAAAAAGCCGGCAGTAAAGCAGTATGACCTAGCGCAAGATTAACGGATGAAGCTAGACTGACAGCTTATTAATCGTTGGTTCGTTCGTCGATCGACTAAAATTTCCGCGCGCCGCTTTCCGAGTATACCTCGCTATAAGCGAGCACGTAACAGACGGCTACGCAAATTGGCTGCAAAGTAATTTTTTCCCCTTCGAAGTGACTGGGATTCATATTAAATTAATTCCTTGCCTTAAAAGCGTCATTCCCCAAGGATTACGCGGCCGGTAATTATAACATTTACACATAAAAACCGGCTGTAATTTGCTGTTAAATCGCGGAGTTTAATTTAATTTTATCATTCAATTTGCTTTATAAATACCGGACAAAACACTTTCTTTTTAGTAAGTTTTATTATAAATGCTTATTTTTGTATAAACGAAACCTTTTAATGTTAGAAAACTTTATGTGAATTAAAAGAAATATGATAAACAATAATTACTTGATATTAAAAAAAAATATATTTGGTGACTTTGTATAGTAACACGTTCAAACAATAAATATTGATAGTGTAAATCTTTTATTGTCAAAAGACTATTACCTACTAGCAATATAAGATTTTAAATTAACATGCTCAGAAACTACGCAGAAAAACTGCTTGACTTCTGCCAGGGATAAAAAATTGTAGAATCATGAATCACAAATTTAGTTTTTAAGCTGTTTATCGTGTTTTCTTTCAATAAAATTAAATCTTCTATAATCGCTGCACTCGTAACGTCTTCGCCGGCGTTGGAAATCCTACACTTAATTCCACAAATAAAACCACCGAGAATACAAAATACTCAAAGAGAGCCACATCAAACGCACACTCGAATTAATCCCCCGCGCTTGCCGTCAAAATTCTCGCCCACGAACTTCCAAGAAATCCACGGCAACGCAGCATCGCCAAATTCATTAAACCCCTTTTAAAAATCGATTTTCCACGTGCGCAAACAGCGGCGAGCGCTAGCTGCTGCTGTCGATTCGGAATCTAATTTACCAGAAGCGGCGTGAAGAGGCGAAACGACAGAGGGCCCCGACGCGACGAAGTGGACGTTGCACGCGGCCGCGGAAGAAGAATGGAAAAGAGCGGCGAGGGGTGAAAGAGAGAGAGAGAGAGAGAGAAAAGGTGAGTCGAGATAGTGTGTGTGTATGTGAGTGAGTGTGTAGAGGGCTTAGCTCGCCGACCAAAGAGGATTACAGAATTTGTCTTCTCCGGGACCAGCGCGCCCGGTCTTGTTTGTCTGCTTTTAGCATCTGCTTTTTCTGCCTTTTCTCTCGCTATATCTCTATTTTGGTACTTGAGTTTGTATGCTCATTGTATAAAGTTTGAATTCTTGTATAAAAGCGTATTTTTGAACTGAAATTTTATCCTGCAGCTTGTTTCATAGATAAAATAATTTGTTTTCAGATTTTTATGTAAAATGGATTTTGAATGAAGTACCTATTTATATTACGATATCTAAAATTAACCTTTGTTATAAGATACCATGAAATCATTTATAAACAAAAATTATTTGTGTGCTTTAATTAGCTATGTCAAATAAATTAATTTATTCATAAACACATTTTTTAAATATTAACACTTTAATATTTTTGTATGAGAGTTTCTACAGAACTCTTAATATTCATGATACAGCACATTGGTTATCTGGGACTTGAATGATTTGTTTGATCTTGTTCCTATGATCTTTTAACTTTTACGCAAGAAACATCTTTAAAATGACCAACTGGTGGCGTAAAGTGTATTCTAGTAACTTATTAAAATCGATTTAGAGAAAAATGTTTGGCTCGATTGTCACAAAAATTTTACAATATATTCCTTGAACCTTAAACAATAATTCAAGCCCATATTGAATTATATACCAGGCTCCATTGAACAGCAGTCAAATTTTTAACTTTTCAAATTAGCAAAGAATATTTTTACCCGAAAGTTTCTTGCAAATTTACAAAATTAAAAATGTTATTACTGACCGTCGGAGCGTAGCTCATCATCCTTTGATGGCTTAAATTGTTGATTTTGATATGAGGAATAGGTTATAATATTTTTACAACAATATGGAGAGACTTTTTTTTCCTTCGTTGGTGATAATACATATTAAGTTACTAAGTATCAGTAAGGAATAGTGATGCACAATGAATAAGCTTATAATTATATTTACCAAATAGAAATAACTAAAGCAATAAAAACATGTTATTATGTTAACGAATAAACTTGTTATTATATATTATAAATTTGAGTTTCAAACCTAACAGAGATCATCATAGCCGGTTAGTCTATATACAAAATGACAGTTCTAATGACGGCACGGCATTTCGAAAATTGTTAAATGAACAATAGAGAAACTGATTAATGTTCAATAACAGACAGTACTTGTTCTTTTAAAATGAAAAATAAAACACCCTTAATCTTTTGAACAGATTCGCTATACTGATATTGACGAAAAATAATTCTCAAAAGTTACGCATTTTTCAAGCATCTTAAACCAGCCCCCGGCCCCTTAGACAATTAATACAAAAAAATTGCAAATTAAAACATGTTTTCTCATGTTTCAGTTAAATTCATCAACCCATACGAGATTAAGATCGCAACCGTACTTAAAATCAATTTCCATCGTCCGCCAGTGTAACGTAAAATTAACCTCGACGTTATATGCAAAAGGAAGCAAACGAAGGCAAGCCATCTCGACCAGCAGAGTATACCAAGAACGTCTTAATACGCGCTGGTGACTGGGATCCAAAAATTAGGTAGCATTACGAAGGACTTCGCGCGACTTATTAATAAACATGCGGGGAGAGTGTTAATTTTCAACGAGTCGTCGTCGGCGCGGGGTTTCCATGCGGCGCGCGGGGACGATGCTTATAAAGCCCCCCGCGTGTATCGCGTTCCGCCGGGGCGCTGATTATTCGTATACAGGCCGAGAACGAAGTTATTAAATTGTCAAAGTGGCGCAAGCATGCGCGAGTGTGTAAAAAAAGTATCCTCTTAAGAGCTCGCGCGAAGGCTCTTAAGCTGTCATCGACTTCTCGCGCTCGGGATATAAAGTTTCGCTCGCTCCGAGAGGCGCGCGCGCGAGCATCGAGGTCGCTGCACCCGTGACACTTTGTTATGGCTTTTGTTGCGTTCTTGTTACTTTTTGTTGCTTTTCCAAAAGATTATTCATTACCGCGGACTTTTGAGAGAAAATTTTTAATGCGATTTATAACTTTTGTTTTAATCCTATATTACTTTGTATTTTTTAATTTTCCGTTATTAATTATGTATTAGAGTAAGATTGAACAAATACCAAAAATAATAAAGAACTTTGGGTAAGCTTTAATCCTTTTAAATTATATTGTATGAATTTAATTAACTTGTTTAATAAATTGTAAATTAAATGAGCTCGTAATAAGTTAATAAATGTAGTCAGTGGATACCAACTTAGATTACCTCTGCGGCGGTTCATATCAAACTTAAACCTTGAATAAACAATAGCAAAAATAACAATGTCTGTTCTTGTCCAATCTAGATTTTCTCGATTGGTAATTGACGTTAGTTGTCCCTAAATCGTTTAAAAATAAGCAATATAAATAATAATAAACATGTCCTTCTTTTATGAGTGTTTAAACTTTCTCAAACCCGAAATCACAATAGGATATTTTTTGACGCTCAAAATGTTCTTTATTCACAAGCTAAGCATAGAAGACTCTTATGTTTTCATTAAAACAATAATATTACTTTTTGAATATACAAGAACAAAAAACTCAATGAGGCAAGATCCGAGATATCTAGCGGCCTCTTAAAGTTTTTATACTCATACTTCGCTGTGTTATTATTTCGTTCTATTTTCTTACAATTCAACTCAAGCACAATATTAACAAATCAAATGAATAAGCGATCACCACAATAAATTAACGATCCATTAATTTGTGTACACACAAAGTTCAATCTCGATATACGCGCGAGACTAATTTGCATTACACCTTGGCGTAGAAAAAACTATAAGTCACTCCCGCGCGCGCGCGCAGCCACCTGCAAAGCTCACACTACACGCCCAAGCTCCCTCTCGCATACACGAGCAGCAGCTCGCAGCCTTATCAATTCAATTTAACGGGCATTTTAGCCGGTTCCTTCGCAAAACTCATTAGACCGGCGAGACTCTCTCGTTACCCCCCATCACACACACACACACACCCACACGCGCATTTTCTCCGTCCTGAGCTTCTCGAAGCTGAGCTCGCCGCATAATTTTGCCTCGCACATTATTATATCGTTCGCCGGCTTCCTCTCGCATATAGCGCTTTTCCCTTCCTTCTTTTTCTCTCGCGCCCCGTGCTCCGTGTCACCCCCTTATACGTGTACACGCTGCTCTCGCCTAACCAGTAACCCTACGCGTGTATATATATATATTTATATATATATACCTACACCTGCGCGCACGACAGCAGCAGCGAGGTTCATTATAATAGTAATCGGCCGGCGGCCGTGGCTCGTTATCGTCGCCGGTTAATAATTTAATTGTTCGCTGGCGTGCGCGCTTTATTGGCGTATCTCTGGCCGGCATCGGCACACCGGCCAACTTCTCTCGCTCCACTGTACGTGTATACGTGTGTGTGTATACCTCGCGAGGCTTGGTTGTATGTGTGTGTGTGTGTGTATGTGTGCTGTGAAGCCTTTTTTTCTCGGGAAGCAAATGTAAGGCGCCCCCGCGCATGAATTATGAGCGGTGGCGTATACGACTGAGTGAGAGAGATGTTGGGCAGGTGGATTTTGACGGATCGAGCTCGCGACGCTTCCCGACACCCGAGCACGTCTGGCTTTTTTTTTCTTTGTTTTAAATTGTGCCTTATCGCGACGCGAGACCTCGCCCGAGAATACACATCACAATTATTGTTAGCAAGAGGGTGGTTGGAATGATGGGAGGTGATGGTTTTTTTTTTGTGTAGTTTTAACATTTGTTTCTTGTATCTCACAGTTTTATGAACAATTCATACTTTGCAAAGTGTAATATGAAAATTGTAAAAGTGCTAAAATATTGAGCAATGTTGTTAGAAGCATTCAAATTAAGGTAAATATGGTTCGTCTTATTCGGTAGAATCTTAAGATCTACATTTTCTTGTCGAATAAGAGTAGAGATTTTTAAAGATTAAGACGATTAAAATTGATTCATTTGTTGTAGTATTTATATTGATTGCGGTTTAACAACTTTATCAAGTAAACGTCTGAAAATAAAGACTCTATTACCGAAAATAATGATCGAACAGCATGTTTCAAAATTATAATGCAGGATGGAAAGATTTACTCAACTCAAATTAGTTTACGACTAATTAAGATGGATATTAATTTTGTAGTGTACTATCATAAGAGTAAGACCAAATAGTGACATTAATTAGAAAATAATACAGAATTAGTTCAAAAATATTTATGAGAAAAGTAGAAAATTATTACAAATTTTTAACGAATCAACATTACTACAGATTAATTATGTACGTACAAAAATAATGAATCTTGAACGTCATCAGTTAATTCCTGGTATACCGTTAAGAACATAATAAATGTGTCTCCCTCATAAAATTAATTAAAAACAAGACTTCATCGTCGATAAGATCCGAATAAATCACCCAAAATCCTATCTCTGATTTAATTACGATCATGCATAATTCAGCTTTAATTCGACGTTATAATAAAGCCTATTTAAAATGCTTAATTATAGAATATCACGAAACTATAATTTACCTATTTCATGAAAATCAATCAGACAATAGTTTAAAATAATATTGAATTTTTTTCTTAACCATGTAAATTTGCAAATAAGGATCTAGCACGAAACTATAGACATTTTGATTATTCTTATTTTTCGTTTTATTTTCTACATGCTTGTTTTATTCTTATACTAGATATAATTAAATTATAATAGGTACAAGCATAATATACGGATCAGTAGCAAAAGGCCATTTATAACAAAAATTTAAACAATATAATTTAATAAAATATTGTTAAACTTTCGTTAATAGATACTTACTAATGGTTATTACTCTTTTACGAATGAAATTTCAAAATAGTTTCTTTTATCTCCGAGAAATCTTTAGCAACGACAAATTGCCAAACAGCACTTAGCCAAACACCATACGACATGTTTCGTTCATACCTTTGCATAATACGTTAATCCACGCCTCTATTACACAAAAAAAAGTAAATAAAAAGTTTCATACACCGCACGTTCGTGTCTTTCGAAACAGACGGCGTGGCACGATATTAACGATCGAAGGGCGACGTACGCCATACAACACGTAGGCGGGCACGGAATCTATTCCGTTCGGATCCGAGACACACACACGGACGCGCGTTGATATTAATCTGACTAATCGTCCTCCGCGCGCGCATTCGCTGCACTAATTCGCGCCTGCAAATTGCACAGACGCGTCGCTTCGATTAATGCTGCCGCTATATATCTCTCTCTCGCTCTCGCTCTCTCTCTCTCGCTTGCCGTTGCCTGATGCCTTCTTCCGCTTCCGCTACTGTTTCCCTCATGAGCGCCCGAAATACTCGCACGCTCTCGCGTATATTACACGATGGAGCTCGCGCTTCCTTTGTTGAGCATTGACTCGATTTGCTTCAATTTTATAGCAGATATTATTCGCTCAATTTGTTTGATTTTATTCTAGACCATTGATTTGATTTTAGTATTGATTTTATTGTGTATGTATTGATTTTTTTTATAATTACTAATAGGGTTTTTCTGTAACATCCAAAACATCGTTATCGTATGAAAAGAAATGTATGTTTCATAAATTGCACTGTTAAATCACTATGACAACTTAATTTTAAGAAAACGACGAGTGGTTTTCATTGTCGAAAAATTGGACTAACGGAAATTCGAATCTGCACCCTCGGGACATAATTACCAAAGGAGGTATCGTCTTACCGCCTGTAACCATTGAATAATTTTAGTATAAAAACATAATAAAATAAAAATAATATACCTATATTTATATAATTTGAGAAGCAGGAAGAATTGGTTAAATATCACATAATTTAATAATAAAAGTTAGGCAGGAGCATCTTATGAAAAAAAGACTGTTCGTAAATCTGTTTTCTTAAAATCATCATCATAGTATTTTGGGGGTGCGTATGGATGTTATTAACAGTATCTCAAAGATTTGCAAAAGTTTTTTGACTTCAAAATCATGAATCGACGATAACATTCCGATTTCATTAATTTCAGTAGATAATGATATTAGAGTTTCTAAATTTTTTGAATGTTAATAAAAAACCGTAAGGCATGGGACCAACTCAAAGATGGTGAGGCAATATTAAGCTATCCTTAAAATAAATGATTATATTAGGAATATACATCAGGGGTAGGAAAATAGAGCGCAAAATAGAGAAAAATGGCATTCATGTGTTGATGTGGTAATAAACGTTCTAGTTCCGAAATCCAAATATCTTTTTGTACAATCAAAAACCTGAAAAAGAAAATAGTTTATGCGAGCTATTCACAAAATTCCACCCTTTGCAAAATATTGAGCTTAAAATCCTTCAAGTCATTAACAAAGTGAAAAAGTACAAACGTACTAATTATAATTCATTTCAAAACCCTCTTCATTCCCTGGCTGTTTAATGTTAATCTTATTTATTGTTAGATGATGCTCGACTTCATTCAGTATTCCACGCTGAAGCATAAAGTGCTGTTTTTGAATACAATAATTACGCAACCTTAATGAATCATTTCGCTTTTGACGAACAAAGACGACGCCGCCTCGACATCTCCCGAATAAGTACATTCCAACTGCACAGTAGACTAACTCCGCAAATTACGATTAACTATACCACAAATAATGCAAAACTAAGTTCCACAATACGCGGAGAACGAGGCGGTGCGACCGCGTCGGGCGGTTCCTCCCGCACAATGGCAATAATTACCACCGCAAAACAAATGAGCCGGCTAATTTACCCTCAATACTGTACTCACTCTGCTCTCGGTTGAGAAATCTTCTCTCCCCTAATATATATATACTCTCTCTATCTTTCTCCCGCGTGCTCGGAGCATTCAATAAACCCTTTGCTTTGTCGCGCGCGGGGCTAGCATGTTTTCCGGTGTGTACGACCTTTTCTCCCCCCCCCTTCCCCTTCACCACGAGCATCTACTCTGATTCTCTGTCTCTCTCGCGTTCGCACCATTTTGCGCACTCTCTCATATCGCGTTCGCACCCTCGACGGCGCACTGCCCGCACGCACTTTCTTTCGCGTTAGCTCTCTCTTTATTGGGGTTTCATTTGAAGTGTCATGAAAGTTGTAATAAACTGCGCGATGCGCTCGATATTAGCTTTTATGGGGGGGATCTAATTACCATATACTCTTTGATAATTGTGTAAAAAGGGTGGATTAAATTTGTTATTAAGATTGGGATTGACGTTGGTAGATTTTTTATATAATACGGCTATGTATGAACGTATATCGAGTTTTGTTAGTAAGTAGTTGTACTATTTATTAGTTTATCAAATTTGGGCATTATTAAATTATATTGAATTACATGAATTTACAGTTTTTAAAATTCGTAAGTAATCTGACATTTCCAACTTTAAAAAGTATTTTTTAGTACAATCATGGTAATTTTATGTGAAAATACATGAAGGATGCCATAGTAAAGAAACACAATTTTAAAAATCACCAACATTTATCAGCTTTAAAAGATATTTTGATAACAAGAAAAGGACCCTAATAGTATTACCCTATTTAATGTTTCATTTTCAAACATTTCATAACGGTTTTATCACAGTGTTGTACCAAAACCTTCGCATGTTTATTATAAAACTTCATTTAATAATTTCTTCAGTATATTCTCTTTACTTAACTCAATTTCATTTTCCGCGAACGTTTTATAACAAAGCATCTCATTTCACTTTGTTCTTATTATAATAAGATCAAGAGCCACTCAAAATATCCTATAGGATATTTACATTCGCATAACAAACGACATCAAACATTCACTTTATTTCTTTTATATCGACGTCGTCTAGCATCCCGTCTACTTTCCAATTTTACTATACTTGCTCTTTCTCTCTCTCTCCCTCTCTCTCTTTAAAATTAATAAAGCTCTGAAATTATTTTTATAGTTAAATTCTATATGTTCCGAATGAGAATGTGTGTATTTATAAAGTGTTCATAGTTGAGTGATGGAAATTGTATGAAAGTATGTGTATGAAAATATTGTAAAAATTTTTAAAATTGTCATGATACATTTATTTAGGATGACGATTCTGTGAATCTTGACTAAATTTTTGTGATGCCCTTAATTGTTCTGTAGCTACGATTTCTTATTATATCCATGAGTGTATTTATAAGATGTAAGTGATAAATATTATGAATAAATTTTAGATTTGTCGTGATACATTTATACGATGGTGGATGTGGAATTTCAGTACTGAAGTTCTTGACGAACTTATATGCTATTAACTATATATGTGTGTAACAATTCTCATTTTATCTTCAAACAAAAATAAAGTACATATCTCTCTCTCTCTCTCTCTCTCTCTTTCTCTCTCCGATTCGCTCGCGCAGCGTGCACGCGGCCTCACCCCGCACACAGCGTCTATGCAGCGGCAGCAGCAGCAGCAGCCACGGGCCTTATCGATCGGCCATATCCGCGTGCTATGGCAGCGCAGCTACGACGCACACCCACCCACACAGCCCACACATGCTCGCGCTCGGCAAAGCCTGGGCGAAATGGGTTCCCCCGGTACACCCGAGCACGATCAATCCGACACCTACGTACAATTAGCTCGTGTGCAGTCGTGCTGGAGCGAGCCTTAATTCGGCCGAATCGTTCTCGATTACCGACACGAAGAATCGGCCGGGATATTCGATTAGCTCGCGATTCCCGCGCGCGGGGAGGGCCCCAAATGCCTATTACCTTCGATTCCCCGGAAAGTCGCTTGGAAGTTCCGCGAGTAGTTTGCAATTATAAGGCGACGCGTCGGAGAGGAGCCCGTGCCGCATCGGGAGATGCAATCGTCGCCGAGCCGTGGATAAATATAGGCAGGTGTAGTAGCGCGGCTTGGATTGGGAGCGTGTAGGTATACATCCGAGCGTGGCGAGTGCGCGCGCGCGCGCGCGCTCGAGTTGAGTGGAGAGCGGCTTTTTGCTTCCTTGTCGGTGGAAGCTTTGATTATTTTGCTGATTGTGGGTTTGAATGGGTTTTTGCGTAAGTGTAAGATTGTATGAACATGTTAATATTTTTATTGTAATCATTTAGAATGATTACGCAGTAATTTGTTAGGGAATTACTGACTACACTTTACTCCATAATTAACTTAAACAGATTAGATTCTTATTAAAAGATTTACTTTAAACAATGGTTTAATAACTCACAAAAATATATTTTTGGCTGGGAGATAATAATTTCAATATAATGGTAGGAAGATACTTAACTGATTTGTCAAATTCTCAATTAAAAAAAAGACAACACTTACTTAATTTAAAATCAGTAAAATCTTGTAAAATCTCTCAAATACAAGTATCCAGTTAATTTAAATAATTATTGTTTGTTTAAATTTATTATAAATAATTTAGTTTAAATTTATTATACATGTATCTTATAAAAGAAATAGTTCTTATTTCAATATTTTTATGGGTGTTAATATTCATAGGCTTTTAAAAGAACGCTTTGTGTAGTGTCTAAATCATGGTGACTTCATAACATCCCGTCATAACCGAACAGATGTGCCATCAATCCAATAACGCTTTCGTTTAAGGACTGTATAGATACAATTACGTAGAGCTAAATAGGCGAGAGAGGCTCTTGAAATTCGTTCCATAACTTAATCAAATCTCTTTAATAGCAATTCAGATTGCAGGACAAATTGTCATCATGAAGAGGGCGACGAAATATTGGTTTTAAACATGTACATACTAAAAGACAAAAGCTAATGCTATTTTCAGATTTTTCTGGAGCAGCAATTCGTTGTTCTAACTATTATATCTTGTCAAACGATGAAATATTAAAAATTATTGCATTACGTAGAAATAATAATAGCGATATAATGGTAATAATAATTTTAACGATAATAATAAATATGGAACTTTGTTCATTAAAAGAATGAGATAACTGTTATTAGCGTTTCATGTTTGCTCTTGCACAAGTTTGCATATATAATAACAGGAAATTTATTTTTCATCTGACAATAATCCACAAATGCATACCAACTAGTCGCACGTGAGGCCACAATAAAAACTAACTGCATGATATATTTAAAATTACCACTTGCACGCTTAGAAACGAAATTATCGCGACGTAGAATCGCGAATCGACTGAGCCACAAACCCTCGACTCCATATAAAATCTGAAATTCGCCCCCTTATACACCAATCGCCCGTCGACAAATCGTTCGTTATAAAATCGGCCAAAGTACGCAAATCACCGACACCCGCGCCGATTTAAAGACAGCGCGCGCAGGAAAGAAAGTTACACGAGCGACGCGGGGGGCTGCGCAGCCACGCAGCGCAAAGAAAAAAAAATAAAACACAAGGTATCCGGGATAAATGGGCGCGGAATTACCGGGCAATTGTCCGTGCGCGCTTGCGTTGTCACGCGATCGAAATTGCCCCATAACAAAGCCCCCTGTGCGCTTTTACGAGAGTGAGAGGGAGAGAGAAAGAGAGAGAGAGAGCGAGCAACGCCGACGCTTAATAAGCCTCGCTGAGCACATAAGCCGTAGGACTCGCGCGAGCGCGCCTTGATCGTTTCGGCACCTCTATGCTAGTAGCTTAAACCCGTGCAGCGCTTTCTTTTTCTCTGTGCACTCTTTTAACGTCGAGTTACACTCTCGGGAGCTCTCGGTGTCCGCGCGCATAATAGCGAAGTGTTTTCTCGCGTAAACGCGTGGCTCGAGAACTCTTTTTAAGGGGGGACACGAATCTGGGTATACTTACTAGAGAAAAAATCGGTTAGATACATTTTTGTGGGTGGATATTGTAATGGATTGAAAATTTGTTTGAAGATCTTTATTGTACACAATTTAAGGGGTGTCAATTGATTTTATTGTACGAAATGATGTTAAGGAAAATTTTAAACGCATTTTCCTCGAAATAACTTTTTTCAAATTTGCTGTGGCAACTATAGCAGGATGAACAAATTTCATTCGATTAACTTGATATTTCATCAGTTGCCTTCAAACTAAATATTATCTAGTGAAATATATGCAGAGATTTTGCGATTAGAGATAATTATTTTGTTATCTAAATAACTTCTCACGTAATTTTTGTTACATTTTTATCGTGTGCAAGATCATTCTATTCTTTCTACTCATATTTACAATATTTATGTATTTAGAATATTTTAAGAAATCCCTGCGTATTTCAGTAGTTGATGGTGTGTACTTAGATTTAGAGAATTTTCGCAAATCAATTTTTCATTCAGTTTATTACATTTATCCACTAACAATTGTCAAAGTTATTCCGTATTTTTAAGAGCCAGAGCGTGGCTAAGGGTTGTTTTGTCATTTTACTCGATCGCGGTGTGGTGTGTTTATTATTTTTGTGTGTTTCTTGCCTCTTTTTTTGGTTCCTCGAGGAAAATTGAATAATTCGGGGTTCGTGGTCGTGTTGCCGCTCGGATTGCCGTGACTGATAACAGACTCGCACAGCTTATTAGTATAATTTTTAAGTCGTTTATTGATTAGTGCTGGGCAATTTAGGTAATTTTAGATATTTGGGGTCGAGCTGTAGTTTAAATGTGATTTTTAAGAAAAAAAATCAGGCAAATTCTAAGGGCATGTACTCTTTATTATAAATGATATTTAAATTATTTAAAAAGAAAACGTCATTTTTAAAGACATATTTGAAAAGTAGTGAACAATCAATATGAATTTTACAGTTAAACGTACGTAACACAAATGTAATATTATATTGAATTATATTTTGCTTTACATATATACCTTTTCTAATGTTTATTTATATGATAGTGAGACTCATATCTTGCGTTGACTAATAGCGTGTTCGGAACTCTTAATAATAATTATATTGTGTATTTTGTTTCTTAGAAAATACGTAATTTAAGGGTTGCTCGAAAACCGAGATTGTCGTGACTGATAACCGATTTAAGAAAGTGTACGTGACTTATTAACTTAATTTTAAGTACATGTTCAATGGTTGCCAATTATAATTTGTTTTTCTGACTGAAAACATAATTTCAAGATTAGTTTACTATAATTATTATTAATCTTGACGTTATATTTGACGTTGCACTTTTACGTTATGTTTTAAAAATAATAACAAGAATTATATTTTAATATAAATCAATTTCTGTGCAAATTTTATTAAAAGAACATTCGTTCTAAAAATTGATTATTAAACTTTTTAATAAAAAAATGTTTCAGAAAAGTAGTATAATTCTATTTCTGCGCAATACTCTACCAAGCTTATAGGAAAAAGCAGTCACTTTCCATCGCACGTCAAAAGATAATTGAAAGCTCGTGCCAAAGGTTTTAAAAAATAAAATGATAAAATGTAGAAAGCTTTCGAGATCTAAAGTACTTTTTTGCTAAAGTTTCTCGACACGAAAATAGTAAAATTAATTTTATATTTTATATTAAAGGTATGTAAGTTGAGATTCAATTATATAGTTGATATATGTTCTTTGTAAACTAAAAAGCTATCAAAAATTATAATTCAGTCAAAAAGTTGATGTAGTTTTCGTAATGTACGCGCGTTTTTTCAGATTAAATTATATTGTATTGTATTGAGCGACGAATATTATTAAAACTCAATGTCAATTTGCCCCGACGGCAAAGTATTTACATTTTCCCCTTCGTCACACCATATAAATCCCCTACTCGATGTATAGATAAAGCCATAAAATTTAAAAGAAAGTAACTTTCTGTCACGGCATGTCACAAATTAATTGAACGCCTGATTCGTCAGGAGTTTATGAAGCCAATACCTCAATTAACAAATACATTGAACTATATAATTTTGTTTAATTTTTAAATTTTTACCTTGACTTTAAAACTATATTATGTGACAGTTATATTCGGAATTAAATGCGTCTTTTATTCCCCGTCTCCACTGGGACTTTAACTACTTCTCGCTTTAACTTTCAATGTTGAATAATATTTATTCTATTCATGTAAAAAAAATCTGTTAAGGTGTAAAAAATAAAGAAAAATATACTCCACCGATTGCGTTTCTACGAAATAGCTTGATTGTTACAGCATTAATAATATTTAATATTGAAAGTTAAAGAGAGACTCACTTAAAGTTACAATGGAGAAGGGACATACAGTCCATAAAATATAACTGTTTGTGAAGCTCATTTTCATTGAAATGTAAAATAATTCATTCCACTGAACATAAAGACAGAATCAATTCTTAACACATTAAGTAATTACTTCTTACAGCAAAATACACGACTTGTCTAAGTAATAAAAAAAATCATCCTTTCGACAGGAAAAACTAATTTTATCATCTCTACTCTAAATAAAATAAACAACTCAAAAGCGCATCGCCCACGCGTGTTCAATATACTGCACCATACAGACACTCTGATACTCGCTGCGGGCAACGTCAGATTGCGGCGCGCTTCTGCGTTCTGCGCTCGCTTTTAATTGCGATTGATTCGAGAGGACGAGCACGTGTGGCGTAATAAAAAAATAGCTCGTATAAAGAGAGGGAGAGAGAGAGAGAGAGAGTGTGAGAGAGAGAGAGAGAAAAGAAAAAGAAGAAGGACTCGTGGAGGTAGGGATTTAACGCGGATAACAGGTCTATATACCTTATGCCTCGCAAGCTGCTTCATACGTATATGAAGATCGCGCGGCGGATGTAAGGGAAAACGCGCGAGAGCCGAAAGCACGAGCGATGAGGATGACGAGAGAGAAAGATACGAGAGAGGAGAGAGAGATGAAGGGAGGGGAGAGACGGCTTGATCCATTAGTAGACACGTCAATTCAGCTCTTAAGATGCGACTGACTTAAAGCCGCTCTTCGATCCTCCTCTTCTTTTTCGTCCCGCTCATCCTTCGCGCGCGCGCGCGCGGGCGCGGGACTCCTCTTATTCCTTTCCTTTTATTCTTCACTCTCCGCGGGTTCTTCTACTACTCTCGGCTTAATTCTTATTTTCTCCCTTTCTCTTTCTTGCTTCTCGTATTAAGCTAGCTTATTAGAGAAGAGTTTGTGTGCGTATGTGTGTGCGTGTACCCGTATGTTTCTGTGTCTGCGTGCATCTTTAGGCGTATGTGTCTATGTGTGTGTAAGATGTTGTGCCTTCTTATTATGCGATTTTCAGGCTTTTAAGAGATACACATATATTTGTAGGTATCGTCCTTCGTGCGTGTGTCGCACCGCTGACGTCTATCTTCCTCCGATGACTATCTTTCCCTCTCTCTGACTGTCTTTGCCACTCTCTATCTTCACTCTTGCCTCTGACTCGCGGTATCGTAATTGACGATAATTCGATTAGCGGTACAAGATTGGTCTGATTTATAGTAAGCAGCTCTTCGCCCGGCTCTTTATCTTCGGATTACTTTTGCTTTTGTTTTGCGCGGTTTGCTTAAAGACATCGAATTCATACCTTACGCTACTCATTTATAAGGATGGAGTTCACGATTTACATTTTATTAGCATTATATCAAGTATGGTATTACGGAAAATATATTTGTTCTCTATATTATTCGATCAATTTTATCGCACATTATTATTATTGTCAGTGAAATAAATGCAAAATTCTTCATATCTTTAAAAGGCCTTTCAGAGTTCATATATTCTGGCGTCCCATAAAAAGGGTCGCCTTTTCCAGACAGGTCGAAAATTGAAAGCACTTAATTATTGGACTTTATCCAGCAACAATCTTAATTGATCCGACGTTTATTGCATCCGCCTCGAAGCGATGAAAATGTACGAGAACGCGCTCCGAGCCGATCCGCTTTGCGCGAGAGAAACGTGCACATCGCGTCTAGCCCGCGCACCCACGTACACGCGGCCACACACACGCACACACACACACACGTACGTATGAGCATGGGAGGCGCTATCGCGGCAATACAAATTACTCTCCGACGACACGTGAGATCCGCGGGCGATACTAACGATTTTCCAATTACACGCCATGCTATACACCCGCGGAGGACTGCTGTCGAGCTGCGCCAGAACGTCGCGAATGTAACTCGACTGTATGTGCACGCGCCCCCCTTTCTTTTTGCTCGGTGTCCGCATTTGGGTTTAAATTTATTGTTGAAATAGTTTTGCAAGAAATGTGGAATTAGGATTGGGTAGTTGCGAAGTTGCATCTTCTTTACTGACGATATTTGTCATTTTCTTAATCGAAATAACAAAGTCTGCAATAAGCCGTCTGAAATATTTAAATGGAATTTTAGATGATTAAGTTTTAATTGACTAACTAGCTTGTTACTTATTTTTGCAATCAATTGAAAATTGAAAATTAAAAGTTAAAATTTAGTTTGAAAATATTTCTTAAATTAATAAAAGGATTGATTGAATTATTAAATAAATTAATGTTAATCGCAATGGATCTTTTATAAACCGATATCAAAGTAACTTATCAGATTCATAATTCAATTATAAATAGTGAATATATTAATTATAAAATAAGACAAAGAAAGGTAGCCGTCAATCAACTACCTGAATTAAAATCACGCTCCAAAATAAAATCCCGAAAAAGATTCTATTTTTACCATCGCCTTATATCGATCGAAATCGTCGTGTACATTAAAAGCTTTTAAGATTATAAACACATAGCTCGCTCCCGTTCCAGCTCGTCAATCCTACATTAATGACTCTCATAATACAATTTTAATAGACTTCTTCGTCGCTCCTCGGTTGTTCTCATTAATTTACCAAACCGTCATCTCTCGGCGCATCAAGATTAATATACCATGCGCGCGCTTCATCTTCTCCGGTTTTTTGTAATCGCGACGCGCGAATATAAGAAAAATCCAATCCGAGAGAGAGCTGCGCAAACATATACATATATACAAGTATATACAGGCAGTATAGTCCTGTCTCGCAGCGCCGATAATCCCCCCGTCGGCGCTAATCGCTCCTGGCGTATCAAGGTGAACGAGATAGAGCGGCTCCGCGCGAGCAGTGGCATACAGCGCAGGTATCGCTCGACGCGTTGTAGCCTAGCCGTCGGACAATCGCGCAGTGTCTGCAGCGATGGCAGCTGCGCGCTGCGCGAAATCGATTTTGCGAGCCTTGTTTTGACGAAATTTGGCGTGGTAAATGGTTTGGTGTATATAGCTTTGGGGAAAACCGGGATGAAGGTATTATAAGGATGATTAATAGAAGCTACAAGTGCATTACGGTAAGCTGGAAGAAGGCGACGAAGATGACTGTATTAAAATAATTATAATTACATAATCTTCAGTGTTGCATTATATAAAGCTGCGAGTGTAAGAATCAAAAATATGGAACAGAAGTGAGCGAAGTTTTGAAAAGATTTATCTCATTGAAATAATATCTTTATCATTACAATATTGGTAAAAAATTTATAGCTGGGTTGAGCGTTTCTATACTCAATCTATTCTAATCTAATTTTGATTAATGCAAGATTAGTTCAAAAGTGATCATGTGGTAATAGCACTAATTATTGGAAATAATTAATAATATTTTCTATGGATAATTAAATGAATTGTGATTTATCATTTTCTGAAGTACATCAGGAGTCTTAATTCAAGACAATAATTATAAAGTAGTACATCAAAGGACATTGATCTAAATAGTTTTGTTGTATTATATTACTATTATGCTTTCACTTGCAATAAATATAATCGTCAAAAACTTGATCTATCGACTAAAAATTTATTAAAAATCGCATAGTGAATATCTCGTAGTTCATTTAACATTTAAATTGCAAGGACAATTTCAGTTTTAAAGCTTTCTAATTGCTTCTAAATAATATTTGTAGCCCACAATTAAATTGTTCTACCAAAACTTTACATGAGATTACTTTTATTAAAAATCACGTAAGTATAAAGTAGATTAGATTAAACAAGTTTTTCTAGTTGAGCAACTAGTTTTTTGCCATGATATAATTATCCATTCGTACAGAGTTGAATGACGATAAGAATATAATTGTATTCATAATATAACGAAACAGCTACTTATGCGCGACAATCAAATGATTAAAAGGTATATAAACTCAAAACTATGTTAATTTTTTAGCTTCCATTCCAGTATATTTGCTACATTCACTTGGTGTTAGCTTCCAAGATCAGCCGATTAAGGCTAACACGTAAGTTTTACTTCAAAGTGAATGTAGCAATATGCTACAATGGATGCTAATAAATTAATAAATCATTATCCTATTCTATGCTTTAAATTTGGTTTGTAAATTTAGAATGCACTTCTCTATCATTCTCATCCAATGTACCGAAACGTGAAAAAGTGAGACATTATGTCATTCTAACCGGCATTGTCCTGTGGTATGTCCTTGGCCGCGTCCTCCATCTCCTGGTACTTCCTCTTGCGGCCCGCCAGGCCGAGGATGGCGTCGATGCTGTGCCTCGGCATCGTCGGCTTCGAACCGTCGCCCTTCGCTAACTCGCTGTCCATCAGCTGCTGTGAGTCCATATCTAACCCCGTCGCCGTCGTCGTCGTTGTCGTCGGTACGGATATCATCTAATACGGACTTCTTCTGTACTCCTCACCGTGTCATAAACTCCCGCTTATAATTAAATTAGCATTCGCGAGTTTTTGCACGCTGCACTTTTTGCTTATCCTTCAGTTCGTCTCCTCGACGTCAGCACATTAAACACGTAGTTCGTTGTCGTTAACAAGGTGATCACTCGTGTGTCTTTTGCACCTCATATTCCTGATCGTTCCACCACTCGGTCTCGTAAATTACAACGTGGTGATTCACAATCACTGTATTACAATTCACTTTTACGTTACCATTCATCCGTGGATGTTTCATTCGACGTTCAGTTAACAAATACACTTCGAACTCTGTGGTAGCTCCAATCGTGATCCATTACTCAACCAATCCAGCCGCTCATCCAACCGAGTCAGCGGCAACTTCAAATTCCGCGCAACGAAACGAAGCCTGCCAAGCAGACGATGAAAACAACAACAACAACGGCACCACAGCGCGGTACGGACGAGCAGCAGCGACAGCACAGCAGTTCCACCCCCGCGGAAGGAACGCACAGCAATGGAACGCGCGAGCGCAAGCCGAAGGCTCGAAGGGTGGGCAGACTGGCGGAGCGGCGGCTGAACACGGGACTCCAAAGCAGCCAAAGCTGTATAGCTAAAGGCTCGGCCCTCTGTCTCTCTCCCTCTCTCGCTCGCTCGCTTTACCTGAGCCGTGGGAGAGGGGTGGGGGTACGGGCACGGGGCGTTCGATCGCGCGGGGGGCGTGGCCTCCGCTCGCGCGGCCAATGCCGGTGAGCGGAGTCTGAGGCGGGAGCCAATGGGCGGTGGGAGCGGAGGAACATGGCGGGCCAGTGGTGCTCATGCGCCGGGAGCGCGGAGTAGGGGGCTGGCGAGAGGATGCTGGGTGAGAGGCTGATGGGATAAGGGGTAGGTGCAGTCGTTTTCTGGGAATGCTGGGTATCTCTCTCTGGGTGTGTGTGTGTGTGTGTTGGGAGAGGAAAAGGGTTTGGGAATAAATTTTTAGTCGGATTTATTAAATAGTTAGGCGCGCGAGTTGAGAGGCTGGGCTGGAAAGTTTGCACGCTAGCGGTAGGCCTTGATCTGGATGTGTGTTTAAGGGGACGTTGACGGATCGTCGGGAGTGAAATGATTGTTGACACGGAGAGATGAGCGGGTGGTTTTGGGTTTCTTGCTGGAGGAACTTGTTGATTAATATATATTGAATATTTTTGGGTTTGATAATTCGAGTACTGTCAAAATTTAAGAGTGGCACATTAAAATAGGATTATTCCATTTTTCGTTTTTAACGTAAAGTTGAACAATCACTTTTTGAAGAGTCATCTTATTTTAATTGTAAAATTAAACGTTCGATATTATTTTGATGATCAAAATATTGACGTTATAATATTAAAAAAGGTTATCCCAAGAAAAAATCAATAAAAATATTATTAATAAATAAACAGAAATAACATTTTCAAGTACATCAAAATGTATAAATAGAGAGAAAACAATAAGCAAACCAGAAATGGTAGCAGTAATAATATTTGTATGCCTAGCCAAATTTAAAATATCGGTTAAAGACTAGAATATACTTTTAGAACAATAATGAAATAATGTCAAGTTTTGATGATAATGGTATAAATAACAACATGATCCATATTTAGGGTACTAATTCATATAGTTGATGATTTCATTTTAAATTTAAAATAAAAAAACGTATATATAATATACTTTTCCTTTAGGGAATTTCATCTATAACCGATTTGCAATCGTTCCATACTGAAGGTAAAAGAAGTAAAAATATATTTTAGCTAACAACTATTTTAAAATCAAATATTCCATATGCATTACGTATTATATAATAAATGATAAAAAACAACTATGCGTTGAATCCTAATTAAGAAAATATCTATAGTAGAAATCAGACAATTTATATATTATGAAAAGTTTTTGGGACATAAAATGCGCAATTTTTATAAAAACGATAAGAAAAAATGGAAAATTTCCGTGAATGTTGTAATAAATTAAACGCAGTTCGTAAATAAAGTTCTTAATGAAATGTCGACTTTGAATACGGCAGATATATTTCAAAGAGCGAAGACACCGGAATTAATAAAAGCAGCTAAGGATAGAAGCAAAAAGGATGCATGCATATCAACGAAGCTTTAGTTCTGCAAGATAAACGCAGAGAAACAGGGAGTGATGGTGGTTCAGCCCTTTAAGAATTTTACGCGCGAGGTGACAGGAGGGCGAGAGGGAGATACGAAGTTTATACTCTCGGTCTCGATCTCTGCGAACTCTTGGTGTTTGATTGTGTCGTATAGCCGAGAGAACGTTTGAGCACTGTTTGATCCTTTGATCCGACGGGTTTGTCGTATTGATTGCAATTCCTTATTGCTGATTGATTTAGTTTACGGGATTAGATGGAGAAATTTATTTATTCAAGTGACAGTTTGTTGTGTGAAATGAAATGTGTATAATTTCAATTAAATTATATTCATTCTGGTTGAAAAAATGGGCATAGCTCGTTTCTTACACATAAGAATTATACACGTAATTATTGTACACAATTTAGCATTAATCAAATTATATATATATATATATATTTGACCAATGCTAAATTGTGCACAATAATTACGTGTACAATTTTTATGTGTAAGAAACGCACTATGCCAAAAAATGAATGAAGACAAATCTGTTACACTCTAACATTATTATTCTTTCCTTTTAATTTTAATTTGTATGTTATTCTTAAAATTCTGTTGCGCATAAGTAAATACGTACACACGTGATTACCCATTGGAACGTGTAAGTTATACGTTTTATTTCTAAGCGGTTTGCCGTCGACAAAAGCCAAACGTGTCAATCCACTTCCAGATGAATAAAAGGAGCGAAGCGGGACGGCATAACACTGGTTTACCCACACTTCGTACCACTGCTATATGAGGATGTAGTCAAGTTTTGCGAACGGAATTTGATTCCCCGTCGCTCCTAAACACGAGTAAGAGAAAAAAGTCGAAGTATTCAGAAATAAAATATTAATAAAATCTGCAAATAAACGTGGATGGAAATAATTCAACTTAATTATAAATTTATAAACTTTTAAAATTTATAATTATCCCTTTAACGTGAACAACGCCCAAAACCGTATCGTTGTGACCTGCGTTGGTGTTAGTAAATCATAGTCTCTACTTCATTTTCTTAAACGCAGAATTAAAATATTAATAATTTTTATTAAGTGCAATTATTTAAATGCTTCTTCAGCTTAGAAACAAAAAATTAGGCGGACATTCGAATAAAATAGACTTTATGAAGTTACTACTACTAATGCACGATTCACGTTAAAGGGTTAATGAATAAAAATAATGGTTTGTTTATTTATTTATTATTTTAATAGTACAAACCATAATGCGAAGAATACCATGTTCATGCATATTATAATATGACAAATAAATATAATACAAGGTTTATAAAGTATAAATTAATACAGAATATATTTATTATAGAAAAATGAATGTAAAAAGAGAAATTAAATTCACGCAATCAATTTTCGTATCAAAAGACGAAAATATAATTATGCATTTTCAAAACATGCAAAAGTATATTATATTGATAAGCATTTCAAAAAATGATACAAAAACGAAATAAACATTTCATTACTATAAAATAGAAATAATTCCCATTGTCATACTCTCCCCTCGCAACAAAAGCAAGTTCATCCTGAACGAAAAAAAAATCCTAATAAACTACTTATTACAGGAAATTGTCAACAGCGCGCCGCAGCTAAAGCGATAACGATCGTTTTGGCACAATAAAAATCCCGAGGAAACGATCGCGCCGGCGAGGGAAGCACGATAGAGGAGAAAAACAATGAGAGAAAAGAGGCTGCCGATAGCATCGCTGCTGCAGACTGCGGGAAAAGAGAAGAAGGAGAGCCGCCGCCGCCGCCGCCGCAACGGGAAAGAGGAGGAGGAGAACGGCGCAGGCGCGCAGGACACAGAAGAGCTGATTCTTGCGGCGGATTCTCTCCGCGGCGTACCTACCCCGTAATTGCCCAGAAACGAGGTAAAGCTCTGCCGCTCGTACGTTAAGGCAGTATATCAGCTAAGCGAGGGAAAAAGAACGGAGTTTTATTATGCGTATAATGCCGGTGAAGATTCATTACTTTATTCCGCGTACTATTTACCTCGTTGGGGGTTTTCTCATTACGCGACTACCGAATAAAATAATATTAGTTAATAAAAAAATATTAGTAAGTTTTTGGAGTTTATTAAATGTGCAATCGTTGTTGTTTAAAGGTTATTAATATGCAACGTTTTAGAGTGGTGAGATATATCAGAAAAAACAGTTACTATTATTGCATTACATTTAATAGCTAATTACTGCTCTCTTAAGAAGTTACAGTAATTTAAGAAAAATGAAAAAGCATAATACATAATTAATTTATTTTTCACGAATTGTGCAGGAGGGGAAAATAAAAGTAGTACATAAGTCTTATTTTTCTAACTTCCAGATATTTAAGGACCTTAAGGTCAAAGTTGAAACTCAATTAATCGACCAGTTAAGTATAGACGCTGACGTTTATTAGACTAATTGAATAACAAATTGTTTTAACAATAGTACCTCTGGAGTATTTTAGTGTGTTCTATTAATTTTCACGATCAATTTTGACATATGCACAATCCTCGAATAATGAAATATGATGTCTACAATAAGTGTGTATTGAAAATAAGATTTTTATAACATTATGTCCACGCAGGAATGCCATATTTAATACTACTCCTTCATGTCAGGAACCTAAAAATATTGAAATGTCCATTTTTTCAAATTTAGGACTTATGCAACTATTATTCGCATCCATACATGTGTTGATGTGTAAGTCACGTACCAATTTATTGTACGATTTGGATATAATTTTGTTGGACACATGCATGAAATGGGCCCGTTTTCATACCTGTGTACCAGGCGGGAAATTATGCATTTCAAGCGTGTTTGACTAAAGCAGTGAGATATGTCCACTTCGACCTATAATATATACTTTAGACAGTAGAAATGGTCATTTCTCACCTGTAAACAATGTAGAAATTAATATAAACGCCTGCTATAGAGGGCATCATATAGCCACTTTACGCCCGTTTCTTACAAATTCAATAAAAATAAGGTCGACTAACTTTAAACTCTTTTTAACCCCCTATCCGAATGATATAGCATCTTTAGAGGATAAAACGTTTAGAAAATACATTTAAACTCTTATTACGTCCTTAACACGCGATGTCGACAAAGAACGGCACATTTTGGTTCCGCTCCATAAAGTATGGAAAGAACGCGTTTTCCAGACATGTGTGTTATACTCATCTTCGGCTGGTGCTTTCCCGCCTTTCAGTCGTAGGAGAAACCGGGGTAAAGCGAGCCTTGGAGTAAGGAGAACTTTTTGATTATTTCACTGTTTTGAATTTTCATGTTTAGAAAAATGTTAGAATATGCATTTTAAAAGTCTGAAACTATATAATAAAGTAAACTTGCATTTGTGTTCTTTGTTTTAAAATGAAAAAATAATAACACTTTCAAGCTATTTGAGATGCTTTTGGTCTTTCTTAAACATTTCGTAATATCTATAAATATTGTTCATACTTAATTTTGCCAAGACATATATAGACATTCTAGAATATTTAAGGGGAAAACTATACCTGAAATTTGCAAATTATCCCAACCATTTTTGAATAGCATGCTACTCCGTATATGATACGTACTCGGGGCAAAGTGAGCCTTGGACGATATAACATATTAAAGGATGCAGTTAAATAAAAATAAAATATTCATTTTGTTAATAATGTAAGTTTTAATAATATTATCATTTTGACTTTCCTAATTTCACGAATTAATTAGTCAGAATTAAATAAAAACCGTATTTTTGAATTTCTATTAAATTTTTGTTGATTTTGTTTTATATTTCAAAGAAAATTAATTATATATTATTTTTACTACTTTATATTCAAAATTAAAAGTTGTTCTATTTAATTTAAGAGATTAAAACTTTTAGGTATCATTAATGAAAGTCCAAAGTATAGTTTGAAACTAATTGCAATGTTTTCAATTCATACATGTTCTTTATTTCGATCAACAAACTTTCTCAGACTCACTTTGCACTGGTCTCCCTATAGTCGTGTACTGCAAACATGACACGCGAGCTAATAAAACTAAATTCCCCCTTGGTACACAATGTACTATTTTTCAATATGTTTCTGACTCTTTTTGTTATTTAATTCATAAACATTGGGTATTCATAAGAATTAATCAAGTCTTGAACTTTTAATTAAATTTAATGTAAATATAATAAACGTTTTAAAAATATATTCGGCAAACTAATTTTGTTTGTTGATAAATGATTTAATTGCAATATGTAAATGTAAGGCAATATATTATATAGGAAAAAATAAATAATACATATTTTACGACCGACTGTGTGTGATTGCATTTTATATCGACAAAAAATTCAAACATTTTGAGATAAATATTCAAATAACTTTTTAAATTTGACATCAAGTTGCATTGCAGTTGAATTTTTTGACAATAACTTTAACTTTCGAACAATCTACAGTAATGACATTTTTCATAATTGTCATATTGTTTGCGCATAACTTTTTGGTGCCAAGCCCGATTTACACCGTAATTAAAATACTGCCGAATAATTCATTAACGTCGAGCTTTCACCAATCATTCCTGATGAATCATTCATTATCCCAAAATACGTATATTTTACTGCCTTAATTGAATATTTCGCCGCTTATAAACAACGATCATAATTATCCACCACATTCGCCGACGAATCAACGACTGTACACTTGGCCCGTGCATGCACTGCAAATATATACACGCGTGTGTCGCCGTCGCATTGCCGGGCGACGCGTTCATAATCATACGCACGCTAACTTTCATACAATATAAATATAAACGTCCATCGGAAAATTCGATAAAACGCGCAGGCAAACAATGCGAACGTCGAATAATGATTTTTCGATTATAAAACCGTTCAAACGCGATCCCGGCCCGCGCGTCCTGCGGCGCGGCAACGCCGGAAAGAACTTCGCTCGCGCTCTCTTCGTTCCCGATAAATGATACGTAATAAACAATCACGAGGCGAATTCATTTTCCCCCTACCGCCCATCCGCCCGCGATGCGGATACACGATAACGAAAAACCCGCGCGGCAATCGACACCGGAATCGATCCACCGCCAGAATCCCTCTCTTTCTGTCTCTCTCTTTCCTCGATTAAGATAGATATACATGTATTCTGCCACGGGGAAGCGGAAAGAGAGAGAGAGAGAGGGAGAGAACAGAAATAACGAAAAACGACGAATAAAATAACGAAAAAAAGCGCGCGAGAGAGAGGAAGGTAATGAAAGAGCGGGGGAAAACCGCACGTGAGGAAATGACCCGGATCGCGGTTCTTCATCAAGTTTATAAACGACTGCTGCGCGCTGTGGGGAAAAAAAAAGAAATGCGCAGAGCGAAAAAGCGAGATAGAGATAGAACGCGGGGTAGAAGTCCAATATCTGGGCAATTCGAATGAGAAATAAGATTATACGTCTCTTAAGTGGCGGTTCGCCCTCCTATCCGCGAGGCATTTGTCAAGGCGACAAAGGAGGTCAGGAAGGAGGAAGGAGAGGAGAAAAAAAAGGAACCGAAGTATAGGCATCAGCGAGAAACGCTTCCCGTCTGCGGAAAATTGCGTCCGGCACTTTCTCTCTTTGTCTCGTTCGCTCTCTTTCCTTCTCTCTGTACGTACTTTTTCGCCTCTTTCTCCTCCTCCTTTCTCTCGTTTACCGCGAGATCAGCGCGCGGCTCTACGTTTTTATTGGCCAAAAGTGTTTCACTTCCTCCCCCCTCCCCCTACTCCCGCCCTATTTTGTTTCTCCTTTTTTCCGAGAGGAAATTGTATGTTTGTCTCTTTCGTTCTTTTCTGTATATTTCGTTGTTACAAGTTTTGGCTTTTGTGTGCTTTTGGAAGTAGAAGAATTGCAATGTATTGTGTCTATTGCAAAATGAACGTGCTGTGGATTGAATTTCTTAATTTAAATGTGAATGAAAAATATTTCGTATGTTCTCTTTTTATAAACGTTATTTATCAGCTTATTTAAATTTTAATTATAAACAGTCAAATAAAATGAAGCTAAATGTGGTCGACGTTTTTAATAATTAGCCAATAAAAAACAATATATTTTATGATTGCTAACAATTTATTTTATTTTTATTTATAAAGCATAAGTGCAATTATAATCATTATTTACGAATACTTCCAATCAATGTATGTCAAACGCAATGAGCTTTTTCAATTTCTCGTAATCAAACAGTGATTGGCAACGCAATGTAAATAAAAGTATAAAAATTAATATTCATAAACACTAATGAAACTATTTCGGTAATCTGTTACGTTATTATTTACAATTTTAAAATGACATAGAAATTTTGAGTTATATTAAATGTTCGAAATTTATATTAATTTATAAAAAAAGTTCGCAAAAATCGGCTTATACATTAGTCGTCCTGAATCTGTTAAAATGATTTTGAATAAGTAATTCTGTTATTCATTATTGTACAAAACAGGAGTTTTATCAAGATTTTAGGATTTTCAATCAAATTTTCCTAAATCATGAAACACGTAAACAAAGTCATAAAATTCTATCCATGCATTGATGCATCCTTTATAAGCTTTATGCATTTGTTAATCTCTTTACATTTTACAGGACCCAAAGCAGAAACTCATCGTCGAAATGATTAAATAACAGTAGATGAAAGGAACACTTGACAAGCAAACCATAATCACGACCAAAATCACTTTATCAAGTAATTAGCAAACCGCACACGCGTGTATTTCCGTCTTTCACTCCATTCCCATTTACTTCTATAACTCTGTAACAATACTTTTATTGCCACCCCCTTTGCTTCCACCGCTAAAAATAAAATGCATAATCAAAGTCCAAAAATAAAGCTATACAACGTCGAGCGATTAGCACAGCCTCCATGCCGAACGCAACCCCTGCACCTCATCCCTCTCTTCCGCCTCGTCGCAGACTATATACACACACTACCACCGCGAAATCGAATTCTCTCGTTTTTCCATTTTCGCCCTCTCTGTCTCTCTCTCTCTCTCTCTCTTTATACTCCTCGCTGCTGCAGTGCCGCGCCACAAAAATCAAAAGACAGAGACGGACGCAACGCCGTGCACGCGCGCAGCGTTTTGCCATTTGGCGCGGAGGGAAGGTCGCACACGCCCACAGTCCCACCACAAAAGATACCTATCCGCTCGTGTAACGAAACTATATATATGTGAGCGAGCGTCATGTGCGCGTAGTGTATATGTACCAAAATCGATCCGCGGCTCCCGCAATGCTGCGCGCACGCACTCGCGTGTGCATGTATATACACTCGTATATCCACTCGTTCCCGGCAAATTATACGTTGCGGATGAATTTTCATCCCTCCCATCGTGAGCGTATATGTATGCATATACTTTCATCTCCGTCTCTCTCTCTCTCTTTCTCTCTTTTGCTCTCTTGCATACGGATCCACCCGGAACGCCCAGCCTTGTTTATCTCGTCTCTCGCCCTGCCGGGATTCAATTTTGTATTTCGTATTTAGTTTTATTCGAATGTATATGTACACGCATGTGTCTGTGTGTAATTTGTATGTAGGTGTATATGTGTGAGTATGTTTGTGTGTGTGTGTGTGTGGGTGGGTGTGTGTGTGTTTACTACTGTGTGTTGTGTGTGCGAGTGCGTGTGTGTGTTTGTGTGCATGAGAGTTTGCGAGTGTATATGTGTGTTCGTGGATGTGAATGTACATGCACACATACATGCGTGAGTGTGTGTGTGTGTGTTTGTGTGTGTGTGTATGTGTATCTGAGCGTTTCTTACGTAAAAATTATATGTAACAGGGGATACGTGTTTATATAACTGGACCAACTTGGACATTTTCTAATATCGGGTGGTCGTTCGATCGTTGTTTGAATATGTACCGATAGATGGGCAACACTGGTGCTCAGGTGCATTTTGATATAAAGACGATTTTTTGTATTTTTTAACCCCTACATTCTTATTGTAGCCATATGGCAGATTTGACACATGAAAAAGATATTGCACTTATGACATCCTATTAATTCTTTAACCTACGCAGAAGTTGTAGGTATAATAATTGCGATCTAGTATGTTCAGAGAACATGCTTTTTGAATGCATGTTTTTGTTTACAATGAATTATTCGTAGACAAAATCCGATTATTAGAAAATAATTTGGGAATGAAACGTTTAAGAACTACTGCATGTATACATGAAAATGATATTTTTCAATAAAAATCACGATTTATTTTGTGGATGTGCTTCCTTCGGATACTTAAGCTTTTGTATACAGTCTCTTGTAATTTAATTTGTCAGAATACCAAATTCGAAGATTCAAACTTTTAATTTCTAACCAATAAAATGAAGCTTATTTCGATATATCGATATCGGACTGATTAGTTAAATATTAAAAATTTTAATTTACAAATTTAACGTTTTGATAAATTGCATTAAAAGTAAGTATATGCACATCATACATACATACAATCATAATCATGATATGTATAAAGTTTGTAAGTAAGTTTAACAAACATTTGTAGGTAGTTTTTACTACTATCTAAATAGTATGCAATGACTTAACTCGGCTTTGCATACTCAATTAGTGTATCTTGCAAAAATGTATGCGTTCACCTTTACTTATATAAATAAAATGTCTATGTACACAAAGGCTCCAATGTCCGATGCAGACACATTACCCGGGTATATGTACGTCTGTACCACTACAGACACATAGATTTGTATATATAGGTACAAGAGGATTTATTGGATTTCCATTCGGCAATCTAGCGATGTAAAGCTCGCGTAACGAGCTCGAACCGACGCAATTTTTTCACCCGATCGTTCATTCGTTCGTTCTCTCGTTGCGCTTCAACCCCTTCTTTCTTTTTTTTTATTCCGTTTATAAGCGAGCGCGCGAGGTGTACGAGCTGTGCGCGTCGTTGGTGTGTTTTTTTTTGCTGCGCCCGCGTCCGGGGATTTTTGCGCTCGAGTAAATTTAGCAGCGAGGCGTGGCGGTGATTTCTGCAGCCGCGCTCGGTCATCAGCGAGTTTTATTTTGCCTTTATTTTTTCGGGAGGGGAGGAGAAGGGGTTGTTCCGTTGCCTTTTTTTTTAAATCGATATTTTTCTCGCTGGAAAATTGACGCGCGGGACGTCACCGTTTTGAGAAGGAACGTTATTAAATTTTTTAAAAGGGGTGCATTCTTGATGGGTGGTAGAGTTCGTTTGTGGTGGTTATAACGTGTCGTAATAAAATTTTGTAAACTTAACTTTTCTTTTCTTTTTATATTTCGAAATTATACGGTATTGTATAATACTTTTATAGTCGTAATTGTCTATTTATAAGATGACAAGCTGCGTAAGGTGTGTAAAAGGGTGTTTAAATTTGAAAATTTGAATAGATGTTACTGAGTGTATATTTATTCTAAATACAGCATAAACTTTCAATTTTATGCTTAATTATATTATGTACGTAACAAGAAAGTTGAAAAATCAGCCAAAGACAAAAAGTATTTAACCTAACCCTGCATATAGAATATTTTTTCACATTACATTCTTTGTATATGTATTTATATCTGTGACCTAAAAAACCTAGCGTTTTGAGTTTGATCAAAGAAAAATATTATTTTTCAATTTTTCTTGTAAAAAAAATTAATAATAATGATGATTTTATAACTTAAAATAATTTTGTTTCTTGGATCAAACTAAAAAAACTTTAAAAGGAAAATGTTAGCATTAATTGAGAAATCTTTAGAGTATTATTTTTTCAGTAGGTGTCAAAAGAATCTGAAAAATGTAACAATAAGTAAATTTTACACAAGTTAACAGTCATTAAAGTTAGTGAATACCGTATGCATGCTAACATTTGTACTAAAATAATTCATTTTCGAAACTTCAGAAAAAGTATACATTGCACATGAATGTACATAAAGAGTGATCATTAAGCATCCTGAACTGAATCTTTATAAATAAAAACTAAAAGTTTCAATAGAAGCAGAAAAATAATAACTGGCTACAGTCAACTTAGTTTATATACCCTCCTTGAAACACCAGGACCTAATACGAGTTATTATCTCAATCATAAACACGAAATTACACGTTTTCGCGCTTATTAGGCGCGGACCCCGGCCAAAACTGACAAACACACAGTTGACAGACCGACGGCGGCGGCGGCGGTGGCGCGTCGAATATCAACTGCCTAAAGCGTAATAATCGAGGCCAAAATCGTCCCCTCGATTAATCTCGCAAGGCAAATCACGGTGCACGCAGATCCCATTAAAATGCGCATAAAACTCGGTGGTTGCGGGGCTGCTGCTGCTGCTGCTACTGCAGCGGGCATCGAGTCATCATCAACGTCGAATAATTCTGTTTTGAGCGAGCGCGCGTACACCGCATTTCCGTTTCAATGTGTAGAGATACACGCCCCAAGTTTTACTTGCGTGCGATAATTTCGTGGTTTCTTTGGACAGTTGGTATTTTGAAGAATAATTGGTCGTACTAGATCTGCAATTTCATGAAACCGACACGTTTGAATAGAAAACATTTTTTTTAATATAAAAAGGTAGTTATGATTTAATAGATTTGTGATTTGTGATTTTACAATTTTAAAACAGATCCTTTAATCCTTTTATACGTATAAATAAACTAATCTAAGCCGTTGATGTACAATTATTTTGATCTAGAAAAGTTAACTACGTAGAGAAAACAACATATTTATGTATCAGCTATTTTCAATATTTAATTATGCTAGAACTCGACATGCGCGCGCGTACATATTTAAGTTTCAATCAACGAACGTACTGCAAAGTTCTTGCGAATGTTATTGAAAGATTAAATGGATTTATAAATTTTGTTCTTAATTACAAACTTTGATGTATTTTTAACTTGATCTTTCAATTTAATCCTCATTTTTTTTCTGATATAAATTTGAAAAACAATTTTGTTGGTCAGCAAATACAGAATTTAAGAAAGGTCATCCATTTAGGTATTATGACATCGTTATAGAAGTAACATGCATTCTCGATGGGAAATTCTTCTAACTTGAGCAGTTTGAAAGTTTTTTTTGATAAAATATTGCTAGAAGTTGATAAAAGTTTCCGTCGAGTGTACGTACATTTAAAATCTTATACAAATCCATAATGTTATATGTATTAAATAATGATCAACATTGCTCTGAATACACACGGTGAAAATTAATGTTACGGGGCTCATTTTCTGTTTTTCTTCAAGAACGGCGGCTCAAAATTTTTTTTTGTTTTTCAAAGCGTTTTGGTTTTTTAGCGGGTTTTCGATTTCTGAGTTTTAGTTTTTTGTTTTTTTTTAACGCATAGAAATAATATCATCGATTGAGTGATAATGCATTTGAAAAAGCATAAAATTACTTATCTTTTTCCACCCGTAATTTTGAATGACCTATTTCCCTTGTTTTGTTATTCACGAAATCGTCATTTTTTTCAAACGGTTATATCTGTGAAATATAAGAATTAAAATTTTTGAAAAAAATTGAGATGATTAGGAATATGGATAATAATATTAAATCTATCTATCTCCTGAATGAGTTCCTCGTCCAGATCACAACGGCTTTTATATTTCAAGATATTTGAAGTTATGTCTTTTTTGATAATTTTTTTTTATCGAGTATATATCGAGAATGGTACGATCATTTTTTACCAAACAGAGTTCATTTGTTTCGTTTTTTAAATTTCAAAATTGGAAACAAATTGAAAGATTCATTAACTCGTCTTTTATATAAAAAATTTTCGATTTTTGGATTTTTAAGTTAAAGTTTTTCGAGTTTTTTGGTATGTAAGAAATATTTCGATCAATTTAGTATAAATGTATTAAACAGAGCATAAATCTTTTACAACCGCAAATTTTAGATAGGCTCTCTCCCTTCTTTTGTTATACTCGAAAAAATTCATATCGTCCACAAAATTTTATTTTAATAAAGTACGTACAGAGAAAAAATTACTCTGATAAGGATTATTACCTATCGTTCTGTAACTTTGGTAAAAAATTATCTTTCTTTTCTTTCTTTCGTCAAACCATCCATGATAAAAAAGCACACCCTTTTTGAGGTATTATTTAGATATAGCAATTTAAAAGTGCCAATGAATTAGCAGGGTTTTTTTATATGTGTGGGTGACAATGTGTTTGTGTATGTATGTTTGTATATGTTTAGTTGTGTTTGTGTGGAAAATCATCATACCCTGACTAATTTTGCCTAACCGGGGAAAAAACTAAAATCAATTTTTAGTATCATTAGTACAATTCTGTATTTTATGTGCATTGTATTTATATTTATAAGTGGGTAAATTCTTTTCTAACAAAATTAATCAATATTTTATTAGTTGGTTTACTGTAATGCTATAATTGCACACCATCCGTTTAGAAATGAGTTATTTTTTACATATTACACTTATAAAAGAAACTTTAATATCTATACTAACAATCAAAGTTGCAGACCTCCAGGAAATAAATTTTTTTGAAGCTGAATATAATTTTTTGGTATCGCAAAATGAAATCCAGCGCCCGTAGATCCATCTAATAGGTCCTCGAACCTGAGATACAGCTAACAATATAAGCATTGTCTATATGCCCAATGCTAAAAATGTTGTATATATAGATATACTAATAATGTTAATAAAATATGCTGTATCTACTACATAGAGGCTCATTCCATAATACTACAGGTACTGGGTTTCATTTTAAGGTATCAGAAAACGTACCCAAAGTTTCATAAAAAACCATGATCCGAAGATCGAACACTTTCCTTGAAAGTTTAAGAAAAATTACTTTGCAAATTAAATATTTTAGCACACTCAATAGCTTTAACTTTTCAAATATAATTCAAGTACAATTATTATCAAATACGTTATTGTAGAAATCATGTATTAAATCTTAGGGGCCACAAATTACGTTACACTGTTTTCAGGAATTTTTGATCTCCCCCCCCCCCCCCCCCCCCTTCCCAAAGTAACGTATTTTCACTGACTTCTCAATGTCTTTACACACCGTCACACTAACAACGACCTCTCTCCCCACTCAAAGCGTGATGTAATTTACGAATGACCCCTTAACTAAACGATAGAGTGTGCGCAAGCAAGTATTTTTGATAAAATTAATTAAATTAAAAAAAAAATTTATGATATTGAGTTAAAAAAAAAGAAAATAATCGTTTTAATAATCAAATAAAACTTGGCTTTTAATATGACTAACCCTCTGATGACTGGTACCTAACGTTTTTTGATTCTCGATGTTACTTAATCCTGTAGTGTCAAAGTGACTCTGTCACTCTTCTACAGTCTGTATCTTGGAGATAAATGCATCTATTAAAACAAATTTTATTTTAAATCGATAGCTTTTACAGATACCTGAAGGTGGTTCCGTCGCGTAGTCTCGTACCTACGCTTGTCCCCGTGGGGGGCACATATATTTATCATTAATTATCATAGTTATTGACATAAATAAATGTTATGCTACATTTAACAACAGCATCAGAATGACCCTGATTAGGTACCAGAAAGCTAAGAATAATAGCATGGAGCGCTCATTAACAAGTTATTTGTAATCTCAAAATTTATTTTACAATCTTTGACATGTCAAGATAAATAGAAGTGTTTAACAAAATAGTACAATTGATTATAGGTTTAAATAAATATGATTAATGAAGTAAAAACTAGTTATAATATGAAAAATAGCGAGATAAAAATAAATTAACAATAGTCCCTTCAAAAAAGTGTTTAAGTGCTTAGAAGGTCGATGCATAGGGGATGGGGAAGTGTGGGGCGTAAGGGGAAAAAGGGAACGAGATTGTAAAGTAGGGGGTAATGTAGTACGTATAGGGGTAATTGTTTTAATAAAATAATTGTAATGAGCGTTCCGCTAAAACCATCACACAAAAATACACGTGAGTTTAGTACGACGTAGTTCTTACAGGGGAGGGGTTGGGGGGTTTGGGAGCGAAATGGAAAGAAGGAAGAGGTGCGAGGATAATGACAATGATTGGAGGGGAGAACGTGGGGAAAGAATTTTCTTAACAATATAATGATATGACCGTCTAACTAACAACTATGTTGTTATATTATAAATAATACATATGCATGATTTATACACATTACTGATATCAATATTTATTATGATATTGTCACACTATATTTCGCATGTAGTAAGAGGAGCACTCCATGTAAACGCTAAAAATGAAGGCAATGTACCATGACTTTTTAATACAAAAACAATATATTATAAAGCCCTAAAACTTTCTGTGTATTATATATTGGAGCCGCCTGCTATGGCTTCGGCATCAGAGGTGTGAAACGGTGGAACATGCAGAATCCATTGCAGGTATTTAAAATAGAAAAACCAAATATATTTTGTTATTTTATGATAATACGCAGCGACTTAAACTATTATTAAAAAAAGTATAAAATTTGTCAAATGATGGAACTTTGAAAAAAGTTACATTTTCACGAAAGCGATTTTTGAGCCATTTATCGACAATTTCGTATTTTCCATTATTCTTGTTCCATTTTTAATTTTTATCGATTATCTATCATCCGGTGTTCTTGACGGTATTACAAACACCTTATGACCGAGATCATTAACGAAAACAACTCGTTGAGTTGAAATTGTCGCATCGAGATCCCCTTAACAGTTTATTTTGAAAAATGTTTACATTTGCAATTGCCAATGTTTGAAATTGTAGCGCGCGTAACACGCCCAAGGTGCTAAGTGCAGCTAATAAAAGTTTGTTTTTAATATTTAAAATATTAATTGCTATAACGTACCTATAAATTATGAAAACATTTTTAACAGTAAAATGATTTTCATGTCCATTTAAAAAAATCTACTTCTTATGATATAATCAAAGCTCCCAATTATTAGTCCAATCTTGTCAACCACACAGAAAACGAAATCCTTCTCAACCTCTTTTCTCGCACATCCCTCGTCCATTTCTATAATTCAGCATACACACCGCGCGCATACTCAAAACACGAAGTACGGGATTAGAGGCTCCACGGCGCACGGTGTCGCGGCTCGAAAATCCTCGAGAGCGCTTTATACACCTCCACTCAGCTCCTTACAACTTATGTACCAAGAGCATTAGCGCGGTGCCCGCTGTGAGTTTTCCCAAACTCGTCAAGCACTCGAAGGACGCACAATGCCGGGCGCGCGCAAAACACAGCCACCCGCCGATATTTACAAAGGTGCCCACAACGATATTATAATAAAGAAGCGCCGCGTACGCACAAGCGCGCGCGCGAGAGATGAAAGGAGGCATTATTATATCGCGGAGAAAATCTCGTCGCGTCGAGTGGCCCCGCTCTTCTTCTCCGAGATCCTTTCTGCGCGCAAACGTAAATAATGCCTTTTGTAGGCGCGAGCGCGTTCTGGCACCTCTCGAGGCTACCGGTGTTCTCGCGCGCCGTTGGGGAGCGCAGTTCTCGAGACGCGTGCGCTCGCCGTGGCTCGATTTTGGTGCGCTTCGGTGCGATTGAGAGGAAAATGCGAGTGATGGCGGCCTGTTTTTTGGGAGGATTAGGGGATGATTGTTGGGTTTTGGTGTGTGTGTGTGGGTGAGCGTGTGTACGGAGGAGGATTTGCGGGGTTTGTTGTCGGCTTTTCGGCGAGGAGGTTTATTATGTGATTTGTTTGCGCGGATTGATGCTTTGAGGTTGGCGATGGCCAATGTTGGACGAGTGTATGCATAAGTTGATTTGCGAGGATGATCGGATCGGGATTGTGCATGTACAAAAGTTTCATCAAATGGTTCGATGGGAATTACACGTTGCTGTGTAACTTTAGAATTGTGTTATGATATACAATTGAAACAATGGTATAAAATTTTGAAGAAAAAATACTGGATGTTTGAAATATAATTTCAGTACAGAGAGAATTTTCTCATAAAAATTACCGGTAAAAATTACCCTGATGAATGGTAAAAGTTTCCCCGATTCACGGTAAAATTTTTATCCTTCATCAGGATACATTTTCCCCTGAAGTCAGGATGTCCCACGTTTACAATGATTTTTACGGTAATTTTTATCAGAAATTTCTCTTTGTGTGGCATTTAAAAAGAGCTTTTTATATATAAGTATTCAGGTTGCAATGAAAATACAATTTATTCTATACACGTTGTGATCTCATTTGCGCACTAATAAAATTAAAAAGTATCTGTTACTAAAAAAGTTATGAACTTCAAATCAAAATAAGTTAAGTAACAGAATGTCATATTTGGATACAAATTTATAATTGAGTTCGAGATGATAGATTTACTAGTCCAAAATCGGTATAACTAAATTTTTCAGCAAGAATTAAAATTGTTTTCTTACTGTACAAAAGCTGGTTGATGAATGTTATTATAAGATTGAAATATTTTAATTAGAAACTTCATCATTAATTTTATTTCAAAATCGAATAATGTCAATATGAACTTTAGTTCAATCAATTCATATAACAATTATTGGAATCAGGATTTTCTTATTAATATTATTGATGTTATTAATATTATTGCATGAAATTCCACGCACGTTTAACGTTAAATTAATTAATTTCTTGTGTACAGCCAGAAATCAGAGAAAATCAAACTGAGATCCAACAGATTCGTAGTATAATTGTATAATACTAATAAATAACATGTAATTTTGATTGTTGCTATATTTAGATCCTATAATCACCCATTAACAATTAATTCCCCGTTCACGTACACAAATCAACGCATAATTTCATTAATACAACAAAATTCATCCTCTACGCCATACAACGAAACAAAATCACTCCCTCCGTAAAATCTAAAATCCATTCTCGGTACACCAATCCCTCATCCTCCAAGAACCACAGCGCACAACGAAATAACAAGCTATACATTATGCGCATAAATTCGGCGCATTTGCGACGCGCGCGCGTCTTTTCAGGAAAAATCCCCGCTCGCGCGCTCGCACATTTTCCTCGCGGCTAAGCAAAAGTGTGTCCCGACAAGGAGAAAAGAGAATTTTCTTCTCCAGCACTTACTACATACCTACAGCTTCTCTTCTCTCTTTTCTTTCTCCATAATGTTCGCCGCAGTGTCTTCATTCTCCCATG
Source organism: Gastracanthus pulcherrimus (assembly GCA_949152435.1). Taxonomy (NCBI): domain Eukaryota; kingdom Metazoa; phylum Arthropoda; class Insecta; order Hymenoptera; family Pteromalidae; genus Gastracanthus; species Gastracanthus pulcherrimus. Next base: position 167,784,297 of record OX424575.1, on the reverse strand, counting down.
GGAGCCCGTGCTTACATGTGCAGTCCGAAAACCGCGCTGCGGCGGCTACTTTATATCGTCAATACCAGGAGCCGAGCCGGGGCGGGAAAATTGGAGCGGATTTCGTTGTGTGCGAGAGAGAGAGAGAGAGAGAAGACGAGCAGATGCAGGTACACAGCGCCTGCGCGCGTTAAGAGAGTGGGAGAGAAAGATTTCCTTTGGCCCGGCTCGTCGAGCAAATTAGACTTATATCTTCCCCGGCGATCGGATTCCGCGCGCGCTCGCACCACCGCAGCCTCCTCCTCCTCCTCCTCCTGCGCGGCTGTGCCTTGTGCAGTAGTGCTGCGCTCGAACGGGGGATGTGTATATATAGTATAGTGTAGAGGAGGGATGCGAAGTGGAGAGCCAATGTAGAATCGAGAGAGCGGTGGGTAGACGGATGCATTGTTGGCCGGTGCATTATGCAATTGACCGCTGGGCAATTATCTTGAGGGGCCGTACGTGCTGCGTTGATTTTTGGTTGAGATAGACACAATTTTTTATTCACGGTGGAAAATTGGAATTGTTGTACAGAGCTCCCGCGTTGCAATGCCGACGTTGTAACAAGTGATTGTTGTAATATTCAATATAAATAAAGACTAAAAAGTCACTTTTTGGTTGAGATAGAACATTCTAATTTGATTAGAATTTACTTAGAGATAAATACATTTTATTGACAATTACAGTGGTTTCTTGTAATAATACTGGTATTATAACACGAGACTACTGTATTATAACAAAGTGCACGACTTTGGAGCGTAGTACAGAATCCGAGCAAGAAAAGCACGATCTACTTGCTGTTTGCTTATACCTATAACTCTCACGCTTTCAAAGCACGAGACACTACTTTACTATAATTCCACGACAGTCGTTCTTTTTCGGTGTGTGAGTCTTAACGTGTAAACTGAACACTCGGTGTCACGCACTATTTTACGATCCAGCTTCTCCCTAAGCGGACCTTAGCTACCCCAAAACTCTCATACTGAAAAAGGATGAATGACATGAGTCTACGGGATGTGTTCGATCAATGTAGTATGACTATTAAATTTAGCATACATTACAAATGGTTCAAATTTCCATACTTAAATATTTAGATTTTTTCACAGATGTGTTGATGTACATTTATGAGCAAATACAAATTTATTGTTTTAAAATATAATTGATAATTAGCTTTGTTATTTATCGCTACCGTTACCTCGTCATTGGTCACTATCACATACCGTGTAAGTTCAATACAACATTTACTCATTCTTGGAACAAACCTTATACAATCTTCATCAACGCAACGCGTTTTCTCACAGCCTATTCTCAACCACGCTTCGTGAAACACAGCGCGCCAAAATCTCCGACAATCAAAGATGCATTTCTGAACGAGAAACCGATGACAATCGCGGCCAAGAAAATCAGATATACCACTGCGAGCGCCCGTTCTTCTGTCACATTCACGCGCAGCGAGAACAGAGAGCAACTCGGCCCGCAAAGTCGCGGCGGCCACAAAAAGAAAACCGTCAAGGGAAAATCCCTTGTGCGCGCTTTAGACTCGAGAAAAATTCGGAGCAAAAGAGAGACAGCGCTACATTATAATCCCGACAATGCCGCGCGCCGGCCAAAGGAGCAGCGGCGTCACGGGGTGCGATGGCGGTGGTGGTCGCCACGCACGCACTTCATTCTTCGCGGGCGACGCAGCGGCGAATGGGTCTCGTGTGCGCAGCTAGACGGAGATCCTCGTTCAAAGGAGGAGAAGAAGAAAAAAACTGTTTGCAAATCTGCCTATACCGGGCCGGCCTCCCGGATTCAATGCGCGTGTACCGCAGTGCTATAGAAACGGTAGCTGGCGGCATCGCTCATTGAAAGATGAGTAGCCTTCTTCTTCTGAGGCTACTTCCTCTTCTCGCTTTCTTCTGCGCGTGCTATCGGTGTACCCCTGCTCTTTGGATTTTCGCCGTGTTTCCGTCTTACCGGGGGCTGCTTTTCTCGCTCTTTTTTTTTTCGCGCGGATCTGAATATGAGGCTTTGACGGGCCGTTGTTCATTTGCAGGCCAATTGTAGCGGAAATGAAGAGTGCATCGAGTAGATTAATGGTCTTGTTGACGGTTTAGAGGTTTTGTTCCGGTCTTGTACTTGATAAAATCATCTACTGATACAATGCAAGTTTGACAAATGGTGATATTCGTATTATCTCTGGCATGAAGTGTAACTTATTGGTACAATATACTGTGCTATTTAACCATAAATAAACAAATTATTAGATGATCTTTATGTATAAAGATGTAAGGTTTACCCGCAAATCTACTTTCTTTATTTTACCAACTTACCTTCCATATTTTTTTCTATTAGATGACGTATGTAGAATGTAGTAAAAGTGACGTTTGGGACTAAAAGTACCGCTATATGCTTCAGAAAATTCAAAAATTGCTTAAAAATGTCTTAAAAATTAGCCATTTTGGAGACGTAATTGGCGATGAAATACTGATTTTGGTGAAAAGTCCTGAGGAATATATGTTCGGAGACCATGAAAAATCAATTTTTTAGTGCTTTTTTTTTAATAATTGTAAGTTTGACCTTGAAAACTTTTGTAATTTTTAAAAAGTTTACGTATTTTTCTTGCTTACATAATGAGGAAACACTATACATAATTTCACGTTGATCCGTCAAAAGCTTCATCGCCAATCCCACTTTAAATCTGAAAAATATTCCAATTCTTAATTCTAAGGTAATCAAGGTTTTATTAAACAGGAGTAAAAAATGATAGTTACAGGTTTCAATTTTTGTTGGCAGTTCAATATCAATTTACTGAAATTTCATAATCTTTCTAGATTCTTTCTCCTTGGGCATCTTGCTTTAAATAGGTTGAATGCCTATATTGCTCTCTGGTGGCAATAAAAACTCAACAATATCGATTTTCAACAAAATTCTGTAAATCTTTAAAATGTCGAATAATTCGAAAAAAAAATTTGTGTTATTTTAGGGGCATATTGTTATACTTATCAGTATGTATAGTATAACATATGAAAATTGAAAGAATGATTTTTTTGTACTTTTAACGATTTTTATGGTAAACTGCACCCTTAAACCGATCCTTGTTATAGGGAATTTGGTTTATTCTTATCTAATTTAGAAACAATAGAAATGATTCTTAGAATCATAATTCGTACAGGTAAATTTCGACAAATGTGATGAAAAAGAGATTCTGCCAAAAATTCGTCTGTTCTTCTGTGTGTGTGTGTGCGTGTGTGTGTGCGTGTGTGCGTGCGTGCGTGTGTGTGTGTGTGTGTGTTTGTGTGTGTGTGTGTGTGTGTGTGTGTGAGAGTATGTGTATTATTAGGTATCGCTATTCTTTTCGAGAAAGCATAATTATGCTCATATATCATATAATACTTCATCTACAGAATCGCAAGGCATAGTTTACGCAAATATGATAATACTTTTATGCAAAAATAAATTTTACTACTAAAATCAGTTTAGGTTAAAAATTAATAACAACGATGTTACACAATTGAATCTAAAACTCCCCACAAGGATTTTCACCACAAATCATATTAAAGCACTTGAGAGCTAAAGCTCAAAGCGGTCGAGGCTAATATAAAATCCCCAACTCCTAAATCTCTCACGTAACTCCTCCGATCGTGATTCCCACGAAAATCTTCGAAACCCCTCAAAAAGCTAATCTAAAGTCGGCCACTTTTCCCAGATCTACCCGCACCCGCCGTAGATCGTCATCATCAATCCTTATCACAATCAGGCGCGCTCTCTCTCTCTCCCTGCACTTCATCCACCGAAATCCCCAAAAAAATTCCAAAGAAGAGTTCCGCGCTTGCATCTCTTCCGTTTTCCTCCCGGCAAAAAGCTTTTAACTCCGCTCGCGCAAAGATAAAGTTGCATTTAACCGGATCCCGCCGCTTGGCATCGATAATTATCTCCGCTAGCGCGCATGCGCTCTCGATCTTTCTGTATCTACTCGCGCTAGATCTAAAGCTAAAGCTCCTGCAGCGGGATTTTGGCTAATTGCTCGCCGGCGCCTCTCTCCCTCTCGTTTTATCTCGAGGCAGCGCCGGCGAGAGCATCGCTTATGAGCGCTCGGCTGGCACGGGATTCCCCCGCGTTCGTAGCGGTGGCGGCATCTACTCAAGAGATGAACGTATCGCGCATCGGGAGATCGCCTAGATTAGGAGTAGAGATAAAGGAGGCGGCCGAATTTAGGTTGCGTAATGCGTTTCTGGAGGAAGATGCGCTGCCGTTTAGCGCCGACCGTTCTGATATTTTGGAATGTCATCGAATCGCTTTCTCTGGAAGAAGTTTTTAAGGTAGAATATCGTTTTTAGTTATGTTATAACACTTGTCAGCTACTTTTGTTGTTACGTTTTAAAACTTTGTGAATGTTCGTATTTTTCAATTGAAATTTCACAATAATAATGTAAATTAGTTTTACTAAACACCTTCATATTTGTGTGAGGTTATTTTATGTTTTCTTAAATATTATAAGCAATCGACTACTAGAAGCTATATTTTTATCTGTAGCTCAATTATTGAACAACGTTTAAGCACTGTACGTGATAAGAGTATAATGTGGTATGCGTAAATAAGTTAATCAGATTATTTAATTTACTGAGTACTTCAGGTTATACTTTATAAATTATTTTTTATAATTCAATATGGTTCATCCTAATGTATCTTAGTTTCTCACACTTTACCAATTACAACGCACGAAGCTGTATATATAATTAAGTTTCGATGACAAAGACATTATTTAGAATTTTATCATTTATTTTAAGTAAGTAACTATAGGTGCTTCAGAAATATTTAAGGTTGTTGGTAAAAAATAGCACTACTTCCGAATTTAGTAAAGAGTATACGGTTAGTTAGTTTTTTGATCGCATAATTTGTTTGTTTTTCTACTGTGTGCTTATTTATTTTAAGAAGGTATGCGCGAAAAGTAGATTCAAACCTTAAAACCTAAATCTATTTTTTAATTGTTATAATAAAGATAATTTGAATATACAGATAAATTTTCAGTATAGGTTACCTGGAAGTTTTAAAAAAGATTTCATTCTTAAGTTTACCCTTGTAATGTTATATTGAATGTTTATATTGAACTTTTCAGAAAGAAATAAGATAAATATGCGTTTCATATTGATAAAATGTTTAATTCATTAACAGGATAGATTTTAATAATCTTGTCTATTAAATAATAACTCTTTATATGATGATCTAATATAGCCGATACACATATACATATATATCACTATCATGAATCTATCCAATGTAAAAATCTACATCCAGTAATTTAGTAATTATATGTATCCTGCAACATAGGGTTGATAGGGGAAACCGGGGTATAACGGGCCACGAAGTATAACGGGCCACTAACCATATTTTCTGTAGAAGAGGAACGACATTTTTTGTTCCGCGTCTTAATCTACTTGTGGCGATAGTGTTAGTGAATTTTCTTTGTATAGATATAATTCTCCAAGCAAACAAATTTTTGCAGTGCAGTGAAGTTTTAAATAACAAAATCAGTTTATATGAAAAACGACAAAAACTTTTGAAATCGCCACCCGTATATATTGCTCCTTTTTAGAATATGTTTCAAGCTTCAATTTGCTTTATGTAATTTTTTATTTCATTGAAATTACGAAATTATGTTATGATACAAAACGTTAATTATTGCAAATGGGGCATAACTGACCACTTTTGTTGGGGTATAATGAGCCACTATTTTTAGTATATAAAAACGTTTTATTTGATTGTAGAAAAGTAGACATATCGTTGAGAGCTCGAAAAGAAAGAGGTTGACATGTTTATTTATAAAGAAACATAATTTAAAGAATTGTAATGGTACTAGATATAAAACAGGAATTTTAAGTCACTTTAGAGTCGTAAAAATGATAAAAATTTTCATACATAGCGGATGTAAAGTTTCTCTTTATTTATGAGTTGTTGTAACGTATCGCGATCTAATATCGCGATTGATTAAGCATAAACAAATATTGTTCTTCCCACTTACGATAGTTTGGTACCTATAATTTAACAGCAAGAGCATAAAATTACGCTAGCCCGTTATACCACAATGGAGGGGCCCGATATACTCCAACTATTTCTGAAATCTCTATTTTCGATGTAATTTAAAAATGAATTTTACTATTGGAAAGAAACATTAAACACTGATCTCAATATAGGATAACATTCTTAAATTGGATAGTAACTAAATACTATTTTAGTTTTTTTATAATTATGCTTTTTATAATTTCTAATGGTCCTTACATTTTAGTAGCCCGTTATACTCCAGTCTCCCCTAACTAAAATTAATTTTTAACCACTATATGTATACTATTGATAGAATACTTAAGCAAAGATTCTTTGGGTAACATAATTTTATTACAAGTCGATAGGACAATGCAACAATTAGTCATCGCACTGCTGGATGTGCGTTCGGTAAAATTTATCATTTTTATCTTCGAATTATTGAAAGGAACTACATTTTTAACAAGTAAAACTTAGAAAAATGTTTAAATATTTGGTGGGAAAGTTTTAAGGTAAGAAATATTTTCGATTTAATCATCAATTTCCTAAATAATTATATTATCATCATAATATCTTTTAACCCGAGTGAAAACAGGAGAAATTACTCCAAAACCTCATGTCAAAATTCAATTATTCAAATAATTGAATTATATATGTGTGTAGCCTGTCAGAGAACAATAATATTACAAAGGCTACCATTCATAATGCATTGGCATTGCATCTCGTAATAAAGTTTAATCGCTAGCGAATCAAGTTAATTAAAATCCCATGGCTAATATTTCTCTTCAAAGCACCTCTCTACTCCATCTAGACGCATTCCCGCACTCATACAACAAACAATCGTGCATAAAGATTTACACACATAGGTAGTTCCTAATTCAATTACACACGAACGAAAGATAACGCATACTAAAAATGCACACGACCAGGAAAAAGGAACAGACAAAAAATTCGATTCAAAAAGAAAACATAGACTTGGCTCGCACGTATCTCGACGATGGGCACCCAGCTCACTGAGAGCCACTGGCATATACACTATGCCACTCGTAGGCGAGAGCGAGATAGAGAGCATAAGAGAGAGAGAGAGACGCATCCGCGCACAGCGAGCTGAGCAAATTACCTCCTCTGCAGCAGCAGCACGGAGAGAGGCCGCAGAGCGAAAGAGAATCGCCCTCATCCTCCTCCTGCCTCCCACTAAACCTCTCTCTCTCTCTCTCTCTCTCTCTCTCTCTCGCTCGCTCTCATTGTCGTGCGGACGACGCGCCCCACAGCGCGGAAACCGCCTCGCCCTCTCTCCTTTATCCACCTCCTCCTCCACCTCTTAATCTCTCCCCCCACCTTTCCGAGTCTCTATCTGCGTCTCCCTCGCGCGGCGCGCTCCTCGCTCCTTCCCAGAGCGCGCGCGCGCGCGTGGTACTCCAAGTTAATTAACTGTGTATACACTGCAGCCAACTCCTACCGTTGTCTTGCTCCCGCCAATTGCCGTCGAGATTCGGCGGCTGGCTGCTGCCTCCTCTCTCTCTCTCTCTCTCTGTCTCTACCCCTGTGGATGCGCACAGCGTTATATAGAGCTCTACTGCGCATGCCCGAGCTCTGCGGGTGATGGGACGCGCGTTCGCGAATTGCGTGGGTGTGCGCGCCTGCACACATCCTAGACTTCTTGAACGCTACCGCGTGTGCTTCCCTGCACGCGCAAGTGTGTGTCTGTACGTCAGAGGCTGGATGTGTGCGTCTATGGCTGTTCGGTGTGTGTGCTCGTGGGTGTGCTTGAAATGTCAGGAGTGCGAACGCTATAAAGTTCACGTGTATGTATACGTGTACACAGTGATAGCTTTAGGTTGTGTGCTAGTTGTACAATCAGTGCCAGAAGTTAGTTATGAATTATGATGATTATTGATTATATATTGTGTGAAGATCCTACATTTTTCATTTTAGGTTTAGAATGACATGAACTATAAAAATGTTGAAGCGAGAAAAATTGATGATGCAATATTTTTGTTAAAAATCATCAACGCGGCGCGTTAGCACTAAATTACGGGTTTTTCCGGACTTAGAAAATAATAAAAATATTACTTCAATTTTACTTCAATTTATGATTTTCAGAGCTCGTATAATTTGAAGTATAATTCTCCATTGTTCTACTGCACAACTTACACTACCAATTTTACTTTTTCAAAAAATATTCAATTTACTTTTAACATTTTTTTAATGTCTTCTATTTCCGCAAAATAAAATTATGCATGATAGTAATTTACTCATGCTATTCTATATGGTTTTAACCAAAAAGATCGTTACAAAACTATTTTGAATAAGAAAGGTTGACTCTATTGCTCGATTTATGTTATATTATATTAATTGTAAGTACTTCATTTCTCTAGTAAAGTGTACTGCATGAGTTCCAGTCCCTACCTTACTGAATGCTGCAAAGGGAGAAAAATAGTTGAAAATTATGAAATGAAACTGAATTCAAAGAAAAGTTGTTTATTATAGTTCTAGAATAAGCTAATATTAAGTTATAATTTTATAAAATTATCTCATATAGTAAATAAGCGAATTACTGTATTCTAAGCTATATCATTTTAAAAACTATAAAATTATAAAGTAACTCGATGAAATAGTAATTTATATTAAAGTGTACTACTTCTCCAAGTTACTTCATGACTCTATGATTTTCTTTATATACACAAATACTCACGCATACATACTCACGCATACAGACATACCCACATACACATACATACATACACACAGATTAATACGCAAATGCACATGAACAAGCACACGCATACACGTACTTACACGCACGCATGCAAATATACGCACTCGCTCATGTACACACATACCCATGCACACGCGAACACACATACGCACACTCACACAGACACTAACACGCACATATGCACACGCACACGTACATGCACACGCATGTACATACATGCACATACATACACACACACATTTACACACACACATACGAGTGTATATTTTTTTCATATTGATACGTTAATTCGTACAATTAATTATTGCAGCTTTTAAATGAATAACTCATTTTTCTCGTGGATTGTGTAGCCAATATATAACCTTAGCATGAAGTAGAAAGAGAGAGAAAGAGAGGGGGGAGAGACGGGAGAGAGACGGGAGAAGTCGAGATAGTGTATATGTACATATACTCCATAGACCGAGGAAGCCAGAAGTTCGAGAAAGAGGGTAATGGACCAAGAGACAGCGTAAACGAGGGAGGGATCTAAAATCGCGAGGGAGAGAGAAAGCGAGAGAGAAGGAGAGAGAGAGGGAGCGAAGCTACGTGGCGCGTGTATCGGCATGTAGGTAACTCGAGTAACAAGGTACCTATACGTGTATAAGCTAAACAGGGCGCTGCACGGAGTATATCCCCCGCTTAATTCTCGCGGCATGATTTCATCAAGTCAACCATCGTATAAGGTAACTCGGGCGCGACGACGACGCTTTGGCGCGGTGGCGGCCACGCACGCCGGAATGAACGGCAACTCGTCAATTTACTAAAGCCGCACGCGTTTAGTCCTTAGTTTCGCCTTCGAAATTACTTCTACTACGTCTACTACTGAAGATAAACTTTTCATTTTATTCAAGATAACAATGAGAAGTATTAAAATATTATTTTCTTTTAAATACACTTATTTTTTTAAGGCATTGTGAATACTTTTCCTAACAACTATCGCAGAATATAATTTGTCTAACACGTCATATTTACCAGAACAGATAGCGAATTCGTAAAATTTGTCGACTTCAGAAGCGATCTATTGGTTCTTATTTCATTAGAAATAGTCTAATACAACATTTGATTGCACCAGAAGTATCAAAGATGTATTTAAGCTTACACAATATGGCATTGTTTCGCGGAAAATAAACCATTTAAATTGTTGTTATTTCAATAAATACATTGGCAAACTGTGAAAATTTTGGGCTGTTTCGAAGTTTAAGTATTTTATATTAAAAGTACATTCAAAAATATCCCTTAGTTTCAATTAAAAGTTATGATTTAAGCTCTTAATCAGAAAGATGTCGTTTCTATCAGGGTTACCGATAAGAAAGTAGTCAATGCTTGTACCAGCGTACATGCCAGATTTTTTTCAGCTTTAGCAATTACTTGTAGCGAGAAATTGTACCTTAGGACTGCAAGTAGAAAAGTCTGATAATGGTAAGACACGGACAATGCTTATCGTTAATATAAAGTTTATCACATATTTCCTCAGATGGGAAACAGATTAGATTGGATGAAATGGTCCTTGTTTCTCAAGATTGAAACCCAGAACCCATAGTTTTCTAAGCTGTTCAATTGCACGTATGCATTTTTTTAGTGAAAATGGTGCCTAAATTTGTCATTGTAACTTCGAAAATTTAAAAAAAAGTTATCCAAAATGAAAAATTAGACGCAAAAATCTTTAATTTGAGATTTATTTAATATAAAAACATTAATTAAATTAAGCGGAATTGCAAGGAGTGGCTGTTGCAGCCACAATTTCGCTAGTTCAGCGAACAAATAAGCTAATCCATTAAAAATTGGTCAATTTATCCAATATATTCTATGGCAAAACGGCTTATTTGCTATCCCATCGATATGGTTTCCCATAAGTAGAACAATCCAAGATCGACCAGACACATGTTACAATTCATCACCATCAACAAACTCATATCTTTCCGTGCCTATACATAACCAATCTACGATAAATCACCTCAATATTAATAATATTCCTCATTCCCACACTCCGCGTAATTCGCTATCTAGCTCTCCTACGTGTCTGTGTACACATGACGCATGCATCCCGGCGCATCCACTCTCGGGAGCGTACGTCGCCGAGTTTCCAGAACCACAGAGAAGGATTATTATTGTTGCCAAGCGCCCATGCTAATCCGCAGCAGCAGCAGCAGCAGCAGCAGATCCACTTTGAAATGCGCACCGGGCTGGCTCGCTGCACGCTCGTAGCAATGAACTGCCGTCTCGTCGGCTGCACGACGATGCAGCCCCCGCAGAGACGCGCCTTGTAATTGTTGCGCGGTCCATGTATATGTGCCGCAGCGCCCGCAGACGCCGCGTCGTCCTTTGACTGCCCAGATACTCGTACATCAAGCTCGATTACAGCCGCGGTGGGTGGTAGCACAGGATATTAATATGCTTTCTTTTTCGTGGTAATTAGGTGAGTTTATTCAATTAAAAAAAGAAAAGAAACGAATTAAATTCGAAAAATAAGCGAATTGAGTGTCGAAAATTCACTGCTGATTCAAATGCGCGAAATTACATGCGTACTTAAACGTGTTCAAACAATACGATTCCTTATCGCCATTTTCACACTCTTTGCAACGTGTAGTTTTAATACTGCTACAACCGGGTTCAGGATTTAAAATAACCAGACACACTTTTTGTTTGACTAACTATTTACAAAATAATATCAGCTACTGGCATGTCAACTGAGTAATGCTGCAACCTCACACGTATTTGAATATCTGTGTATTCGAATCACGTATATATCATTGCTCCCTCCTTCTAATGATTGTCATCTTTAACAATTCAACATTTTTGGATATGTAGCTAATGTTGACTTCAGCACACGGCAATTTACATGGTAATTTAAACGTTAAGGTCGTCTTTCTTCTTTCAATGGTAACTCCAGGACACGTCATAAACATCCTCTACCCAGGCATCAAGTTACCGAGCGATATCTCCGGCGTATCTTTCAATAATTAGTCCAGGAATTACAAGAAGAGTTCATCTATTGAAAATTCAAATCAATAAACAGTCTTGACATCAAGCGGGTTGCACATTATCTTCAATCCATCCAGGCAAAGATATAGGTATCGCCATGCTTGACTTCAGATCAATAACAGTTCGTTGATGACAGCTGATCGCATCAGACGTGTTAATAAGCGAATGTTCTTGTGTCCGTATTTTGCATACTCTTGTGTATACATTTACGAATAAAGTTTGAGTTCCTTGTTCCTTTTCAATAAAGCTTCATTATTTAAATAATCTTCGAACCTGGATTTGGAGGCTCGACCAGGATTGTTGTTATCATAATAATGATTAGAAACATGACAATGAAAACGGCAAGAACGCCTTTATAACAAGAAGTACAACTGTCAAGCCATCGTTCAGAGACACATCATCGGCGATGAAACCTCAACCATTGTTTCTCGAAGTATTAATGGAAATCACACAAATCGAAGAAGAATTGGACAAAGCGCAACGTCAATGCAGCGAATTTGAGGTTGAGCTCAAGTCGGTGCAAGGACAGGACAATGCCGATGAAAGAGCTACTTCAGCACCGTAGCACTAAAAAAAGAAAGAGTTATCGACGTACAAATGACGAACTGGTAGCAGAACGGTCAACTTTACTTAAGAACGTGGAGGATCTGATGCTGCCTTAGCAGAATGCTTTCTAAAAGAAAGGTCCTGATTAATCGATTTAATTAAGGAATCTTATAATGGAAATTCGCAATTAATAAATTAATGTTATAATTAATTCATTAAATACAAGAGTTTAAGTATTGTTTAAGTTTAAGTATTATATATAGTTTAAGTATTGTTAGTAAAAAAAATTAAAAGTATTAAAAGGCAAACAATATTTTTAATACTAATATTTTGTTATTATTTTACAAAAACAATTATCAAGTTACTATAAAATATATCAATCGAAAGAAAATTATGCCAACTTTATAAAAACGTATATAATCTTGACAAGTTGAACGTATAAAAAGACAAAAAAATTATTTTCGTTTTTTACAATTTTTTAAACTAACATTTTGTTCTAATTTTACAAAAATAAGTTTAAAGTCATTATAAGATATATCAATCGAAAGGAAATTACGTCAACTTTATAAAAACGTACATATTTTTGACAAGTTCAATGTATAAAATAACAAAATAAATTTTTTTCGATGTTTACAAATTTTTAAAACTTAATATTTTTGCTAAAAAATGATGTTAATATTATTCATTCAACTCCAAGATCTAATCAATTCTAAGTTCAAATATATGTAATACGGCTGCAAAATTTTAGCGTGTGATATGCTTCTCTTGAAGTGTTATGGTGGACACAAATTATGGTTTCATACATACACATACACATACATACAGACAGACATTTTTTGAAAATCTATTGTAAACCCATTTCTATGACACAGGAACCTCAAAAACATCGAGATTCATCGTATCTCAAATAAAAATTTTTATCATCATTACAAAGCTTTCTCTTTGAGGAAGCAAAGCCGAGGTGACCTTTTGCTGAGTCTAGCGGTTCTACACTCCAAGCTGGATAAGCACCAAAAACATCGACTATGTATTGGTTTCGATTACGTTAATCTCCATGATGAGGCATAATTTTGTACATGTATGTATATTAAAATTGTTAGGTCATCACTGAAAAAGAAAACTGAAAAATATCTGTTTTTGTATACTAAAATAAAAAAAGAAAATTTAAGAAAATGATGTCGAGAAGAGTGAAGTTAAAATACATGAGTAAGCGTGCGAATGTGATGCGCTCATAAAAATGTGTTATAACATACATCAATATTCGATATTGTCAAAGTGTCTTTATAACACTAAGTAATGATACTGAATCCTTATAAAAATGTATGGATAGTTAAAAGAATTAAAATTAGAGAAAATACACAATAGTATCGTTTTAAAATATCTTGAAGAGTTCAATGTATGTCCATCTATTCTAAACTCAAAAAATCTTGCATACTTAAGTAAAGAAGATATTTTTTCGATTAATATATCGTCAAATAAAGTAATCAAATAAAGTTAATGCTTATTATTGAAAATTATGCTAAGGAGGAATATACACAGAGTCCGGGTCATGGATTTGATGAAACTTTGGAGATCGTCTTTTGGTATCTAATCAGACCCAATTAGGACTTTGTATGTAAAAATCCATTAGGTCCCTAATTTAGAACATAAAAAATAAAGCACGTATATTTTTTATTTTATTTAAATAGATGCAAATTAAAAGAGTTACAGTCGTTTAAAGTATACAGATTTTATATATATATATATATATATATATATATATATATATATATATATATATATATATATATATATATATATATATATACTGCAATGCTATATGACGTCACGAATATATATGCATTCGTGACGTCACAAGTATTCAAAAAGCTGAAACTCTTTTAAATTTCATTTATTAAAAAAAGAAAAATACGTGTCCTTTATTTTTTATATTCTACATTACGTAGACCTAATGTATTTTTTCACGCAAAATCCCAATTCCCATAGTTCTATCAAATGCGCCTTTGTACAGTAGTTACAGCTTATTTCATTACCATCCAGATGATAACACCAAAACTCAGGGACTAAGCTTCTTAATGTTTATTTATCAAATTGTTAAATAACAAATTATTTTTAATTCTGGATCTAACAAGCTAAATCCCTGAGTTTTGGTGTTATCTGGATGGTAACACCTAAAATTGTTGGAATATTCATGCAACGATATGCACATCAAGTACTCAGCTGATGAAAAGCAGGAGAGAGTTTTTTCTGACCTGCAATTTTTATTGCACCCTCCCCATCACCGACTGACCCCAGCAGAGACATGCACGGAGGCCATGGGCTTCAGTCCGAGGCAGATCACCGAGAAGAACATACCACCCATGACATACAGCTATTGATCTTATGAGACACTGTGTTATATATATAAAGTTCTTTTTAACATTACATTAGTGTGCTGATTACTGTGTAAGAATATTGTAAAGTCGCAGTGTACTACGAGGGTAGTTCAATAAGTCTTTAGAATAAAGTATAAAAACAATTTTTTTTGGGTAAATTTTTTTTTATTTTTCAACATAATCTCCTTGGAGCTCTGTACACTTGGTCAATCGCTTTTTAAGTTTTTTTAATCCTTCAGAAAAGTGCGTTTTCGGAAGTTCCTCAAAATAAGCACTTACAGAGGCAATGACGTCTTCGTTGTCCGTAAATCTCTGTCCACCGAGCCATTTTTTCAAGTTTGGAAATAAGAAAAAGTCACTGGGGGCTAAATCTGGTGAATACGGTGGGTGTTCGACCAATTCGAATTTTAGTTCTTCAATTTTAGCCATTGAAACGAAGCATGTGTGAACTCGGGCGTTGTCGTGATGAAAGAGAATTTTTTTTCTCGCCAAATGTGGTCGTTTTTTTTTAATTTCTTCTTTCAGCTGCTCTAATAATGATGCATAATACTCACCAGTAATTGTTTTACCCTTTTCCAAGTAGTCAATAAGTATAATTCCACGTGCATCCCAAAAAACTGTAGCCATAACCTTACCAGCTGACTTTACGGTCTTTGCCTTCTTTGGAGCTGGTTCGCCTGTGGAAATCCACTGTTTGGATTGTTCCTTTGTCTCAGGAGTGTAGTGGTGTATCCATGTTTCATCCACAGTGACAAATCGACGAAAAAATTCCTCAGGATTCCGACTTATGCGCGCCAAAAGAGCCTCAGAGGCGACCACTCTATTGCGTTTATTCTCAGCTGAGAGCAAACGCGGCACCCATCTTGCCGATAGCTTTTTCATGCCTAATTTTTCATGTAGAATTGAAACAACTGCACCTATAGATATCCTTGTGGCCTCAGCTAACTCACGCACTTTTAATCTTCTATCCTTCAACACCATATCGTGGATTTTATTGATGATTTCGAGAGTAGTTGCTTCTACGGGCCTTCCTGAACGTGGTTCGTCACTTATTGATGTACGACCACGTTTAAATTCATTTACCCAGTTATAAACCGTTGCTAAGGCAGGGGCAGATGTGCCATGAACTGAGTCCAATTCATTTTTTATCTCATATGGAGTTAAACCCTTTAAATGAAAATGTTTAATTACCGCTCTGAACTCGTTTTTTTCCATTTTTCTTAACAAGCAATTTTTTTTTTCAATTGGTTATAAAAACACGTAAACTCAGAAGATGTGGACTGTGACTGCACCATATATCTAGTCGGGAGTGGTGCTGACTGAAAACAGATGATTTGGAGCGATTCGCGCGCCATCTGTTGGTCATTCTAAAGACTTATTGAACTACCCTCGTATTTTAAATAAAGATTAACTTAAAATATTATACATTCGATTTCACAACTTCCCAACATTTCCCATTGTAGAAAAATTCCTCCAGGATTTCCTGCAGGTTTTTTCATAAGGGATAAATTCTACTGATGTCTCTATAGTTTAGTCTGCAGTTCATTGAACACGTCAAGACAAACAACCGAGCAATATTCAAGATGAGCAATAAAGGGCATGAATAGGCCGTTCTCGACCTCAGTTCCTGGCAACTAAAACTCTAAAAGGAAGTTAATATTATAAACCGAAATTAAAACTGCATATAGCCTTGTTTCATTGCTATTGAAGCGTAGATCCGCAGATATGACCTATGTTGATAGACCCGTACTGCAGCTGTTAGGCGTACGATGCTCTCTTGTAAGTCAGTCAGTTCATCTCGCTATGTAAATCTGTAGGTCATCCGCGTCAAGAACTTTTTTGACGAACAAGAGAACTTTTTTGGAGAACAAGAGATTTTGCGAACAATAGTATATTACGATACATGTGACCTAAGTGGCCCATAATTGCACGGCGCGTAGTTAGCGCCCGAGCGTAGCGAGGGCGATACCGTCGCGCCGTGCAATTATGGACACTTAGGTCACGAGTATCGTATACTATTTTGTAGCACGAGTGACATAAACCCGCCACCGACATCGGGGAGGGTGTATGGTGCGGGGGTGGGCCGGGCGGGGAAGGAGGGGGGGTTTCGGGGGGGCGAAGGCCCCCCGCATAAAAAAATATAAAAATATAATCCAAAAAACATAAAAAATAAATTAAAGAATTTAGAAATCGTATAAACAAATTATTATTTAACCAAAGTTCATTAGTTAATTAATAACCAATGTCAACTTTTATACATTGTTTGAATAGAACCTTATATAAATAAGATATTTTGTTTTTTGAAAAGATAATAAATGTTTATTATTACCAGTTAATTAGAATATATTTATTTACCCTATATTGAAATTTTTTAAATTAAATTTTAATAAATTTCTAATATTAATCATGAAAAAAAATTAATACTGAATTTTAAATTGAATTTCAGATTGAATATTCAAAATACGCGCCAAATTGTCATATACAATCAGTTGAACTAACTTCTAAATTTGAAGTATTATTTTAAGGATTTATAATTATTCTCTAATTCTTGACATGCGTATTTACTAGGTTTACTACTTCTTCTTTCTATTATTATGAACGAAAACGTTTATTTTGAGTGTTTTTAGTTTTTATTATAGGATAGTAGGGATCTGTGGCCTATGTGAATTCATTATTACACTGTGTAATAAAGCGCCACTTAGGTCACGGATAAGCGTGACCTAAGTGCGGGTTTAGGTCACACAGTGCTATAAAAATATAGACATTCATGCGACTAAAATAATCAGAAACTGCTTATATATTTTGAGAAACTAAATATTTAAGTAGTTTAAGCAGGATTTAATCAAAATATTATTTCAATCATCTATATCCTTTGATATATGATATTAGTTAATTTATTATGAAACAGTCACTAATGTTAATTAAGGATGTTATTGAATAAATTCAATTGAAATTTCAGAGGGAATATTGAAAGAGTACATACATAATTTTGAAATTGGTGATTTAGAAATTTTCCTTTGTTCAAAGCTGAAAATATACATGTCAACATTGCATTATAAAATTTGATTTACTGATTGTGAATTTAGGAACATTATTTGAAAATTGTATTTATTATTATTATTAAGCAATTTATATTATTGCCATCCTCCAAGAGAAATTTTCTATCCCTTATTAACTTTTTACTACTACAAAACATTGTTAGTACCTAAGTTAGTTAAACTTCATAAAATGCACTTATTAAAATTGAAACATAAAAAGATTGCAAAGGGAAAAATTTAAATCATCACTTTCCCAACCTTTGAAACTAAATTCAATAATGTGAAACCCAATGCAAATTTACAAAAATCGAAACGACCCGAAAAAATCGCCTAACGAAAGCAATTTTATCCGTGCATTTACAGTATACACACCCACTGGAAAACAGAGACAAAAAACAATCACCGTTCCTCTCATCGCAAAACTCAATAATTCGCGCGCGCGTATAGCATGCACTGAATTTTACCCCGTGCAATAAAAAAAGAATGAACGAATTTGCAAAAAAAGTCTCCCGATTGATTATTTTATTTTTGATTCCACGCGCGAGACTCCGTGTTTTTCCTCTCTATTTTATACAATCCAACCTCTACATACTCAATCACACACATCTACAGGGTGATCGGAAAATATCAAACTTAAATAAAGAAATTTCAAAATACAAATTAAGCAATACATTTTTATTGTATATCATCATTTGAAATCGTACCAATTGATGTAGTGAAATAATTCATTGTCTGGATTATGTGGATTTAGTAACATATGTGATTCAAAGTAGATACTTATGACATATAAATACTTAATTACTTTTATAGATTTAGGAAAGTATTAGCCTAATGAGTAAAGTATAAAGTCAAAATTTTTAATAGATTTAGGGCATTGAAAAACAACCGTTTTTCGTTTTATTAATGTTATAATTGACCAATATTATATCCAATAATATCATTCTAAGAGACTTTATTCTATATTTCAATTATTCAAGTATTTAAAAAGTATATTATTTTGTTTTCGTAAACGGGCTGAAACCGTTGCAAAATAGGTACACTCGCCGATAAGATATTCTTGGTATATTTGGCATCAGTTGACTCGGTATTTGACAGTTCCTACACTATAAGGTATATGTAAATGTGACGTCAAATACCGTCAGCTAGACCAAGAATATTTTACCATCAAATGTACATATAATTGTAAAATACTCCATCTGATTTCTAAAAAATGCGTTCCTAACCGAACTA
This sequence comes from Gastracanthus pulcherrimus, assembly GCA_949152435.1. Classification (NCBI taxonomy): domain Eukaryota; kingdom Metazoa; phylum Arthropoda; class Insecta; order Hymenoptera; family Pteromalidae; genus Gastracanthus; species Gastracanthus pulcherrimus. The sequence goes on along the minus strand of OX424575.1, from coordinate 167,765,329 downwards.
AATGAAGTGTTAAATTAACGTCGTTAACAATAGATTTTTTAAAGTGATGAGATTTATTATAAACGTAGAAAATCATTTTATAATATTTACATTTTCAACATGTAACTATCATAATCAGATTACAGGACCAAAAAGATATTTTCAATCTAAGATTTCTTTGCAAAAGAATTTTATAAATTTTCAAATCCTCAATAACGTATACAAGTATATTTAAATATGCATTACTATTAAATAAAACCCATGTAGTTAATTTTCAAAAACTTTGCGAATCTTGTGGTATCTCCGTCATATTTTTGGTGTACAATTTTTCCTTATACTAAGATTACCCTGTGTTATATCAATTTACCTTGGGTGCAAAAGTCCTTTAAAATCTGGGTGATTATATTTTTTAAATATGGAGTTAGTCAAAGATATACAAATATTGTAAATCACACGTTGTTTTAGAAAACTCAAAGAGCTTACTTTCAAAGCTAAAAACGTACACTTTATAAGAATATCCAATCAGAACCTGTTATATCAAGGTACATAAATACACGTTGTTTTAATTGGTAATTAAATAAATTGAAAAGACTACAGCTTTCCATATGATAAAATTTAACTGGTATTTTTAGATGCTGCGCTTCCGTTTAGCGCAACAAAAACTTTTTGTTTCAATCTGCGGCCTTCTCATTGTAAAAGTCAAATGTAGATTACATTACAAAAACGTCAAGAATCCAAAATTCATCAAAGAAACCCCTTCTTAATTTTACCCTACACCCACCCTGTACCATTCCACAAATACTTTCCGAACACCCAGTATAGAACCTGGCGACAATACGATCCCACACGTACACGCGAATCGCGAAAAACCACCACCCGAACGTCCTCGCATGCGCGCGCGCGCGCGTGTGTGTGTGTACGAGACGCGCGAGCGCCCGTAGCGGAGAACGATTTGTCGCCGCACAAAAAGCACAAAATTAAATTTCGCTCCCTCGCGCTGCTCTCTCTCTCTCTCCGGGCGCGCGCTAGCGCAATATACGAACTGCACGTGTGTGTACGTGTGCATGTGTCTGCGTACGAGCGAAAAAGGATGGCGGGGTGAAAAAGGCAGGCAGGCCGGCAGGCTGTGGGTAGTAGGGGTAGTCGAGCGAGTGCGTCCTCCAATGGCGTTTAGGCGGTACGTTAACTATCGTTCGGTTGCTCTCTCTCTCTCCTCTCTCTCTCTCTCTCTCGCCCCGAGGCCAATTTCGCTAACCCGGTATTTACCGATGCCCTGGGCGCTGCTAAATAAACTGCGAAAAGAGAAAAGAAAGAGGATGAGAACGAGAGAGAGAGAGAGAGAGAGAGAGAGAGAGAGAGAGAGAGAGAAGGGTGGCGAGTACGGAGCTCGAGCTCACGCCGCAAGGGTAAGTAAGTGGGAATCCTTTTCTCGTTTATATACAAGTCCCCGCGCGCGACCCCACGCACGTGTAAACTCGCGCCCGGTTTACACGTATGTACGATATACGGCTTGCCTTTACGTCCGTCTGTCTATCTCGTTTTTGCCTTTGCCACTGCTTCTTCAACTTTGCTGACGTGGTGCGGCACTGGGGAAAAAATCGATTGACTCTAATTACTAAACATTACGGTTACTATAACGTTGAATATATTCGGAATGAAAAAAATGTACAATACGAAGATAATTTTGAAGCGTAAACATTTTAACTTATTTCATCCGAAGCAAAATGGATTAAATTATAGATGAAAAATATGGTGTCTGAAAATGAAAGAGTTGCTCTTTCGTTTATTAAAATCGGATATAAGATATTTTTTACCATAGTGAAGTATGGTTGTCCAAATTTTAGTTGCTACCCAAATTTTACCAGTTTAATTTCGATTGAAATTTTTAAAAAATGTATTTTCGGAATTGAAAAGAGCAAATTATTCTTGTTCAGCATACATGTCTTTCATCAAAAATTTGATTCATTTTGCACATTCTCTGAGCGAAAAGTCCATCGACATTGAAATGCTCGCATCAAATGTATCAGTTAAAGTGAACTTGTCTTTCATCTTTCAGTTTTAATTCCATGTTTATACCTAATTGAGAAACTAGTACAAAATACGGTTTTTTAGTACAATTTGCTGAAAGAAGGATGTCCATGATGAATAGTCTATGCAGCCCTAGATAAAATGTGATTAGGGGACCTATAAAACTTATATGAGCATGAAGAATACATAATATCTTAATCATTTAATCAACTATTTCCTTTTGTATAGAGTAGAAACATGACAAATGTGAATTTTTTAAATTTTTACTACTGACCGTCTGATAAAATATTGACTTTTCACTTAATTTATTGAATTAGACCCTCTTTTTTTAAACTTCTCTTCATTTTCCCGGATCATTTTTTTAATTTTTAGTTTGATAACAAGCTCTGAATTATAGAATTAGTTTTGTGCATCCCCCTACGTCTCTCTACTTGCTACGTATCCGCGGGCATCCTCCTTTTCTTAGTTATCATTTCTAAAGAAATTTAATTTCGAATTGGAAAATTCTTAGTGGCCCATACTTTTTATTTGTCTCCACGAGGGGCTCTCTTTTTATGTATTTTTTCTCTCGTGATTTTCTTTTGCTCTCGTTCGTTTCTTTCGCGCTGGGAATAAGAGAAGGAGATACATAGAGAAAGTGGTTGTCGTCCCCTTGAAATGCGATCGGATCTAATTTTCGTCAATGCCCTGTGTGTCTTTTTCCCTCTCGCTGGCTTCGAGGTGTACCCCCGGGCTGGTGGAGGACTGTGCTGCGCTGTAACGACGTAAGAGTTAATTCGCCGATAACGACGCGAATTGTGTTGGTTCATGGAGGAAATTTTAAGTGATTCGAGATGGATTTTATCTCCCCCGCATCCTTTTTGTTCCCGATTTCGTAGTGTATGATGTGATTTTAAACTGATGCGTTTTCTGCTACGTTGATCGGTTAAAGGGTTAAATTTGAGATTAAATTCGCTGCGATTCACACTTTTCTTTATTTTTTGCAGAATTATGTTATTAATAAACGAGTAATTTTTATCTTACGCCTCAGTCTTCATTACTATGATGAATTGTCTTAATAATATCTTTTCTATAGTCAGCATACACTTGAAGAAAATGAAAAGGTTTTTTAGTAGTTTGTTTACTAGTTTTATTAAAACTACTAATTTTTTAATTTTAGAAAAGAATTGTTAATGCTAGGACTTAACATATAAACATGGTGTAAATTAAAATAAATATAATGAACGAATAAACTTAATACGAAATATATTGAACTACATTGCTTAAAACTAGTTCCTATTTATTCAAGAGTTTTTTATTCTTTATTTTAAGAAATATTATACCATCCGGATGATACCACATCTTTAGATAAGTCTGAATATTATGATAGCCTGATCTGTGTAAAATAGGCCGTAAGAATATTTAGGCATTCCTAAACATGAGGTACGTATCATCTGGAGTATGTCACATAGTTAGGGGGTCCTGGACATTATGATAAAAAAATTACTTAGAAGGAGAATAGCAACCCTTCCGAGCTCAGATTTCGATGAGGCTTCGGTAGGTGCTTTCAGGTACCTAAAATAAAGCCTAGCATTCGTAGTTCATTCTAATGGGTCTTTATATTATTGATATACGTCTTTTTTACTCCGAATATACCTTATTTTAGTGAAAAGGGGTACCTCTGCTAGTGATTATAACTATGCATGTGTTAATATTAATGAAAATGGCCCAAAGGTAATAAAAGTAGGTAGAAAGAGCTTTAATTTGAAACCTATAACGTAAAAAACTATTAATCTGATCCAAAGTTATAAGCATTGAAAGATGGTGACTGAAATCTTTTTTGTCAAAGCCTCTGTTTTTTAGGGTTCTCATTTTTAAAAATTCCGAAAAATTCAGAGTTTATAATCATGGCCACAATCAAATTGTATTTAAAGCTAATTTTTTTAATATTTTTATATTTTCTCCTCTTTTAATCTCGCATAAATTTGCGTGCGAAATTTCGTTTGGGTCAAAAATGACCCAGGTAGCGGACGGAGGGTTAAGGCTAGAATACACTCAAAGAGGTCATAAAATCAACTTTTTTTGTCTTTAAAAACGTGTTACTTGAAGTTTATATTATACGTTAAAAAGCTTAAAATTGCATTTTTAATCATCTTAGAAGTTCTTTGATTACTTTTAAAGTACTTGAATAGTCTGTTGTTTATCTTAACAAGCTAGAAAAAGCAAGCTAGAAAAAATTCAATCATTCTATACTTAGGTATAATAGACAAAACCAGACCTAGTGCTTCGTTTTCTAGGATATTCCAACTATTATCTTCTGAAAGTTTAAGTCAAAATGTATAGATAGAAAAAAGTGATAGGGATGCGTTAACTAATTAAAATGTATTGAAATAAGAACTTAAAGTATTTTCAAAACAAAGAATTTGATACCTAGTACATCTGAAAAGCGTTAAAATGACAATCGGTCAAACATAACTACGTAATAAATACGTACATTTTTTCAAGTTTACATTTAGCTTTATAGAGGTAGCTATTTAAATTTTTTCTAAATTAGGTGAGAAATGGATATTACATTTCTAATTGTGTCATGCGCGACGAATCATGCCTTTGTTAAAAAAAATATCGTGTGTAACACGGAAAGAAAAGCTATTTCAGACTCGGGTTAGGTGCTTTCAGTACTCCTCACCCTCGCTAGAAATAGCTCATTTTCTCCCCTCGTTGCACAATGTACTATTTTTAGACACACGCATGAAATGGGGACTTTTTCATGCTTTAAAACTAGATGGAAAACCTGCCTGATGAAAGTGGTGAGATATAGCCATTTTAACTGTCTAAAGAGGGACTCTAAGCAGATAGAAATGGCTAAGCGGATAGACATGGCTATTCCTACTTTCTAAAGAGGTTATAGAGCAGAAATAGCTATTCATGTCTTTGTTAACAAAAACACAGTGTGTAACAAGGGGGGGGGGTGCTCGGGTGGTGTTTTCAGCACTCGTCTTCGTCTTGTGCTACACATCACCCTCGTTAGAAATATCGCACTTCCCCCCTTGTTGCACAATATACAATTTCTCTTAATGTTGGCAAAATAAACAAAAAGAATATTTTTTTGGTACGTTCAAATTGGTTAAAACGTAAGCCTTCTGGAACTTTTAGAGATAAGCAGCTTTTTTCTAAAGTTTTTTTAGCTTTATTTTAAAGCACACTACTCTATTACAAGAGCCATAGAGTACCCCAGGGATTGACATTTTTTGGGAACTTCTTTTGACAAGTACTTTCATATGAAAAATCGGTTGAGCAAAACGGAAGCTTTCTTGAATTCTTAGAGATAAGCAGCTTTTTTCAAAAGTCTTTCTCAGCTATTTTTAAAGTACACCGCTCTGTTACAAGAGCTATAGAGCACTCCATGGATTGACATTTTTTAGGGACTTCTTTTGGCAAGTACTTTCATATAAAAAATCGAATGCGCAATTGGTTGGGCACCCCCAACGATGGTTTTAAAAAATTACAGGAATCACACATATACATGTGTGCATGTATATTTAATAGTTACAGCAGTATTTCTTCTACGTAAAAGATTACCAGCCCAAAAAAACGAAAAGACCTGTCAAAAATTAAGCTCGCATCAATCCACTCCACATGCACCCAGAACAGATTGAGACCTCCAAGGACGCGCTACGACAACCACCCCTACTACTACACTGCCCATCCGCTCGGAGTCTCTTTCGTCGCGGAGCAGAGCCGAAAACGAATCAGCGGGAGAGAGAAGCACACAGACAGCTCCGAGAGAGTATGCAACAGCGGCGGCGACAACGACGGCTCCCGTCATACGTGTCCGGTCGCGCTTTAACTCGTCGTTATCGGATCGAAAATCGATTAGGCGAGGCGCGTAGCCTTTATCGCTAATCGGATCTAGGTCTCTCTCTCTCTCTCTCTCTCTCTCTTGCTCTCCAATGTCTCTGCAGATGGAACGGAAAAGCGAGAGAGACATAGAGCAAGCGAGTCTGACTGTGACTGCACGCTGCGTGCATATGTCCGGGGAGTAGCGGCGGGTCAAGCCGGAGGCCTTCGCGCTTCTATTTATCTCTGCTGGATACCTTTGTACCGGCGCGCACCAAGTACCCTTTTGCCGGGACCATGTGTCGTGCCCTTGCCTCTCTCTCGCTCTCTCTAGGTCTATTGCGCTTTTACCCCTTCTGCTACTACTAGTACTGCAAGAGCGAATGAGAGAAAGAGAGAGAGAGAGAGATGGAGAAGTATATTCGATGTGTTTTCACTTTCTTTCATGTACACTGCGCGCAACAAGCGTACGTCGGAGGAAGTAATGGAGTTTGTAATTGCTGTGCTTGCTGATTACGAATTTTGATAAGGGGACAAAGGACTGGAAGGGGGCGGTGTACGCGTTGCTCTCGATTCTTTCCGCTGTGAGTTTTGCGAGCCCAGCGGTGGTCTTCGGCTGCGGGTTGAATTTAATTGTACGAGGCGCTGTCTCGGCGCGAGTGCGCCGTTCGGTGTCTTGCTGAGATTCTTTGGGACGGAAAGCGAACGTGTATCGAGAAGGATTTTTGAGAGAAATTTGAAGAGAGGTTAGATTACGCCTGTCGATAGCATTGGGGTGAAATGGCGCACGTGCAAATTGAAGTAGATCTAGGATAGCGGAGTTAAGTTTGTAGTTCAATAAACTTTTATTAGTGAATACTTTATACTTACAATAATATACAGTTAGTAGTTTAATGACAATTAAGCTAGCGTTTTATTAAGGTTCTATTCTTAGTCGTACCTTGTTCCTATTCTTATTGTATTTATTATTCAATTATACACGTATTTTGTGAAAATATCATGAAAATAATAATGTTTTATATTGATATAACATATCATAATAAGACTGATTTATTAACGAAACAATAGTTCGCATAATAGAGAAATACCACTATAATCTAAATTTATAGCACTTGTCCAGTGGTCAAGTGAATGCAAACTGAATTCGTGTAACTATACCACAAACGCATTCAGCTGCAGCTGTAAGTGTGCACACAGTAACCGAACGGTAATCCCGTTCTCGATACACCTTGCTCAGATTGAATCCGGAAATTAATTTCATTTCCTAGAGCTGCAATTACAGAATAGTTCGCATAACTCAATCAATTAATCTTTATTCACATATTAATTAATTAAATTGAAATATGAACGTGAAACATCCAATATGTTCTACATATACATTTTATAAAGAAAATATTTTGTATTTAATTATTTAATTACGTTTAAAAATGTGTATTGTAAAGAACTGTTCAAGTTTAAACATTTATTTAGTTATCCCGAGTAGAGAGTAAGTACGGCCTGCCGAGCTTATCATAAGAGCCGGATCCGGATAAACTGTTAATGCGCTTAATAAGGCTGTAATGCGGCGTCAGATAAGGACCGGAATGTTTTGCCGAATCTTAAAACAAAATGAGACGTTATTTTACGGTCAGAATGACCATCACCATGACCGTCACTTACGGTACTGTCACTTTTTTTCATTATTTAAGCAAATTTCTTAATACTGAATAAATTGGCTCGTAATTGGTACTTTCCGACGTATCATCCGGATGGTACCACCCAAATTGAGTGAGTTTGTATTCAAAAAGCCTTCCTTAACGATTAAACATTTTCAAAAATTAGGGTCATTCAGTAATTTCTTTTCAGTAATGAAGAATTTAGAAGTTATAAATCATTGATAAGAAATTTTCAGCTACAAAATCATTAAGTGAAGTGACAGGCCATTAACGGAATTAACAAAATATACGGAATACCACAAGTTTCAGAATATTGGCATATGCCAAAGGAGATGTTAGTTCAATAAAGTAAATTTAAGAACAAGAAGTAAGTTTCAAGATAATTTTGAACCCCCCTGTTATCGGCAAATACGAGGGGCCACTATTTTCAGTTAATTTTCAATGTTAAGAAAATATCTCTATGGGAGGTCGTTGTTTTGGTTAAGACAATAACATTCCAGAGAAATATTTATTCAGAATTGATAATGAAATGAAAAAAGTGGGTCCTCGTAGTTAACGGCGACAGGTGGCTTTAGCATCGCCTAAAGATAAATAACTCGATTCTTTTCACATTACTTGTCTACAAAAAGAGTCAGAAGAATTAGACCACGCAGAGTCTAAACTTTTTTAAATGTGGAAAAATCTGATCTGCAGTGAACAAATCTTTGATAATGATTCAACCCCGCAATCTCAATAAGTTCGTCTTGTTAGCAGAAATATAAACTTTGTTCTTCAGTGAGTGTTCGTATTTCAAACTGTTTTATTTAATCCTTATATACATCTAAAATAATGGTAAACAAAATGTGTCTTTCAACAAAGCAGCATTTACAAGTAGTGATACTTTTGCAAAGTTTATTATCGCAATAAATAGAACTTACACATTAATCAACTTAAATCTGGTTTCTGATTATAATTTGTTTACACCATGCATCTCAATTATTTATGTTAAAAAGGCCAGCTGTGAAAAAGAAAAAAAAGAGAACGACGTATTTCTCGAAAAGTCCATAAACGCAGTCACTTAGAGCCATCAGAAATTCCGCCAGCATGCAGGCACCGCAGCAACCGCCGGCGGAAACGCTATACGATTCTTTTGCATCATCGCGCGCTCATGCGGCGTAAATTCCGCGGGTAAAGCCCGTGAAAAATGGAAGCACCAGAGACTCCATCCCTCGTCCGCACAAGCGTGCAAACTCAAACGGGAAAACGCATACAGTGCGATAGAAGGAGAGATGGAAAAGTGGCAGCGTCGACGAAAAAAAGGAAGAAAGCGCGAAAGGCAAAACGTCGCACGCATTCTGCACTCTCTCTCACACACACACACACACACACACAAACGATCCCCGAGCGCCGCCGCAGCGAATTTTATAAATTCGATGTGCAGCTGTATATAGGTATAGACACAAAAGCTGCACACGTATACACACGCAAGCGGAGGTGATTCGGTATACGCGAGCGTGCGCCAGCCATGTTTGCGGGTTTATAAATTGGGTTCGGCGCTGAGGATTTTTCTATTAGGGTAAAATTGGTTCTTTCAACCGCCACCAGAGCAGCGCAAAACCGACCTCCTCTTTCCATTTTCCGTCGCTCTTGCGCGCGCCCTTGGCATTCGCTTATCCCTTTTTCATTCTTCTCCCTCTATTTCTCGCGGCGCGGGAGTATATACTGGCGTCTTTCTACGGTTCGCGCGGCTTGTTTGCCCCCATTTTTCATCGCTTTCACATCTCTCTCTCTCTCTCTCTCTCTCTCTCTTTCTCTCTCTCTCTCTCTCTCTCTCTCTCTTTCTCTCTCTCTCTCTCTATCTCTCTCTTTCTCTATCTGTCTCGCTCTCTCTTTCTCTCTCTCTCTCTCTCTCTCTCTCTTTCTCTCTCTCTCTCTCTGCTGTGACTTTTTTCTCCGTATATATACTTTCTCGTTGTGTTTGTGTCTTTCTTTCAATCAACCTTTTTCCTTGTGTCGTTGCTTTCATTTCGTATCGTATTTTTAGTTTTATTTTCGCATTTTCAATGTATTTTTCACGGTGTTATTGTTTCAGTCGTTTTTCCTTTCCTCGGTCCATTATATCTTAACGTATTTTTCAATCTGCCCGCTTCTATAACTGTTGAATACAAACGCTTTCGTTTCTTTGAATTTATTCCCTACGAATACCCCTTTACCGTACTTCACAATGTAGAATTTTGCTTATTTTTCATTTCATTTTCATTGTTTCGAATGTATTGTTGAAAACAGAAGCATAACAAGTAATCAAGCAATTGTCAACAGTTGGGTGAAATATCATTTTATTGCATATTAATCCTTTTAAAATTTTCTCATTATAATAAAACTATCAACAAACAGCTAAATAATATGCTCGTGAAAAGAACCTATTCCCACACTAAATTCTGCAATTAAACATTCAAAAAGAATTCTCTTTTTTCATGTTTCAGCAGTACTGTATACTAATATTGAAATCAATATTAACAGCAAAAGAGCAACTTAAACCTTGTAGAGTATAATGTTTTATCAAATTCTGGTAAAATCTATTGAAATTTATTGAAAAATAAACGCTCAAAATGTTTTAAAAAAAAGTGTACCTCGACGCTCCTTTACGAAGACTATTATATACTATTTCTATCCATAGGCCTTTTATAGACAAACACTAGCGCTTTTCAGATTTGTTAAGAAATCTAAATAGTGCTGGACTTCGTGAGAAGTTATGATCTGGTACTTATCAAGATGTAACTTTCATTGTTGATGTGATTTATCAATCTTTGGAACTATAGCATACAAATAATGATTTCTGCAATGCTACAAATAAAGTCATAAAAATATATAGAATTTCTCATACAAGATTCTTTTTATTTTATTAAAGACATACAAGACCTCTGGCTAGCCAATAACATATTATTACATGAAACAGTTCTCACTATTTTATATAATTGTTTTAAATTGAGAGAAGTATAATTCTGAAATGAACGTTTGGAGGATAAATTCGCGAACAGCAAACCGGTATATCTAAAATCTAACAGTCTTCGAATAAACGGGCTTCAAGAGTTCGCCCGCTCTACTCCCAAAAAAGTCGTCCAAGAGGGTTCGCCGAATCGTCGTCGTCGTCGTCGTCGTCATCTTCAGCTGTGCGCTACCCGGCGCGAGGCTCTCTCAAAAGTCGATATTTCCGTCGACGGCGTTATCGGTATTTCCTAACATTCTGCCCAGCGTCGTTCGTATAAATGAAGTTACCGATCAAAGTGCCCGAGAACCACTCCCCCCTCTTTCGCTCTCTCCTTCTTCGTCTTTCACTCTCCTTGTCTTTCGAGTTACTCTCCCGCTGCCTACCCGAAGCTCCTTCCCTTTCTTTCTCCCTCACTCAGCGAGACGTTTTACTCGCGGCGAGCCTTGTTTCGCCCGCGCGTCCTTTGCCCTCGCGAGATCGGCTGCCTCGTCCCAGCTTCCATTTCCGATACGAGGCGCGAAAGCTTTTCCTTCTGCGCCCGTGCTCGCGGCGGCGTTTTCTCCCTCGGCGCGTGGCGCTCCTCGTTCGCCTGCATGGTTTCACCTTTTGGTTTCCTTATTTTCTTCCCAGTAACTCGAACGCTGCATCGAAATCATTGGGAATCTGTGGGACATTGAATTTCGAATTTTTCGAGCACAATGTTAGAAAATGTAGATGTTGTCAAATGAGAACATAATGTGTATCTTTAGAGCTGATCTCAATTTATTATGTAATACATAAATATGTTCTATTTCCAAAACGCTATACGGGATTTATTTCATGTTTTTGGAAGTTAGGTACTTTCTATTGATTACTTCAGTTTTTTGGCGTTTCGATATGAAAAACGCATGAAATATTGCCGGGATTATAAAATCGTACATGGCTTATGGACAGATGAGGTATTTCTATATACTGAACAGTTCAGATTGCGTATTTTTGAACATTTTTTAATTTTTCATTCGATAGTAAGTTCTATATGGTCACAAAATAAAGTTCTAATCACATTGTAATGAATATTTAACTTATATAAATCAAAGTTTTATCACAGATAAATCAAAGTTAAATCTTGTTATTAACTTTAAAACTTCAGTTCCGGTATAAACTGTTTCTTTTCATATCGAAATATAAGTATTTTATTAGAATTGCTTGTTTCTTAGTTGTGCAACTGTATATAATGCAAAACATTTTATTACCAGGTGTTGTGGTCTTTATATTATCAAATTGTAATACTTTCAAAATCTATAAAAAATAGCTCGACACCTTTGCAGAAATCGAAGTTAATCTTTTAGAATCATAAACTCAGTTTAAGGGAACCAGTCAGTCAAAAATGCATTTTTTTATTTGATTATTCGCAAGCAATACTATTCAAGAATCTGATGAGACAATGTAATTTACGTGTAATTTGTGTTACAGATTTGGCATTTGTACTACATATGTATAACATGCAAAAATATTTTTTGAATGATATTATTAAGAAATAATGAAATAGAAGATATATCTTTGGTTCCGAAAGACTAAATATTCTGTTATCGTTGATAAATTCGTAAATTAGATATGCCACGAAAATTACAGTAAAAATGCCAAAAAATGCAATTTTGTCAATTAAACATGATTTATTTAGATAACTGGATCGTTTAGACTTTCGAAACAAAAGACACATTTTCTATTTAATATATTATGATACTCTGACATCTTTTCGCCTTGTTTTATTTTGTTAAAAAGCATCTAAATAGATAGGACATCATGCATCTGACTTTTTTGACAATCACCTATTTACACTAAAATAATCATAATATTCTCAAACTTAAAAACACAAACGGAAACGAGTCAACAAAACTTGAAATTTATTTTTAATTTTGAATGTTCATTTAATAAAAAAAATAAAAGATCTCATGATCTGAAAAACTATACAGGTCATAAGATAGCAAAATGTTTCCGATTTACTTCATTTATCGTGGGAGAAAGAGAAACGATTTTTTTAAAAATTATTTTTTTCTCGAAAAAAGAAGCAGGTTAACACAAAATTTTTATTGAATATTCTTCTTCATATTCCTAATCATCTTAAATTTTTTCACAAATTTTCCCTCATATATTTCCGAATTATAACCATTTAAACAAAAATGACGTTTTACGTATAACAAATGAAGGGAATGGCCTTATCTAAACTTTAAGATAGGAAATGTTAGGTAATTTTATGCTCTTTCATATGCCTTTTTTCTGGATTGATGATATTATTTCTAATGTACAAAAAAACGAAAAATTTAAACCCATGCATCGAAAAACCTCTATAAAAATAAGTAACATCGAAAAACAAAAAAAAAATGAGCCCTGCAACATTAAATTTCATCGAGTATATACAGAGTCGAGTGCAAAGTAATGCTGATCTGTCCACGCGTCCATACGTCCGCATGTACGCACATACTTCTTTTGTGATGAAGCTGTCCATAAAAGAAAGGATCCATTTACTCTATTAAAACATGTTAGTTATGCATCAAAGATTATCAAAATAAATTGTTTACTCGCTTTGTTAGCAAATTTATAAGTAATTAAGGAGGTTGTATGCGTAGATATATGTCATAAAAAATAAACATTGTTTACTACAATTTAATCTCACATAATGTGCAACACATTATAAAATAATAAAATTCGATTAAAAATTTCGTTATTGTAAATTTACATATCGTCAACTAGAGAAAAAGTTAAAAAACAGTGGAGACTTTTTTATTTTTTATTTGATTTATATTCTGAAGATCTTATTTTATTCCTTGAACCATTGCCGGAGATTCCCGATATAAAGATTGGAAAATTATCAAAACCTTGCAATGTTACGTCCAATTGTTTCTAAGTTCGTACATATGTTTTATAAAGAATTGGACGCAACTTTGCATGTTTTCATAATTTTCCAATTTTTATATCAGTAAGTCCCGCTGAAATTATTCAAATCGGATAACAAATAAAAAAGTCCACTATTTTGTCGAACCGTTCTTCAATTGTCGATAACTACTTTTGCAATATGGAAATTATGTTGAATACGATTTCTTTTTTCACTCGAAGTGTCCTACTTTTATATTATATTGTTTCTCATATTATAATATGAAAACAAATCATTACATAATTTTGTTGCTTAATGTATATATCTATGCATACAACCTCTTTAAGTGATTATTTAGATTAAATTGAAACAGCATATGCTACTTTCGTCGTAGATGAGCTGTTTTTTTTTAAAGTATTTATAATCTATTGAATTTCATTTAAAACAATTTATTAAAAGAAATCTGCACAGTGGGCTTGAACGAACTGTAACAAAAGTGCTTGCACTACTGGAATCTATTATTATATTATTTCTATAAAATCATACGAGTATTTTACGCCTAAAACAACACTAATCGATAGAGGTGACTTTTTAAACCATTTATATCAATAATATACAAATGTTGTATGAATAAAAATTGTTCATATTTAAAGAAACATGTTTAATTAGCATTTTGATTAATTTCTTTTATACTACTATAACCTCAAAATCATAACTTCAATATGATTATTCGGCTCTCGGTATAAAATACGGTTCGAAACTGGTGCGTAAGAAGATTTTTACCTCGTGACTCACTTGCTTCGCTCGTGCGAAAAACGTTACATGAGCTAAATAATCACCTTCCGCACCCGTGTCGAAATGTACTATAAAATATTCAACGATCAAACTTGGGTGGTCCAATTGTACATCTCTCTTTCATAATAAACATTTTCAGTCTAACAAATTATTTTTATTCAAATTATAAAACAAGCCACTCAGAAAGCTCATCCTCCCATGCCTTCCACACTGAGTGCAGAAGGTGAACGATCATCGATGACTGGCCTCTCGAACAAGCCGAGAGCCCGAGTCGTCCTCACGCTCAGGAAGGAGAGCTACGTCTCCTCATCGTGGTTGCATCGACTCCTACTTTGGGTAGAGAGTCTGTGAAGATATACTACAGAAATGATCCTGTGAAGTATGATCTTAATTTGTACGGTCGACTCGGCCCCTATATGTGTAACAGAGATCGCTGATTCATTTGTAGACAGTGCTTACTGACAGCCACCTAGCGGCCGCGTGACCGAATTAGCACGATGTCGTCAGCGTAAGCAGCCGCGGAGTGGGGCGAGCCGTGTTGTGTAATGTCTTGGCTACGCTTCAGAATGATCCGAGCATTTATAGAACACAATAAGCTTTTTTCGATAAGAACTGTGCATTTATAAAATTAAACAAGACTTAAGAAATAAATTTATTATAGTTTTCTGGTTATTTGTTTGCTTTTATACATTTCGACGCAATTTAGTATACATAATTACTAATATACACTATATATCTTGAATTTTTCGTTTGAATTAAACAGTAATAATTATCTATTTCAGGTACATATTTTTAATCGTGTCCTAACATATTATTATGTTTACCAATAAAATATATATGTACTCTTTGAATATTTCTGAAACATGAATATATATTGTTATTTAATTATCATAGTATTAATAGTATACTTTAGAGATGTTTCAAAATAAAAAATATGACTATACCTATTTTATTTATTTATTTAAAGACAGCAGTACAATAAAGTTAAAAATACGTTGTAAAAGTAAAAATATTTAAATGAAACATTTTAATATTTTATCTGTGAAAAAAGGTACGAGAAAATTGCTTATGAAATTAAAATCACATGTCCGAATAATTGGTTAGCTAAATAGCTAACTCTTTTATCAATTTTGCTGCTCGCTTTTTCACTCACCGCTTCTTCTGATAATAAATTGTCTGATGAAAAAGTCACAAAAACTAATTAACCTGTCATATAAAATCGGTAAAAATCAGAATATACGAGCAGCCTCTGCGTTCCGGAAACACAATCGCCAATCTGGCGCAATCATTTTTCAATAGACCGTACCCGAATTATTAATTTCGTTAGCGCGGCTCTGTGTAACGTAGTAATTGCACGGCATGCGCTCTTCGCCTCGTCATTTTCATCTGACGTTTTACTCAGGGTTAATTCTCTTCTCTTTAAATCTTTATTCTCCATCAGAGGTATCGGGAAATTGAATTTTCGCTGGAAAATGGCGGATACTATGATTTTACTTATTATTTTTATTACTTTCTCTTTATTGAACAATCAAAATGAGAATCACTTAAGAGAGTTATTAGAGATATATTCGATAATCGAAAAATATTACAGACAGTAGTAAATGTTATAGCGGCATATGTATATCAAAGTATTTATTTGCTTCACATTACAAAAATAAAATAAATAACGTAATAAAATAAGGCTTAAAAATATACTAAAAATATACTATATAAATTACATTTTAAAATACATAGTAGTAAATATATATATATATATATATATATATATATATATATATATATATATATATATATATATTTTTTTTTTATTATCAGAAATCGTGGCCATAAGTTTTTCAAAATAGTACAGTTTATTATTGTGGCTTATGGCCTGTGGATATACATAATAGACGCGATATGTGCCAGTAATGGAAAAAGTGAATGGTCTTACAAAGAATGCAAATTTCATGCTCACATGATTAAGTTTAAAATTTATATTGGGGAAAGTGGGCAACAATGAGCAGGTAAATACAATAGACAATCTTAATTATTTACTAATAGAATAAATGAAGAAATAAGAATATTTAGAATTATTAATAACTTATATAAAACTACAACTTAGTATTTACTTTCAGGTTTTGATAATTAGGTAACTCTCTTTTATTGGTTTATACACTAAATTGTTGAGAGTGGCATTCATATATTGATAGCTAACTTACATATTTTCGGTGTATATTTTCAATCATTAGTATAAGGTTCAATATTGAATGGAGTCAGAGATTATAGATTTAAAAAGGTTCCAGGTTCAAGTCCTGATCTCGTCTTTTTAATTTAAAAACTAAATTCAAGTTAAGAGTAATACTTGATACGATATTCAAGTTGAGTGTAACACTCAAATCTAGTGTCTGATTACATTTCTGCCAGTTTACCCTCAAGTTGAGTGTCCTATTGAGTGTTATTTTGAGTTTTTTCATGTAAATACTCAAATATATGCTTGCTTACTGAATTTGTTTAAACAATTTTAGAATAATAGTAAGTCTTTAAAAATGTCTAATCCATCCGTATATGCTTAACTCTTCTCTAATCTTTCACAGATTTAGAATTTAAACATATTTAAATGTGAAGATGATTTATGCAATGTCAATAAATGACACTATATCTACAAGGATAATGCCGATGATAAAATGGATTGAAATCGTCCAACCATTTTTAGCGAATCCCATTATTGATGATTGACCCTTGTCCCTTACGAAAGTTCCCAATTTTATTATATTACAATGGTAGATCATCAAAAGCATTGCAATTCACATTTCTAACATTTGTATCCATCCACTTATCCATTCACAATATCTTTATGCTACATTCCAAAACAATGTATGATATCACCCCCAGACCATCACTTTTCGAAATCAAAGTCCTCCAAGAACAAGCATCGTGTAATCTAAAGCCCGTTATCCCCTCTAAAAGTATCCTGCGTTCTTCCACGTATAACCAAACCAAACCCTCAACCCCCCGCAAAACGACTTACACGTTATACCAGATAAACGCGGGTGGCGAAGGTCCCGCTATATACGCGCTCGTAACAGTTGCCCGGTCCCGAACTCAATCGCCATGTGAAAACGACGTGAAATGGGATTGATGTAATTTGGTTACGTCCGCGCGCGCACAGGAGAGAGATAGAGAGATTGCGCGCCCTAAAACTGGGGCGCCCATCGGGGTTTGATTCTAATGACTTATGAAGTCAAGCCAAATGACCGGGCGTGTATATACACTCTTACGACTCTCTCTCTTTCTATCTCGCTCTCTCTCTCTCTCTCTATCTCTCTCACTCTTGGAGTAACCCGCGGCAAATCCAATAATCCTCGGCCCCCTCGAGGCGCGCTGCAGTCGAACAATCGCGCACTCGCCCATTTGGTGTGCCGGGTGCGTGTATATATATATATATATATATATATATATATATATATAGGCAACGCACGCAGAAGACGAAGAGCAGCCCTCCTTCTCTACTCTCTACGAGAGCGAATAAATATTGTGAAACAAGAGAGAGATGGGCAAGGGTAGGGGAACGATAAAGATAGAGAGAGATTGGAGCAATTGACTTTTCATTGATTTTACGCCCGACCTGCTGCGCCTCGATGAGATTTTTCCCGTTTCGCGGTCGGCGGATGGACATGTGGGTAGGGGTGTGTGTGTGTGAGCTTTTTTTGCCTCAGGTTCGGGATTTTCTTGTAGATTTTGTGTACGTTGCGGGACGAGGGAAGTCGGTTTGTGTACGGATGACGAGATATCGCGGATGAGATTTGGTAGTCGTGCTTGCCAGTATTATTAAGGTCTTTTGTTCTTTGCCTCTGAGTGAGGTAAAACGTTTACTTGTGCGAGGAAATAGCAGCTCGTTTCAAAAAGAATTATACGAACTGTTAAATTGATGATGTGAATGTTATTTCTTACATTTTTCTTGGCTCTATCAAGTGTGATATATCAGTGCAAATTCTTAGGTCGTTATTTATTGCAGGAGATTGCTCAGATAACCAATTATAGCATATTTTATTATTCCATATTTTTATTATAGTTTCAAAATAATACGTAACGTCACGGACGAAGTTTCTGATCAGCTAGGAGTATTAGGAAAGAATACAAAGAACATAAGCGACGCGTATTGCTTTTTGAATTTTAAAATCATAACTTAATTTGCGAGAGTTATATAACTTATTACAGGTCCTTTGAGTGACGTCCCACCGTTAAGACATCAAGAGGAACCGGTCGGAGTCGCGTCACACCGTTTTTAAACTTTTACCTAATCTTCTTCAATTTTGAAGATATCGTAAAAATTTCAATAGTTTCTTTGTAAACTATAACATATTTACAAGAATATAGTGTTATCTGAAAATTGATATTCCTCCCTATTCCAGCTCTTGTTTCCATAAAAGTAGACTTTCCTTAAACATTTAGACTTTAATTACACATTTTTAGATAAAAAATAATCGTTTCTTAAGATCTAAAATAAATTTATGTAAAAATAAATTAGAGGTAAAAGTTATGTAAAAAAAATCAGGGATTGGGTCCTGATCAGGAACTAGCTTCGTTGCGGTATTTATAAAAAAATGACAATGGATACTTTAGTTACTATTAAGGCATAAGTGATTCGAAGCGTGAATAATTATTACATTTGTACGTCAATGTCATAATATTCATTTGAAATACGGCAATTTCTTTAACGTCACTTTCTACGCTTCATTTATCACCATTTGGGCTAATGTCTTTATTATTTTAACTCCTACGTTTATCGTTTTCGCGTTATCCATCATTTAGAAATACTATACCGGGTCATTGCGAACTCTCCTCGCGGTGATACTGGTGGCGCCGATGTTAGCTCTTAAGTTATTGCTCAAGCAATTACTTAAGTTATCACTTAAGTAATTATTTAAGTAATTGCTTAAGAATTAACAGAAAAATCTTATGTATTTACTTAAGATTTAACAGAAAAATCTTAAGTATTTACTTAAGAATTAGCAGAAAAATCTTAAGTATTTACTTAAGAATTAACAGAAAAATCTTAAGTAATTACTTAAGTTATTACTTAACCTTAAAGTTCTAATATCAAAATTATATTCAATAAAACTCGTAAAACCGACCGAAATACGAAAGTATAGATAGATATTGATCTATCATGGGATTTGATACCAATATCAACTTATAAGATATATTAAAGATAAGCTTCTAAGAGAAAAAAATGTTTCTTTTTTCAAGTTTAAGCCCCATTTGATTGAAGATCTTCTAATATGTAATTTGTCTCTTTTTATCAAAACTCATGTGAAGGCCTTGAATCTGCCTTTCTTCACTGAGATCTAGGGGAGAGTCGTACAGTATGAACAGTCTTGGCTTTGTTGGGCATAACTTTTTATTGAATCGAAGAAAATTAATAGTACATTTCGACACGGGTATGTCTCGCTTCGCTCGAGCGAAGAACGTCGCATGAGGTAAATAATCTACTTACGCACTAGTTTCGAACAGTATTCTATACCACGAGCGCCGAAAAATCACATCAAAGTTGTGATTTTGAAGTTAAAGTGGTATAAAATTTAATAAAGAGATTTGTTTCTTGAATAGTCATCTACAAAAAAATAAACTAGCTGAAATAAAATTACAGTATTCAAATAAATTATATCATAAATATCACTGTACATTCGTATTTCGGTTGATTTGACGAGTTTTATTAAACATAATCTTGATATTAGAAATTTAAGGTTTGTTCAGATCATAAAAAGCATTTTAGAAGACCCCTAATACTAAGAAATATCTTAAGCAATTAAGTAATATCTTAAATAATTATAAATTTCCATTAATTCTTATAAGTAATTACTTATGCTTAAAAGTTTATGACTTAATACTTACGTAATTACTTATGCTTAACAGTTTATGATTTAAAACGTAAGTAATTACGTAAGTAATTCCTTAAGCAATAACTTAAGATCTAACTTCGGCACCACCAGTCTCACCATGCGGAGAGTTCACAATGACTCGGTATGATGTAATTTAAAAAATTATAATTCATTTTTTAATTTTTAAATGAAAATTTTGTTATCATACCTGTTATGGAAATAACATCCAAATTGGGTATAATGTCAGGCACTGAACTAATTTTCAATGTTTTACAACTCTAATAGAACTCAAATTTGGATTTGGTATCCTAAGACACCAAAGCTAAATGTTATTTTATGAGAGAATGAAGATAAATAAATATTTGTGGCGTTTTTACGGATATGACATAGCGATAGGTACAATTCGCAGAACAGCCAATGCCCAGTAAGTGTGGCGCAAGCCACTTTTGTTAACGATTAGTTTCACAATCTGTCGAAACTCCAGGTCGACGCCATGACCTCTACAAATCAGCAGTTTAGCGTCAGTCAAACTATAATATTTAAAGGAGCCTTCAGACTCTACCAATAATGGTGGACCAAGAAAGCGAACCTAGGACGACATTACTCTGATCGACCACGCCGCAGTGTTACCTAGTATCTTTCCTCTCATGAAGTACGCCAAATATAATATGAAAAAACTACGACTGCCCTATACTTAAACTTGTCATTTCTCTTGTCAGTTTTAAATTCATTCTTGTGTTTATACAAATAACTTACTATATCTCATAATATTAAATATATACCAGACGAATAAAAATATACAAATGAGTTTTTCTCATAAATCTTCATTAATTTATATCGTACAATGAGGTTAATTTTTAACAACAGATACTATAAATTTTCATTGTTTGAAGTTCGAACCATAGACAGTTGCGATTATGTATGAAAAGAGCTACTAAAAATTATAAAATTAGAATTATTATTATATATAAGAAATTTTAAGAAGAGGCTCGCGCCATCTTAGTATTGAGAATTTAAATTTATAATTTGATACTTATACTATCCTATCGACACTATACTACACTTTACGACACTAGCGGAGTCTAGATGATCTAATAAAAATGGGTAATACGGGGACTGCTTCTCCATAAGATTCACAAAAGATCCACGTGATCAACAAAAACTTGTTGCTATTTATTAATTATATCATCCGATAGAATATACGTTCATATCGTATATAATTGCAATGACAGTAACAACTTTTTTGTCACGTAACCCTAGGAAGAAAAAAGGCACAAAAAGGCATTTTCGTAGGTGTGCACGCTAGCGAGTTGGATAGCGCGCGCGCAAAAAAGGACGACGCGCGGAGGGAATGAAAAGAGCCTTAACTTTTCCTTATCGAAAATAAGTCGTTAGTCGGCCTTTCATCTCGCTAAACGAGTTTTCGCGGTGCGCCACACGCAAACTTCTTTCGCCCTGCGTCGTTTATTTTTTTTTTTCATCCCCCTCTTCAGCTCCTTCCTCCACTCACCTACACCTACACACACTGTCAAAAAAGCCCCCGCAGCTCCAACTCGCGCTGCTGCGCAGCCTCGCTTTAAGGGATTTTTCAATTTTCACCGGGCAAACTAATTCAATCGCCCGGTGCACTCGGCTAGTCGCACGCATGCCTCGCCTCTCTGCGCGAGCGCTGCGGCCGACAATCTTCGCGCTCTTTTGCCTTATCGAATTTCTTTTGGCTTTCGATATAATATTTTCTCTTTCTCGCGTTAGCTCGGGAAATACTACTTTCGAAGGATTGCGAGCTGGAACTCTGCCGACGACAGACTCGCATTCAAATATTGAAATGAAATAATAATTCTGTTATTATTATTATATAGTCTCATGTAATATTGCAAAGTGTTCAATTAAATCATTTATTATTATATATCAGTTAGTGAAAATCGGGTGTTATACATTGCTATTCAATTGGTTTAGTAGCATTTACATTTGGTTACTAAAATTGGGATTATTTGTCGTTTCATAAATTAGAGTTTCGTTATACTTTTATGTTAAACCATAAGATATTTATGATAATTTTCGAGAATTAGTAGAAATTTATGTTGATTAAAGCAAGTTGTAAAAAAGAATCGTTTTCGTCAGTAGGATGTATTTAAATTGCATTTATATTATATAAGCATTTAAATTATATAAACTAACGAATTACGTCATGTAAATGTATTTATCTTATCGCAATGCTTATAATTATACAAAGATAAAATTATTTAAAACAAATAAAAAGATAAAGCGGTAATCATTATAAACAGTTTAATCAAAGCTCATTGTTTCCCTCTTTCTTGGCATTATCCGTATCGCATAAATGAGAAAAATACATAAAAAACGAAAAAAAATGAGAACGAAAAATAGAAGTGAAGTTTTAATTCTTTTTGATAATTTGATGTTCTATTCTAGAAAAGTAACCCTGGTAGAAAATTATCTAGTTTTATCAAGGCCTCGAATATTTATCATGGCACACTAGATAGATCTACGTAGTTCTAGATTATTTTCCACCAGGGAATTATTACGTTTCTATAAGTAACTAAGATAAATGTCTACTTTTATAATATAGATATTTATATAAAAACAAATAAACTAAATTTCTAACTTTGTATAAACTATATAAGAACTGATAACAATAACATCTTTAATAAAGGTTTAAAAGTCTAAAAAAAAAGTTAAATCAAGAATCAGAAACTTTTTCAACTAACGGTTTCATGAACATTGCCCATATATTTGTTAAATTTTAAATTACAAATTATAAACTAATATAGCAGCTAAGGGCCTAATAAGGGCATTATTAAAAAGTCAGATTCATAGCATTTTAATCAGGTCCAGATCTTCATCTTAGCGACCGCGTTGATTAGACCCTGAACTCTGCCCTTGGTTTAATTTTTATTCGGAAGGTTTATTAACCCTAGAACACGAACACGGGTCTGTATGACCCCAGAAAACTTTCCCGCGTTTAGCATTTCCTCCACAACGCCATATGGGAAACGGAACCAAGGAAGGAAAATGTTGAATATCTATACTAATGACCTGCGTAGTGACTGGTCTCTGTTGATGCTGTATGGTTGAGTGAAAAAGTGAGAAATTCTTGTTTAGGGTCACAAAGACCCCCGTTTTTCATCTTTTCGACTAACATAGAATTGTAGAAGTGAAGTATCACCAGTAACAGGTGTATTTTTTTGAAAGCTTATATATTAAAACTAAATCTAAATAGATAAACTTAATAATCTAAATACTTAAACTAAATAAATCGATGACTTTGTAATGTAAGGGAATAGAGTGCAATATGCATATAGCAGAAATTGACTAGACTGTTCCAAAATCATATTTTATATATTTTTCACATCTTTTTAAATTTTAATATTAATCCTATTCGCATAAACATTGATTAAATGAACATCTTTTGCAATATACGTATGGATTTAATGTTATTTTAATTTTTACGTATAAACACTTCCGTGAAAATGACGCATATGTCGCTATCAGCGTATATGTAAAAAATACACGATTTTCATTCTTTCAAATAATTATACTTACTTTTCAAAAGATCGGGTCTTGGTATAATTTATTTTCTTGAAATTTGTGGTTTGTACTTGTCTAAACCGACCTATAAAGATCCCTTAGGCTATTTTATTGACACTTTGCCAATTTATGAAAAAACAACTTTTATCTACTAAAAAACCATGATATTACATTTTTGTTTATAACATTTTTTAATTTAATTAAAATACTGTTCTATGTATACAATTGTAAACTAGAGACTCTAACGAGAATAATATCTTGTTCTGATTTGCTCAAATTCGTTGAGTGTTAAGAAAGTTACAGCTATTTGAAGTTGTGTGGGCTCACAGTGACCCCTGTTCGTGTTAATGTAAGTTTTTTTACGTTCGTGTTCTAGGATTAAGAACCATTTTCTTAACCGCCATAAAATAAATGGAATGGATAAATAGAAAATTCAAGAAATGTTAGAACATTCACTTTTTATTAATTTTCTCAACAACTGAAGATAATTTTAACCAAATACACCTATATTTACGAAAAGAATTCACTAATTCATCTCGACGCAATGAGCCAAGGAAGAAGACACCTTAGTCCAAGGACAGCACTTCTAAATGATAGCGCGCACGCGCTCATCCTC
This sequence comes from Gastracanthus pulcherrimus, assembly GCA_949152435.1. Taxonomy (NCBI): domain Eukaryota; kingdom Metazoa; phylum Arthropoda; class Insecta; order Hymenoptera; family Pteromalidae; genus Gastracanthus; species Gastracanthus pulcherrimus. The sequence goes on along the minus strand of OX424575.1, from coordinate 167,741,214 downwards.
GTCATAACAACGCGCTTTTGTCTCCTGTCACACAGAGTCGCTCGAGTGCAATTCTAATATATATACTACATACTCATCGCGCCTTTGGGGGGAGGGGGGTTGAATTTTAATGGGGAGAAGTAACGGTTTCCCGCGGGGACTAGCCTCGCGAGCGCGCGCGCACCGCTCCGCTGCTGTATATATAAGCTTTGCTCTGCGCGCACGCGGATTGGCCGCCATGCGCGCACAATGGGGCACGCCGAGACAGAGAGGAGCGCGCGGAAACAGCCAGAAATCCTCTTAGGCGAGTGACGTCTTTACGCAATTACCCGTAATTGGACCTTATCTCTTGTTCTCCCTCCCTCTCTCTCGCTCTCTCTTACGCAGCAGTGGCAACAGCAGCGGCAGCAGCCAGCGTCTTGCGCGGAGCTCTCGAGCTCTTCGCAATCTAATTAGGCGCGGAGAATAAGACCGGAGGCTCGTCAGCGCGAAAACACTGCAGCAGCGCGCCTCGAGTTAGGCGCTTGTTTGCGTTTATACGTAATAGACGCGCGCTGCAGTTCTGCAGTGATGAAGAACTGCCGCTGTCTTTTTCACTGTTTGCGCGTGTAGAGGGGGGGTAGAGCAAAGGTTAGCGTTGCGTAGAGTAGGTTGGGTTTAAATAGGAGTCGTTTGTTTTGGAACACCAAGTAGTATTTGGATTATAAATTCTTTGTTTATTGAGTAAATTTAATTTAACGAGTCTCCATCGGCAGATTTTGGGACAGTACATTTTAAACAGTATATACCCATAGAAAATTGATGTTTTTTCAAAACTGCCCTTGTGCATGGAATGCACTCTGATAGCATATAACGTTTTTAAAATGTTTTAAACGGTTATATCAAAACACATTTTAATGTTTAATTGAATAAGTTAAAAAACGTTTTTATAGCGTGTTAAAAAGGTGCGAAACGTATGCATTTAGTTTAATATAAACGCAAACGTGTGAACGGCAACGATTTAAATGGGTCAAAAACGTTGTAAAACATTTGAATCAAAACGATTTAAAAACGTTTTAATTAAAACAATTTAAAAACATTTGAAAATGGTTTGAAAAATAACAACATAAAATATATAGAAAAAATTTGTTTAAATATAATTTAATGTTACTAAGATTACCTGTTTTGGAAGTATCATGCGGATAGTACCTCCAAAATAGGTAATCTCAGTATCATTTAATTCTATTTAAACAATTCTTTTCGATATATTCTATGTCGTTATTTTTCAAACCTTATTCAAACATTTTTAAAACGTTTTTAAAGCTTTTATATTAAATCAAAATGCGGGCATTTCGCAACTTTTTAACACGTCATAAAAACGTTAATTTAACTTATTCATATAACGTTAAAAGGTGTTTTAAGTGTCCCTGTCAACATGGGTATTTTTTGCAAAATTTAGTGACACTAATAGCAATACCAAAATCAAAAAGCCAAGACCAGAACGTGAACACGAGATATTTGGATCCACTATCTATCTATAAGGCGCTCTTTAAGGATCAACAAGAGTGAAAGTAGGTATACATTTACAGATTTAATGTTTTTATGAATATAATTGGTGAATACTTAACGTTTGAAACTAAAAGGTTGAATTCTATAATCAATATTGAGCCTTAAATATTTACGGTTGTATATAAACACCGAAAATATAGGAGTTAACTCTCAATACATAAACGTTACTTTTATCAATTCATAGTAAATCTTTAAAATCTAAGAGATTGAAATCTCTATATCTGAGAGTAACTACTGAGCAGATAATAGTTGATTAAATTTTCAAGAGTACATCCTTTGATAGTAAATTATCAATGTTTGAAGGTAAACATCTAAAATAAAGGATAAAACACTAAATATTGATAGTTACAAAATCATGTTGAAATAAAAATATTAAAATAGATTACTAAACTTGCTAAATGTTAATTTAAACCAAACATTTGAATAATAAGTTGTTAAAACTGCATTACCTTTATACTTATGTTACTAAATTTATTTTACTGCTACTTAATATTTAAACTTATTCCGTAGTCGTGCAGTTATACATTCTCAAAGACTCTTGTTTTGTTCTAATTAGCAAATATCATTAGTCCAATAATTACTTGGGTTGCGCTGCGAGAGCTAAATGCTTTGTTGTGTAATTTACTGTTTTTATCGTCAAAGCGCGTATCACGCAGTCGCCATCGCACACTTCTTGCGTTCAAATTTATCTCAACGAAACATGATTGTTTTAATCGTGGCCGCGTGATAACGAACCAATGATAAAGACGTGCCTCTGTACATGCGTAAATATTTTCTAGTAGATTGATCGTATCATCTTCGCAGAATGTAAGCACGTACACTCTCTTCTCTTTCAGAAATTGATTATAAAGCAAAATTTGTCAAAAAGAAGTTATAGATACAAGAATTGAGAGCATCAGCCACCGATTAAAGTTGTGCCGACAGTTCGCAGAATTAAGGTGTGTGCAATGTGCCACAATCAATACGCGCGACGAGACTATAATCGGATCTTTTCCTCTCGTCATCGTGAACGCCCCTCGCATGCTGCGTTCAGATAGGACAGCGTCGTCGCACGCTGATTATCGCTGCGCTCGTTAACAAGGCGCGTAACGAACGTGTGAAGAATCACGGAATTTTGATATAAACCAGTTGTTGCACTCTTCCTTGTTCGACGTGATGATGATGATCTCTTGACCGTATAATGTTTAAATACGCAGATTCAAGGGCGCTTTACATTTTATATTGTACGTAATCTGCGTAGACCGTAATGGCATCAATTTTTGTATTAGTCTCATTAATCGTCTTTTTAATGCTCACCCATTTTAATGCTAACGTCTGGATGTGTAGCAATTGTTTGGATAGACGAGAAGATTAATGGCAACCAGGCTTTTTTTATTTTTTTATTTTATTGATCTTTTCATCGCATTTCACTTAGCAACCACATTGTAATGTTATTAGGACATAAACATTTTTTTAATTTACTTAAGTTTTTATCATATCATTTAATTATCGCGTTTTATTTTACGATTTTTATGTACTTATATCGCGTTACTTACGATATTCCCTTATGGAAGAAATCTGTAGAAATGCCTGCAAAATTTTAAGTACAATATTCTGCAGAAATTTCAGCAAGTACATGCAGGTTTTCTGTTGCTTTATCTACACGCTTTTCTACAAAGTATTTCCCTGCAAAGTTGTCTGCAGAAGCATAAGAACTTTACAGATATGCAGGAGAAAACCGTCCGTATAGCAGCTGTATAGTGACTTCTGAAGTATTTTCTACATTTTATAGCTATTTTTCTTAGATACTGTTATCGTTTTTACTTATTTTGATAGTGGATTAAATTACTAGTTAATTATACCAAAATAATTATACTATTATTATACTATAATTATACTATTCTTTCATAAATAATTGTGGATCACATTTTATTAATATAGTCAATGTAAAAAATAACACAGTATATCATTGTAGGTACATTTTTAGTAAAAATTTCGATGCCATTAAAAAATACTTTTTAACGCTCTTTATCAAAATATGAGCACGTGATGTTATTTTTTCAACTAAAGATAGTTTTCAGTTATTTGTCATTTACGAAAGTGACGTAAAAGCTGATTAAACTATATCTTCCGATGACTCGCTTCATTATATCTTCTGGGCAAAATGTGTCTTTCACATTGCTGACAAGATCGGGACGCGGAGGTGTCAGTCGAAAAGGTCGACATCGTGTTATCGAAATCGAGAAATAATTAAATGAAAGCATTTCGCTCCCCGGTCTTGATGAGCGTCTTAACGAGGTTCTCCTGAATTATCAGCAATTATCGAGCCTTCGACGTAATTGCGTTAGCCGCGCTGACGTTGGAAAAGGTGCGGCTAAATACATTTTCTTCGGAGGTAGCGGAGCTCATTGACTGATTTCCGTGACTCGATGCTTCGTCTTTGAAAAATTTTCTTGAAAATTGCTTTTGCTACAATTTACGATTTTAGTTATAGTTTAATGCTTCGATTATTTATATTTAATGAACATTTTATTTACAGTGTCAACTAAAAGAGTAATTAACTGTCAACTATTTACCAGAAAAATATTAGGTAGTAGTGAAATATATCCAATTTAACCCATTTCTTCCCAACCGGCCATTTTATAGTCGATTGATTTTTTGCCTAAAAATTGTCGAAAAAAAAATAATAATAACCAATAGCACTTTTCTGAAGTAAAATTGTCCGCTCTTTCCGATTCTGAAGTTAGAATTTTGAAATTTCCGTTGGAAAATATTTTCGACAATTTCTTAGGCAAAAAACCAATCGAATATAAAATGGCCGCTTGGGAAGAAATGGGTTAAGTAACTGCACGGGAAAAAGTTTGAATAAACAAAATTTTAGTGAATTATAGAATATTTAAAAGTGATGTACACTCTATAAACTTAAATTCTACATTTATTTTTACGCTGATATCTAAAGTACATACTAAAGTCAATAAACATAGATACATTATCTTTTTATAAGCAAATATTGTAATAAGTGTAACAAAAAATTCAATTTAGGCTTCAGCTCGATGAGAACAATCACAGAAAGTTGCGAACAACATCTATTTCTTAATAAACATTTATAAATCAATATAATTTGAATTACAAAATGTCTATTAAATCAACAGTCGCTAGGCAACCCTTTTATTGAGAAACGATTCATTGATTAAAGATGTTAAGAGTTTATACCTGTGTTTTGATCGTGTGCGATTTAAATTCAAAATCTACCATTGGTCAACAAGAAGATATAGATTACTTTTTACAATAATAACTTTTCACTTTATTTCAATTTATATTTTCCTTGAAACGCTGCATATATTTAAAAAGTTGAGTTGTAGAAATAGCAGATGTCCATAAAAAATGTCACGAAATAGTGTGCCTTAAACACAAAATCGTAGTCAAAATCAAGCTACAATAGCAAAAATATGTCCAAGCTAACGCAACTCCTCTTTCAGCATCTCCATTGTCACGGACAATCGAGCGCCAAAAAGACTCTCAAGAGCAATGACGATCAAAGTCGTGTTGTGAGCCGCGCCTCAACAAAAGCTGGAAAATATTTTGGTTGTTCATTCACACGACGATGGACATCGAATATCCCCATGAAGATCGCATCTAGGCTGAAAAATCTCGCGTGACAATCAAGACTCTTGCAGTGCGTGAAAAGAAGAGCTCCAGTCGCGCGCTCGACTCGAGAGTAGTTTACACGAATAAAAAGGAAGAGAGGACGAGAGAAGGCACTGGATTCTGGAAGCTGCGTCCGGTTTTTGTTGCACGCATAAGCAGCAAAACGAGACGATTTTTCATTGTTCAGTGCGTAGTATTATTCACGGTAGCGCTTTCCAGACAGCAGTTCTATGAATTCGTATTGTGGGCTGGCTGATGGCTTTTAGATTTTCCAATAGATTTTCTAAATATAACTTCTTGAAATGCTTTACAAACTATATTTCACAGTTCGTGAGTTGTACAGTATAGACAACCTTAAAGTATGGACACTCACGAGTTTTCCACTCCCATAATATTCGAAAAGTTCTTATATATATATGGATCTTGGTTATAACCCAACGCTCCTAACTGAAACCCTATAAACCAACGAGACTCATTATAGTGGCGAAAGGTTATATGATATTTGCAAATAAAACCGACTTAGTGTTCGTCAGTGACCTTTTGGCAGCATTTCGCTACCTTAATCAGTCTATACCTTTTATTTAAATAATATTTCATATCACACCCTCATTGTTTAGAATGGTGTATTATTCCCAACATCCTTGTTATTGTTAGGCATCTTTGTTAGTAAAGGGATGCTAGTTTCAATCCAAATTCCATATACGTATAACAAAGTTCTTTTCTCATCGTTTGCTCAATATTATATGATGAAAGGCTAAATGATTTTTGCAAACCAAATCGAGACTTATTATAGATATACCCCACTATATGCTAGCATTTATTTATTCGCTGGATTAACAAATGTTAACTTAAAATTAAATTTTTGCACACAGATTGATTAGATTATATCCACTGGTACTTGAGCCCAGATGAGTGACAAGTGTATATTTCAGACCCGTCATATATTCTAGTTTCATGTAAAAAACAATCAAAAAATGTAATCAAAACCATGCAAGTTGGCTTATATCTCTAAACATAACAAATTATTACTGTAACTTTCAAAGAAAAATATAAAAATCTTTTAAGATATCGTTATCCAACAAAATTCATTTTTTAAACATTTTAATTTTTTTCTGAAGAAGCAATGAGTTTTATGAATTGAAAATTGGCAGGATTATAGTTCTATATACAAATTTGAGTTATAGAGGTTAGACAAAAATGCTTTAACGCATGATATAACAAATAAAAAACTGTTCATTTTGCATGGTTTTTGGTCTTAAATTAAAGATAAAAATAAAAGATCAAAAACATAATATCAAAATTTTCAAATTTTCAAATTTCGACTATAAAATTAAAATGAGTCGACTATTTTCGCTGAAATTTGAAATCTATTCCTAAATATGGATAACAAACATGCGTGCAAAGTTTGATCAGGTTGTACCGTAGAATGTTCGAACGCGGATGAGCGAGCGGATGAACGACACACACACATACACACACGTACACACACACGTACGAATGCACGCACACACATACACACACATCCATATAGCGGACATATTTTGAGAGTAGTTTATTCAAACTCTCCGAGTCATACTATATGTTTTTACGTTAAAAAATGACAAAAAATATTTTTGATCAAAACAATGCTTTCTCTTTGAGAAAGCAATTTAGTTACATAAATTTTACTTCTTCAAAAAGTATTATGGAAGATTTAACCTTACATGCTTCGTGCGGACATATTTTGAGAGTAGTTTATTCAAACTCTCCGAGTCATACTATATGTTTTTACGTTAAAAAATGACAAAAAATATTTTTGATCAAAACAATGCTTTCTCTTTGAGAAAGCAATTTAGTTACATAAATTTTACTTCTTCAAAAAGTATTATGGAAGATTTAACCTTACATGCTTCGTTCTAGCATAACTTAGTCAAGTAATGTAAATAGTAACCAGAAAAACGAAGCATCATCTTTGCTCCGTAGAATACCTAAAGAAAGAAAAACTATTTTCCGTAATGAGAAAATTCTAAATAGTTTATTTGAGATAAGTATATTGCGCAGAATCGAACTCAAAGCATCATTCATGCAATTTGAAAATCAGCTGAGTTGTCATACACGTATATGTAATAGTATTTGAGAAATATAATATATATATATTTATTTATATAAAGTAATTATTATTAATATTAAAGTTTTAAATCTTAGTTTTGTATACATAAATATCGTAGAATTAAAAAGTTCTAGGCGGTTCTGAATCAATTTAAATTAGTATTTTTTTTGGTAATTAATGTAATGAAATTTCTTAAATACATTAAATAATAGTGCAATATGTACTTATTATTATTTTAAATCTATTTTCTTGCGTTATTTTTCATTTTTACTGTGTATTCTTATTCTCTTAACCCACTACCTAAACTTCTCAAACTGTCTGCACGAGCGGCGCCACTGGTAGGTCTTAACGAGGCGAATTTGGCTTTCTATATTTTTACGATTTAGCTGCCTATATCTCCTGTATATTTTATATATAATTTTTCCCATAGCCATAATTGCTATCTATGTTACTAATATCTCACGTCATATACAATATATCACAACGAATCGAGAACGTTATAAAAAAATCCTATTTTAACCTCCATCTTAACACTATTCCCCTACCCAAACTACACCATGAAATCTTTTTTTCACCACCGCGTATTTACCCAGCAGAAGCGCTAAACCATCCTTAAACACATTAAGGACAATTTCACGTACGTTCAGCACAAAGTGCACCACGAGGTACGCAGCACACTCTCCGCGCTATGAAAGGAATAAGAACCACAAACGAGCTCTAACGAATCAAATTTAATCTTTAAATATCCTCCGGTTTCATAGCCATTAAACCTCGTGCGCGATTGGCCAAAGACCTTGTATATTCCTACCTCCCCCCCCCCCCCCCCGTTCTCCCCCCACACACAATCTCTCCTCTCTTCTCATCCCTCGAATCCTGTACGCGGCGCGCGAGAAAAAAGAAAGAAAGTAAGAAAGAAAGGAAAAAAGCGGTATTTTGACACCCCGGTAAAATAGACGCAGCATGTGGCCCACCCAATTAGGCGGCCCCATCGCGCGCATAAGCGCTCTGTGTGTTCTCTCAATGGACGCGGCACGAAGACGCACAACGAATATATACTGTCTCGGATTTTGTGCGAGACAGAGAGAGAGAGAGAGAGAGAAAGAGAGACCGCGAGCACGAGCCGCGAGAGCGCATTAGACGCGCGTTCACGCCTTTCCAGCAGTTTTTTTTTCCTCTCGTGTACAAGCCTCTCCGACACCATCTTTGTGTCGATTGTCGCGCGGGGCGAGAGGCTAATCTCCCCGAGTCCTCCCATTGTCGTTTCTCTCGCGAGATTCAAGAGTACGTACACCATGCGAGCGTGAATTTCGTCTCCCTTTTTTTTTTCTTGCTCTCTACTTGTCGAAGGAGATGCGTGTGTATACGAGAAACCTGTTAATGGTCCGTAAAGTCCTCGCTCTTGATGCGACGAGTGTATAATGCGAGTGGATCGGTCGGTGAATAGAATGCTTCGGCTGCTGTCTGTCGTCGTGCGCGAGGGTTATTCATCCGGCTCTGTGGGTTTTATATACACGAAGTTAAAGCGAAAGGGTATGTGTGTACGTGTGGTGCATCAGATTGTAAGGAGGGGGGGGAAGAGTTTTTTTTATGCTAAGTTTTGAGAAGTGTGTGTATGAGTAGACTGGGCTGCGAGTTTAAACGGACGAGACAGGATGCGTTGGGTTGCGAGAAAGGAAGAATTATCCCTTAGTGATTTTTCTTTGCTTGGAGCGTTAGTTCTACACGTTTTTGTGTAATGTAATTTTTTACATGTAATAATGCTAAGATAATTGTTTAGATATTTTAATATATTTTCAAAACATCTAAGAATCATAACATAACAGTGTACTTAAATTAGTGAAAATGTGTCTTTCACGCCAAAACTGTTATCGCCATAATTTTACAGCGAAATGCGTATATCTTAGCTAACGTAAATTTTATTCACTTAAAAAATTAAAAAGTAAATCTATAAAAATGTAAATTAAAAACAGGAAAAAACTGTTCCTATTTCCTCGTGTATATCTGATCTGTCGTCACTGATGACTTTTGACAAATAATTCAACGAATTTATAGAATAAAATTTTCTTATAGTAGGAAAATCAAGTGCTTTTATGATATTCTCATTGTATTTATCAGTAAGCGTAAAATACCCAGTTTTGTTTCGTATTATGTTTTGCGGAAGTGAAGTATAGCCTACTGTGCGTAAAGTCTCAACTCATGCAGTTGTACTCATTCCAAGATACAATTTTATATTTTACGCGTAGTTTGCGTAAACGTAATACTTTTTTCCACGTCGCATTATATCTCAAAAATTTATCGCCTCATCTACCCAATACTGCCACGTAACGCTATCTTGTGTTGAATCCATTCAACATGTGTCCTTTCATCCAATTACTTCAACTTTACATAAAAAGACACAAACGAAGTAAAATGCGTTTTTTATGTTGACTATTACAAAAAACAATGCTCGCACCTCCGGCCATCAGAAATTAATGCCATCGTACGCGGCGACTATACCCTGACGTAAAATTCTACTATATGCCCTCGGCACGAAAAGTATTACTTAAATACTTTTATAAAAATGAAATTGTCAAAAATGCCAAATCGTTTCGGAATTACGGTCACATAAAAAATTCAACGCTTTTACTACGATTATAACCATGCATTTATGAGGTTACTATATATATATAGTTACATTACAGCATGTCTAGGGAACGTACTTTATGGAAAGGTTAGCATCGAATTGAATAAATTGAAAAAAGAATGTCTTGAATAAAGATATTTAAAAATAAGTTTGAAAAAACGACATGAAATATGGATAAGGATTCTCGATTATTTAAAAAAAAGAAACTCTTAATCTATACTTAAGTATAATGTAGACTTTTGAATGTGTATTTTAGTTTACAAAAGTGTTTGACCTGTTTTACATTTCGTCCGGTTAGATAGTATCGTTATAAATGAAAACTTCAGATAGTACATTTTACGTCTATAACTCGTTGATTTATTGTATAATGAAAGTATTTCTACACATATATGATTTTCAGCATTATCCCTAGAGTTCTATTTTATAACATTCGAGCAAAAAATTTCGAATCAAAAACATGAGAATAATTAAGGTGATGCTAAATCCACCCGACACCGACAATCAGGAGGACACATTTCTTTAATTTAATTTTTAATTTTTAGTAAAATCTCTCTGGAAAATTGTTCTCCCAAACAAAAAGAACAACCTGCGAGAGAGATATTTTCTCAAAATTAAAAATGAAATGACATAAGTGGTACCTTGTATTTGTCCGTAACGGGGGGTTTAACATCACCATAACAAGAGAAATATTGAATTATAGAGCGCTTCTGCTTATAAAGTAAACTCCTGAATTGATCTTCTTGCGCATATAATATTGAATCTTATTATGATAAACAGCAATGTTTCATCAGCAACGTTTGTTATAGTCGATAGAGAAATCTTTATTTTTTAGTGAATAAAAAATATTATTACATACGTTTATAAAGGATAAGCTTTAAATACAGCGATAGCACTTTTCAGAAGAATCACGACTGCCTTACGCAATTTATCGGCAACTTGAAATATTAAGCAAGTTAACTGACGAAACAATTTGCTAAATTCCACATCCCGCACTCGCGCCAATTGCATGGCGCCGATAAGCTTTTATTAGACAACTAATTAAGATGATGATTAATGTATTAGTTGTTAATAGCGTATACTTTTTGGCGATTCTTGTAGGAAATATTATCTCCCGGCTGACGTAAAGATCTTATGCAAAGCATGCTTTTTGCATTCATACTTAATGAAATCGTTTTTATATACTACTTCGTAAACAGATTGACAAAATCATTAAATATATTTTCGATTACTTTTTGCTAATTTTTGTTTGGTATTCAGTTTTAGTTATAGCTAGGTAATACACAAAATACATGTACAACTATAACCATTACTGTCATATCTCTTACAAGGAAACCGCCCCAGGTGTATCTCACCGATATCGTTCATTTTGTAATATGTTGTAGTACATACAAAATATTCGATACGTATGAAAACAACCCCCAAAGTTTACCCCCAAAACCAATTCTTTTCTAAATATTTCCTGGACCAATTGAAATTTTTTAATTAAACCACCAACTAATAATTACTTATAAAAATACACTTATATAAGCACCACTTTTTCTCTAAGGGGTTGCATCCCCTATTTTTTATGAGGGTAAAAAATGCTGAAGTTTTGGTGAAAAATTCTTATTTATAACGGAAATAGACAACTATAAATGTCATATTGGTTTTTTGAAAAAAAATAATTCGAGAGGGTGAACCCTAATTAAATTTTATTATTTCTCCATCATTAAAAATCGATTAACCCTTTGCGGCACGGTGGCTACTATAGTGACCACCGGTATGCACTTGAAATTATTTTAAATTATTTTAAATTATTTTCGTCCGGTTTTCTTTAAATCCAATTTAAGTGGGAGTTGAAGAAGCGTTTAAAATTGCATTTGAATCGATATTTATTACATATTTTGTTGTATAAATAAATAAACAAATAAAAATAAGGTTTAAAGACAGTGTATTCAACAACCAACAATTAATAACACAAATAATGTTTTCTCTTACTATAATAATGCAAATTTATAAAAAAGTACGTGTTGAATATTTTTGTATGTACTACAACATATCACAAAATGAGCGAAATCGGTGAGATACACCTGGGGCGGTTTCCTTGTTATTATACAATTTACAAAACATTATACAAAACAAAGTTAATTAACTTCATACTGTAGATAGTAAAGTATATTAAAAAATTATTACCAACGGTATTCATAACTAATTTCAAAGTTTGGTTTGGAGATAGATTGTACTTTCAACGTCCAATCAGTTCTATTGTTAGAATCATATAAAAATCCTATACACGTAAGTATATAGGCACATGTTATTAACACTAAGCACATATTACCATCGGGAATACTATTCGACTGAATTCGATGAAAAAATGGTATCATTCATCAAAGTACATACGTATACCATAAAATCTATTAATAAAGAAAGATAGTATGACGTCATGCATAAAATTAATATCATTGATATTCAAATGACGACCGAAAGATTCAAAACATATTATGGATACAAATACAATTCATTGATTGGAATGAATAATGAATCGAGAAAACTTGTAAGCGCTAAGAAAAATATTACGTCACGTGAAATTTCATAATTACACACAAAATCATAATATAACAAAGAAGTAAAACACATCTTATCAGTGCTAATTTATTTTATTGCATTCCGCTACATATACTACTCTGAAATTTTTATTACTTAAAAGTAATATTTTGTATTCCGCAATTGTTTCTTAATAACTTCTTCATAATCTACACTTCACACATTAGCTGGAATGAAATGTGCACAAATATTTAAAAAAAAAAACCCTCTTTCATACACCTAAATTCATTCCTGAAGTTAAAAAATCAAATCACTTCGTGCAATCCAATCATACAAAAAGCAAAACCCCGCTTTTCGCATAAAAGCCATTTAGACTATTTCCCAGAAGCCTCGATTTTCCGCGAAATCACCTTGAATCAAATAGAAGCCACTTTCCGGATTGCAGCGCAGCTATATATGGAAAAAGCAGAAATTGAATCCTATTTAAAGGGAAAACCGCGCAGTCAATCGCCGGCGATTAATACATCATTCACTTCCCGATTTGCTCCCGCGTATTCCCGACTTATCTGCACGACAGCAGTAGAGCCCATAGCCATCTTTTCTCCGCGTTCAATGCTAATAATGAAATTCCAGAATAATCAGGTAGGCAATTCATAGTCGCTGAGTGGGTTTCTATTAGGGACCTCCACTGCCACTGCGCTCCCGCGCTCTCGTCTCAGGCGAGGACGAATAGAACACAAGGAGTCGTCGTCGTCGTCGTTGCTGGCTGGCGCAAGGGAAGACAATCTCCCAAGAGGAGATGGCCTGAGTTTTTTCCAATTTGCCGAAGATCTATTTCCTATCGACACTCCTGCTGCTGCTGCCGATGCACTCTCTTCGGGCGTTTTTCTTTTAGTTGCTCCTGAATTCCTGCATGCGCAAGGGTACGACGAAGGCAGGCAAGCTCAAGGCAAAAAGTCAAGGAGAAAGATGAAAGGGTTTAAAGAGGGCGAGAGACAGAGAAAGAGTCAGAGGAGGAGCGTAGGCGAATCATTAGATGAGAGTGCTGTAAGTAAATATAGTTAGAGAGAATCTCTAGAGATTACATTATTAAAGTTTTTATGATGACAAGCATGCAGGGATAATTATTATATTGCTTGAAGATTATGTGTAATATTGATGCACTATTGAAGCAATGTTACACTTATTGATAAAAAATGATGAAGTAAAAGTTTTAAATAAGGGGTTTCCCTGTACTCGCATGTTTCTTTTGGCAAGTATCATCCGGATGCTATGTTATGTGAAGTAGCAATCTTGAAAATTAACGTAACGTAGAAGATAATTCGAACTAGATTAAAATTAATTAAATAATTCCAGGAATGTGATATAATGGTCCCTACTTCGCAATGCCATTCAATTAAAATATGTTTACGAAAAAGGAAGGCAAAAATATTAAAGAAATATCATAATTAGATAAAAACATAACGAGACGGAGAAACTCGCGAGTGCGCGATAGAAGAAGCGCGAAAAGCGCGGCTCTGGCGTCGAGGTCGGGGGAAAAAGTGTAAAAAGTAGAGGCACGAGAGGGCGGCGAGGACGGAGGCAAAGGCGAGAGAAGGAGCGAGAAGGTAAAAGCTCTTAAGAGGACGATGATAGGTGTGGATGTAGAAGCTGCTCGGCAGGTCTCTGCGCTGCGCTCCGCACAGCTGAAATCGGTAGAAGGTAATTTTAGGTTGGCTAACGTCGTTTCGCTTTTAATGAACTTCTCCGTTCGTTAAGTTGCGTTTCTCCGTCTCCCGCGCCACGTCGAATGGCGACGACGACGAGGAGGAGGAGGTCGTTGGCTAGTTTTTGCCGCTTTCTCGCCCTTCCGGCATCTTCGCCCGCCCCCTGTCGCTCTCTTTTCTCCACTTCCCGGCGCACGATGGGCGTACCTCGGTCTCTCTCTCTCGCTCTTTCTCTCGCTCTCTCTCTCTCTCTCTTGCTTCTCGCTCTGGGGACGTTTATATAAAACTGCTCCTGTATACATGCAGTGCAGCTTCTTGTTTCCAATTTGCAGCGCGTCGCCGTTTCCTCGTGGCTTACTTTTTTCAGTCCTTTTAGTTTCCTTTTAATTATGCGCTCTGTCGGCTAATTACTTGAGAGGACTTTTTTACGTGGAGCGCAATTCTCCGCTTTGTTGCGAGTAATTTTTAATGATTATGCATTAAGGTTTGTAAAAGGCGGTAAACCTGTTGAAAAGTCGATAGAGCTTATGCTTCGGGACTCGTTTTCTAAATCAGGACTTCATTAGTAAGTGAAAATAATTATGTAACAATTTAACCCATTAAGGACATATGGGTGATTTTCACGAAACTGCCCTTTTTATGTTTGTATTATATTATTTTTATGTCCTTTTTTATGTCCCCTCCGTGCTATCAAACTGCTTTTATTATGAAAGCCAGATCATATATATATACTACTTTAAGACATTATTATATATATATCTGCATTTTTATAAATACATTGTATTAGATAAATAATTAGATAAAACAAAAAATAATATTCAAGTATTTGTGGACTTGAAAATTATTTTCGATCAGATAGACGTGTACGTTTGTTGTCGCGGTTAAACCAGTAAATTAAAGTTTTACAAACTCTGACTACGTACACAATTTTCATATTAATTTGTACTTTAAGTTGGATACTTTTAAAATTACCCTAATTTCACATAAAGACAACTATATTTAATTTATTGTATAAAATGAAACTAAAAGCTTGCCATGGTGGGTACATTTGAAGTATATTTTGTCTGCTCACGCTACTTTATTATGCTGAATATGTTATTTAATATCGTAGATCTTTTAGTAAAAGATATAATAATTACATAATCACATAATTTGAATTATAAAAATAATTTTCAATAGCACTTATAAGATGGGCCATCAAAAAAGACAGTTTCGTGAAAATGACATATAGTCTACTTTTGTACCATAAGATTTTAGCGTTCTTTTTAGATTTCTACGTGATACATACAAAATTTTGCTAATCTAATCACTGAATCAGATCAAAGTGGACTATTTCCGATCTGATATGATGGACCTAAGTTATTTTTGGTCGCATGAAAACTGAGAAAACTAAAAGAATGAAAAAAATTTTATTTGTACAAATCCTCTACTTAATTCAGAAAGGTTCGAGCGGCAAAATGTAAATGAAGGCAAAAGGCTAACAAAAATTGTACTTGTTAACAAAAATGGTATCTAGACTTTGCTAAAATTTTAAGTCATTTAGGAAGCTTGTTAACGAGAAAAAAATGTTGACATTTTTTTATTTGGTTTATATGCATATATGAATTTTCTGTTAACTAGCATATTATTTGATATATATATATATTTGTAAAAAATATATATTGTAAAAAATCGTCAAGTTTTATTCTTGAAATTTTTTTTCGACGGGAACATCTTCGATTATGAGGGCGTTGTGCACCACGAATATTCCCCTACAGGCCAGACAATCAATAAAGAGTACTACGTTGAAGTTTTGAAAAGATTACGTAATGCAATCAGGAGAAAACGACCGCAACTTTGGGAAACCGGTGACTGGCTTCTTTATCACGACAATGCTCCAGCGCACGCATCAAACCTTGTGCAGCAGTATTTATTGAAACACAGTGTTGCGCAGCTCCGCCAGCCTCCATACAGTCCTGATATAGCTCCCTGCGACTTTTGGCTGTTTCCTCGATTGAAAATGCCGCTTAAAGGACATCGATTCGACAATAAACAGACTGTTAAAACTAATGCGACGAATGCACTAAAGGCGATTCCGAAGTCTGACTTTCAAGAGTGCTTTAATAAGTGGAAACATCGATATGAGCGTCTTGTTCAATCAAATTGGGACTACTTTGAAGGATGCCAGCCCCCGGATGACGAAGAATAAATCAAGCGCCGAGAAATCGAGGTAGGTCGGATACTTTTGGGACAGACCTCGTATACTATAAATTTCTTATATTTAAAGTAATATATTTAATAATGTAAAAATAAAATATAAAGATAATTGATAATATATATTATAATGTCATTAAAGACTTTGTTAAGGTACGGATCTTGAGGAGGATGTTTGTACTATTTATTGTGTATATATCTTCCTATATTATATAATCGTAAGCGTTATGAAGTCACTCCACCTCCCATCTACCCCTCCTCCCCCTCCACGTCCCCTCCATATCCCCTCCACATAATAACGTTTTATTATTTAAAGAACTACGGTATTTTTTTTTATTTATTTGCCCTCCACCCCCTTCCACACCCCTCCACCCCCTTCCACACCCCTCCGCCCCCTCCACGTCACTCCGCATCCTCTCCACATACCCCTCCACATCCCCTCCACATATCCTCCACATCCCCTCCACATAATAACGTTAAATAGTTTAAAAACTACGTTATTTTTATTCTCATTTGCCCCTCCATCCTCTCCACATTTTCTCCACTTTTAATGCATTACTTCCACATTAGCCTTTATATCCTTTCCACACACCCTCCACATCCCCTTCACCCCCTCCACATCCTATCCACCCTTGCCACATCCCCTCTAAAAAATGATGCTATATCTTAAGTAAAAATTATAGAGTTCTGGTTCATACACATTATAATTGTGCACAATTTAGCATTGGTCGAATATAGATGTATTGATCAATGTTAAACCGTACACAATTAAAATGCGCGATTCTTATATTAAATATTAGAACAGGCACTCAGATCTACAAGGTTTATTAAAGTTTAAAAGTTGAATGGGGGTAGGTGAGCATATATATACTAGGTTGCGGTATATATAGCTCGCTCCGCTCACCAACCCCCACTCAATATATATATATATATATATATATATATATATATATATATATATATATATATATATATATATATATATATATACGCAAAAATTTTCTACAGTAAAATTGTAAAACACAAAAAAATATAACTTTCTTGTACTTAACATTTTTTACGAAAACGTCAATTAAACAAAGTTTGTCAAGAGAAACCTAAATTAAAGCCAAGAAAGGCAACAAAAATCAATCTTTATGTCACAATTCAATTATAACACATTATTCGCCAAAAAATTCGGGTAAAACTATAGATTTTGAAAGAACAAAACTTATATAATTTTGTTGTAAGAACAAAATATATATATATTTCGGCATTCTCTACAAACTTTGTTTAAAATGTTTTTGTAAAAAATGTTAAATACAAAAAGATTTGTTCTTTCAAGATCTATAATTTTACCCTGAATATTTTACCCTGATATATATATATATATATATATCTTGACAAACTTTGTTTAATTGACGTTTTCGTAAAAAATGTTAAGTACAAGAAAGTTATATTTTTTTGTGTTTTACAATTTTACTGTAGAAAATTTTTGCGTATAATGTGTTACATTTCAATTGTGGCCTAAAAATTGATTTTTGATGCCTTTTTTTGCGCTTTAATTTAGGTTTTTCTCGACAAACTTTATTTAATTGACGTTTTCATAAAAAATATTAAATACAAAAAAGTTGTATTTTCCCGAGATCTATAATTTTATATAAGAAAATTTAATTAAAACATTAAATTTATTCAAGATACAGCTAAGTTTCGAATTTTCAATATATTCAATACATATACTATATTCAATACATATACTATATTCAATACATATACTATATTCAATACATTTACCTTTGGTAATACACTCAACGAATATGGCTCAAAATAGATACGTTTACATATTATGATAAGACAAGTAAGTTCTTCGGATTTTTTTAACCGATTTGACCATAGATTTCCATACATCCATACATACATTTAAAAGAGTTTTTGAAATGTGTTTGTTCCTATAGCGTTAAAACGTGTTTTTATGCAGTAGTTTGTTAATTTTTAAGCTATTACACTTTTTGCTATGATGAAAATATAAGTCTCTCCCTTGGACCGGTCGTAGACACGTATACACACGCACACCCACACACCCATACACACACACTCTCATACACACATACACACCGACACACATACATACACACACACACACATGCACACACACACATCCATACGAACATTTTAGTGTATTTTGATTCCAAATGGTCCAAAACACGTTTGTAACATGTTTTTAAGAAAACTTTTCTTTTTTACTATTACAAAGCTTCCTATTGGAGGAAACAAATGTTCGTAATCAAATATCTTAAGCCACAATGAGGTTCGAGGTCTAATGATGTGTAAAATTGTTAAGAAAATTTTATATATATATTTTATACATTTTATTTTTAATTTTTGAACTACTTACCTTTCTTCTTTACATATGAAAATGGACAAATAGAAATTATAGAGATAGGTATTCCCGTATGACTAAAATAATCTTTCAACGGCATGATGTTAATTCAAGCATCTTTAGTAGGTTATAACTTTCATAAATTTAGTTTTCATTTTAAAATATAGAAAGAAATATACGTACACTTAAGTTCTTTACTATACATGCGAGTATTGACAAAAACATAATTTCTTTTTCTATCATTTTAGTTTAATATCTCCTTTAACACTATTATAAATAAGAAAAGAATACTTCTGTTATAACTTATGGAAAAGCACCTTCAATCCCAGTTTCTTAACGAAAACTTAAACATCTTCCATTCAATAATTAAAAATAAGTAAATTTAAATATATGCATTTTTATTATTTCGTAAATTAAATTAATCTATTTTTTCTAATTTATATATTCAGAGTATTCATAGAATTGTCTTCAGAATGTATGAAAATACTTTCAGCAAAGATTTTAGCCTCATTTGTCCTTAAGTTCAATTCATTAGCCTCTATTTCAACGATATCTTCTTGAACCTGCAAAAACAATATTCAGTTATTTTATATTCTCAATATATTTGTGTTGAAATTAATGTTACCCTGTGCACGTTAACATCCGTCTTATATTATATGCCCGCATCTATACGTAATTGAATAAATCCACAAATAATGATTTCAACGGTTCATATACATACGAATACATATTGGTTGTAAACCTTGCCCATAACAATTAAAAATACTAACAAAATTCACCTATATACTTTTCTAAAAGGGTACTTTATCGTTTAATCCACTTCTTTTATATGTACGAAATCCCGATCTTATTCATAGTTTCTATGAGTACTATTAGATAACATGTTAGATAGAACTAATCAAGTACCATAGGTATACATTTTATCGAATTGATATGTTTAAAGTGATTCGATCGATATGCATTTTTCTTTTATGTTTATCCAAGCATAATTTCTTGGGCGGGGATAAATGTACCGAAAGATAACTTTGCAGACGGATAATAATGCCGAATTTATTTTACTGAATGGTAAATTTGCCGACAGGTGAAATGTGCCAATGGGTAAAGTAATCGATTAACAAAAGTGCCGAAAAAAAAAGTTCCGACCTAGCAACAATTAACACATTATTATAATACCGGTGCATATTCTAATGAAAGCACTTTTTTGTGTAATTTTTCGTTTTTGACAGTTTTAGATTTCGTCATTTTCTTTTTTGGAATTCTTGTTTTCGGCATTTTTAACTTTCAGCATATCTATCCATAGGCATTGATTTTTTCGGTAATTTCAACCGTTCGGTAAATTTATCCTTATGCCAATTTATTTTTCGGTATATTTATCCCCACCCCTCTTTTAGTCAACTTCTTTATCTGATTACATCACTTATCTAGCAAAATAACTTGCAGCGTTATGGTACGAAGTACAGGCTCCATTTTTTTCATCGAAATGACGCGTAATTTGAATACAAACGGTCATATATTGTCCCTAAGGGCCTATGGGACGAAACTACGGGTGCAAAGCTTCAGTTTTAGATACCAGAAAACACCTCCCAAAGTTTCATCAAAATTCGTGACCCGGAGGCGTGGCACTCTCCTTGTTAGTAATATTAATTGTTATTTATATATGTGATTCTCTGGGAAATCAAAATCGAAAACGATTTTTTTTCTGTCTATTCAGTAAGGATGTTCCAATTAATGTGTAGAATGTTCATGAATTTTTTCAAATTTTTTTAAACTTTAGGATGTAAGTTATTTAATGCTAAATATGAGAATGTAGTCATTTTATTACATTTTCTAGCAAATTTCAACCTTCATTTATTCAACAAAATTAAACCCCCTTAAAATAAAAATTCCCTTAATTTTTAGAAAATTTCCTAAAGTTTTCATAAAATATTTTAAAACTTAAAATCCTTAAAAAAGTGGGTTTGATCAATCGAACCATTACACCAAAAATCATGAAGATAACTTTTTTCCGTACAAAAGTGACTCCATAGTCGCAAAATGATAAAAGTGCAAAATTCATATTTAAAAAATCAAAATAACTTGAAATATTGTTAAAAAAATTATTAAAATGCACATTTTGGCAATAAAATCACATTTAGCTTCAAACAACTTTAAATATATGAGCTTAAAAATATCAGAAAAAATTTACGACCATTTTATATACCAAAAGAAACATTATTGCCAAAATAATTTTTCTTTCTCGAGATATATATATATATATATATTCTAGCAGTGTAAAAGCGATGTAGGTATCCTTCTCTCATAGCTTCAAATATTGGCCATTTGGGGCTGGCTATCGCTATATGTAGATATACTTAGATATACTCTATGTCGAAGAGAAGCCATCTCTGACAGCTAATGAATGAAGCTCACCGCATCGGCGGAGTTCCGATCCCAATACTCGAACAATAAATAATTTGTATCTTTTGTTTCATTGTTATTAATATTAGGCTTAAAATGTGAATTTATTATGGATTTATTATATAATATTTTTTGAAGATTTGTAAAAAGAAAATTTGGTTTTGTAAATTAAATTTTCATCTTTGATGAATAACTTCTCGATACTTTTTACAATCCTATAAGCAACGCCGTTACCCTAAGCGGGTCCTGGGCGTAGTCGTCCAGAGCGGACGGGTGGGTGCCTATCACCACTACACAGCGCGTCCTCAGGTTGCGGATAGAGGAACGACCCCTGAGAAAGAGGTTAGCTGCGAATAAAGCGAATAAGCAGTCGCGGACAGCCGATAGGCCCAGGCGTGGGTGTGATGAGCCCGCACTGGCGAACGCATTCATCTAGAAACACTACGCAAGCACCGCAACAACTACAAACACTATACAAAATCTCCTATCTTACTTTCTTCTTCTACCTTACTCTGTAATCTATCTCTTTTACCACACATTTCAAACAAAAAATGGGCCAAAAATCCTGCTGTCGTGGAGGATGCGGGAGCGATGACAACTGCCCTGAGAGGGGATGTGTAGAATGATTCGCCACCTGGTCTTACATGGCAACGAAGCCAGCGAAGGCGCGCTGCCTTGCAGGGGGGCGTTAGGATATGAGAATGAAACCGAGTGTGTCTGACGACGAGTTGACTGTGTCCTCGCCAAAGTCAGAAAGCTCTCATACTTAGTTCTAGTGAGGTATGAGGGTTATCACCCCTAGACGGATGGACTCACCTGCGATCGGAACAGGATCCAAAACGCGCGGGTTTAACTTACTATCATGGCTCAAAGAAAACAAAACCAAACCAAAACGAAAAGAAACTTAAGGGTGGGAACCTGGAATGTACGCAGTCTACACAGAGCAGGCGCGTTCCGGGAAATCATAAATGAAACTGAGAGGTACAATTTAGATTTGGTAGCAATACAAGAAACCCGATGGAAAGATAACGCGATGCTAGGATCCGGTAACTTCACCTTTTTATATGGGGGCGCGAGCGGGCATTCTCTAGGCACCGGATTTCTTGTTAACAAAAGCATCATACATTCCGTTAAAAGTTGCAATTTCGTGAATGACCGACTCTCGTATATCATCATCGACGGAGCGTGGTATAATTACGTGGTTATTAACGTCCACTGTCCCACGGAGGACAAAGAGGAATAAGTCAAAAATCTTTATTATGAAACTTTAGAGCAATTAATCGACCAATTCGCGTCTTACGACACCAAAATAGTAGTGGGGGATTTCAATGCTAAAATAGGGAGAGAGGAAATGTTTAGGCCCACCATAGGCAAAGAAAGTCTGCACGAAACCAGCAATGATAACGGTATTATGGTCATAAATTTCGCAGCCGCAAAAGATCTTATAGTCAAGACCACGTGCTTCAAGCACAAGGATATACACAAGGCAACGTAGAAATCGCCGGATGGGGCCACGCACAATCAAATCGATCATTTTCTTATTGATAAGAGGCGCCACACGAATGTACTCGACGTAAGGACCTATAGGGGGGCGGATTGCGACTCAGATCATTATCTCGTAGTGGCCAAATTAAGAGCCAGATTAGTAGCCGGTCAAAATAGTAAGCGAGCGAACAAAGTAGAAACCTTTGATATTGGAAAACTACGAAGCGGGATAGAGCGAATCAAGTACCAAGTAGAAGTTAGCAACCGATTTCAGGCGCTCGAGGAAACGGATGAACAGACGGGAGTAGATGACGATCCGAACAGGTTGTGGGGGGCTATCGAAAAAACTATAAAAGGGGCCGCGAACAAAGTACTGGGTAAGAAAAAAAGGCCGAAGAGCAAACCATGGTTTGACGAAGAGTGCGAACTCTGGTTTGAAAGGCGCAAGAAGGCTAAATTAGATAGTGTACACAATGAAAGCGATAGGGCCGTAGAAGAATACCATGAAATAAGAAAGCAAATACGTGTGATTTACAGAAACAAGAAGCGCGAGTATCAGAAAAATGAAATTAGAAAAATAGAAACTAATAGTAGGGAAAATAACCCGCGTGAGATGTACAAAGGAATAAACGCTATTAGGAAGGGTTTTCAGAGTAGATCGCAGTTAATGAAGGATAAGGACGGGAACCTCGTGACAAGCGAAAATGAACTATTGAAATTATGGAAAGATTATTTCGATAAGTTATTAAACGTGCATGAAAACTCCGAGGAAATGGGAGACGAAATCCACACTGCTGAACTCCATATGGACGAAACGACCTACAAAAACAATAAGGCCGCAGGAAACGATTCTATACCAGCTGAACTACTTAAATATGGAGGCACCGCGCTTACATCTAAAATTTTTTATCTAGTATGTGCTATTTGGAGAAATGAAACAATACCAGAAAATTGGAAAGAATCCATCATCATACCGATCTTCAAAACGGGAGATAAAACAGACTGCAATAACTACCGGGGAATCTCACTTTTAGCTACCTGCTACAAAGTTCTGTCAAACGTAATACAGGCCAGACTCACACCATTCGCGGAAGATATAATAGGAGATTATCCGTGTGGATTCCGGCGCAACAGGTCAACGAGCGATCAAATGTTTACCATAAGACAATTATTAGAGAAAAAGTGGGAATATTGCGAAACTATACACCAGCTATTTGTGGACTTTAAGAAAGCGTACGACTCTGTCAATCGAAGCAAAATGTATGAAATCCTAGTGCTCCTTGGCGTACCAAAAAAACTCGTAAAATTAATTCCAATATGTCTGAACGGAAGCACTGGAAAGGTCCGAGTAGGCGGTAATGTATCCGAATCGTTCATGATACGCGACGGTTTGAAGCAAGGTGACGGGCTTTCAACGGTACTCTTTAACCTGACGCTAGAGCATGTTGTTAGAAAAATGCAGGCTAGCGAGCTAGGCGCAACACTCAACGGAACAACGCAAATTTTAGGCTATGCGGATGACTTGGATATAGTGGGAGATAATGGTGAAACGGTGGCGAGAAATGCGGAAATCCTTATAAATGCGGCTAAAAACACGGGGTTAGAAGTGAGCGAATCGAAAACGAAATATATGATCATGGAGAAACTGGGCATTCGCGAAGCAGAGGGGGATCTCAGAGTCGGAAATTTCACTTTTGAAAAGGTTAGCGAATTCAGATATTTAGGTACAACTATAAATGATCGAAACGAAATTAAAGCCGAGATTAATAAGAGACTTCATTCGGGTAATGCCTGCTTCTACGCTGTGAACAGATTACTTAAGTCAAAGCTACTGTCGAAAAATGTCAAAATAAGGATATATAGGACTATAATAATGCCGGTAATCTTGTATGGGTGCGAAACCTGGGCGCTCACTAAAGCGGAAGAAAATCGTTTTAGGGTATTTGAAAATAAGGTTCTGCGGAAAATATACGGGCCAAAGAAAGATGAGGAAACTGGGGAGTGGAGGAAACTGCACAATGACGAGCTACATAATTTGTACGCGTCACCAAATATTAACAGAATAATAAAATCACGGAGACTAAGATGGGCAGGGCACGTGGCAAGAATGGGCGATGATCGTACAGCAGCGCGCATAATGAAAGGAAAACCGAAAGCAACGCGACCTCTTGGTAGACCTAGACGCAGATGGGAGGATAACATAAAATCAGACATAACTGAAATTGGGCGGGAAGGCGCGAAATGGATGGGGTTGGCACAAAATAGGGAAACGTGGAAGGCTTGCGTAGATGAGGCGATGAACTTTCGAGTTCGAAATGCCATTTAAAAAAAAAAAAAAGTATTGGACTATCAAGTACATAATAAGTACATATCATTAGTTTTGTCATAGGACCTTTATAAACACTCATACGATTTTTCGTTTTATGCCCCATATCTAGCGAAAGACCCTCCTTAAATAAAAAAATTTCCTTTATTCGCAATCATTTTTATTATTTAGGACACATTTATCTACAAGTACACTCGACGTGGGAAATTTCTGATCGAATGCATTTGAATTTATTTGAAATGCTGCAATTTCATTGGGTCTCATTGGATCAAACGCACGTTTTCGCTAAGCTCATTAGAGAATTTCAAACGCATTCGACCAGAAATTTCCCACGTCGATTAATTCAACTTTAAGGAGCAACGATTAATTATTTACGTACAAAAACGCTTTTTATGATAAAACTCGTAATCAATTAGTCATTGCTCCTTAAAGTTAAATTATTTTATAATTTTTAAGCGGTGAACTTGTAAATAAATGTTTAAGCAAGAACATAAGAACATAAGCTCGGGAATATTAAAAATAATTGAGAAATAAAGAAAATTCTTTAATTTAAGTGGCATTTTTTTAAATTGTCTATATTTACGCTCTAACGTCACGATTTTGTTGAAATAATTTTTCTTCATTTCGTTAAGCACCCTTTTTTAACATACTTTATTATTTATACTAGATATCTTTACAAGCGTTTATATCACTTTTTGCTTTCTCAAAGACAAAGATTTGTGACGATAAAATTTTTTTTATCAGAGATTTTGATAAACTTCTATTTTTTCAAGATTCCAGAGTCAGAAAAACATGTTTTTAAAAAATGTCTGTCTGTATGTATGTATGTTTGTATGTATGTACGTATGTAGGTGACAACAAATTTGTAGAACGATAACTCTTCAAGGGAAGCTTGTTATGAGCTGTAATTTTACAGATATGTAAGGTACCTCTCAACTTAGAACGGATTAAATTTTGGAGCTGATAGGATGATAAAAAGTTAATTTTTTATTAAAAATATTAATTTTAGAAAATGTATATTAATCGAAAAAAATATGTACGTTTTTATAAAGTACACGTAATTTTAAACATATCAATAATATGAACTTTTTCATAAAATAGATGTAATTAACTTGACTTAATGCTATTATAGAGAATGGGAACTGAAATATTAATATAAAAAAATTTACGAAATTTTTTTTGTATTCTTTTATACATTAAACATGTTATATATATATATATATATATATATATATATATATATATATATATATATATATATATATATATATATATATATATATATATATGTGTATGTTTTCAAAAAAAGACGTAATTTCCTTATAATTTGTTATATCTAACATTCATCTTAAAGCTATATTGTGAAAGAAAAATAAAAGTATTAGATTAAAAAAATTTGTGAAAATCGCAATTTTTATTCGATGAATGTATTTAAAGATTTAAAGAATTTTCCGCGTGCAGACATGTTAAAAATGATTTCAAATTTTAAAATTTTCTCAGACTGGCAATACTTAAATGCTTGTATCTAATAAATTAGTTTTAGCATTATTTTATTTAAAGTGAATTTCTAATATAAAATTCTTAAACTCAATTTTTCAGGACCAATCTTTGAGAAAGCATTCTACTAAACCATTAGCAGCAGTTTTTCAAATGGTAAATAATAAACGCTTCAATCTCCTTAAAGTTCAAAAATATTAAAAAAAATATTTCTAAATATATAAATTCTAAGCATTTACCTCAGTAGTAAGAGGAGTTGAATAGGAGATTTCGACTACGTTTTCTTCTGTTCCCAAAAACTCATCAAGTTGTAGGATATATTTGCTAACAGCCGGTAATATCAAATTCGAATCAAGAGTGTTTTCGTATTCATGAGCATCCTTTATGAGTCCCCACCTTATCAGCACTCCATGGAGACCGTCATTTCTCCTTCTTTCAATTATTTCTTCTACTATTCGTTGTTCTGAACTGTTTATACTGTATTGTGCTGATTTCTTAATAGTCATCAAACTTCCTGCATTCGCTATTGCTGAACAAACAATGAATAATCGAAGTTCGGTGCATGTAGCTCTAGATTCTTCATCTGCAATCCTGGTAGTTAAATCCAAAGCGTCATTAGAAAATGTGTTTTTACTACATGTAAGCGCTGTTCGACATAAATCGAAGACGGCATCAACAGGTCCAAGAGACGAAGCTTCCTTAAACAACGCCGTGATATTTTGTGGTTGAGATAAATCGAGGTTCTCATGCAGAATAATTTTTATTCCGTAACTCTGCCAAAGCCTTAATCGAAGATTCGTAAATCCGTTTTCTACCTTTAATGCCGATGCAATAACGATTATCTTAGCACCGCGAGTTATCAGCCAGTCAATCAATTCTAGACCAAATGTTGTTAAACCTTCGATGATCAAATAACATTTATTTTTTAAACAGTATAAACGTGGAATAGCTAAAGCTTCATTTTTCTTTAAATCGTCCGGTATTACTTTAACTACAATCTGAAACAATAATTATGCAAAAATCTCAATAATCCCTTATATTAAAATCCATTGCGAGATATTATATACCGAATTTTCGATTACTAATTTCGATATTTTGATTCCCAAGAAAGTGTTTTGAAGCTGTTTTGAATTTTCGATGAAAATAATTACTTTACGTGGCACAACTCATATAGGGTGCGTTTACAGTGACGAATTTAACCAGGTTAAAATAAGAAATAAAATACAAAAACTACATGATTAAAATAAACTGTAGTAGTACTATGTATATACGCATTGAAAAAAATTGGACCCGTCGAGGTTAGGTTTCTCACCCGGTTCGCTCGAGGTGAACCGAGGTCAGTAATTTTACTCGAGGATCGAGTGAGATTCACCGAGGATTGTTTGAGGCTACCGAGGTGAACCTGAGGTGTTACCGCGTTCAACCGAGGTGAGACCGAGGTGAGACCGAGGTGTTACCGGGGTCTATCGCGATCTCCCGAGGAGTAACCGAAGTGTGACCCGGGACAATCGAGGTCTGAACATACCCTCTTTCTGTTGTTGTAGGCGTCGCCAACAAATGGCGGCAGTATGTTATGCGCTTCTTATAAGTTACATAGTACTACTACAGTTTATTTTAATCATGTAATTTTTGTATTTTATTTCTTATTTTAACCTGGTTAAATTCGTCACTGTGAACGCACCCATATATTATATTACCCATTTATTTATACTTTTATAATTTGTCGATAATGTTGCAAACGATATATCTACTATTAAGAAACATTTTCTGAATTTAACCAGAAAGTTTCAAGTAAATCGTATAAAAATAGATTTCAAAATTACGTTGACGTGCCACTAGGCTGTATTTGAAAACAAATAAATTTTATAGGCATTAAATTAACCTAGATTGTACTATTTTAGTATAATATAATATAATGATTGAAGTTGACGCGTGCAAACAAAACACAGGCTAAGACTTCGCGTGGACCTGCTTATACAACTAAAAATAAATAAAATAAAAAAGTGAGCAAAAATCTTCGCTCAAAAACGAGATTTTCAGTCGTGCTAAAATGGAGAAAAATAATTATATTTTATTGTTTTTCTTATAATTATTTTTCTCTATATTAGCGTGATTGAAAATCTCGTTTATGTGAGAAGGTTTTAGCTCACTTTTTCTTAGTTATATTTTACCTTTCCAATGTTCTTCTTTGAGATACAACAATTGAAAGCTTCATTAAGCGAGTCTCGAGGATAAACCGTTCTAGGTAACGGTTTTACGCAACCAGTAGTTATACCATCTTGTAGTATATTTACTAACATTTTTTTTGTCTCTAAATCTAACAAAAGTATTCGTTTTGGTACAACTGAAGAAAAATTAATTTCTCTTAAGAAAATGTCCATTCCAAAATTCTCATGAATTTCGTTATCGTTCAGGTCATTTAGCAGTACAATGCGAGCATTTCGATGTGCAACAGTAAAAAATACTTCCACCTTCTTCACTTCGCTTTGGTTACAAATTATAACTTTTACACCTTCCCCTTTAGTCTGTAAAAGAATTTCATCTCTGAAACTATCTCTAGATAATTTAAATAAACGATTATCCGATAGATGAGGAAATGTGGTTTTTATTAAGTGTCTTTCATTTTCTGTTTCATAAATCACAAAAACATCACATTTTGCGTGGAAAACTAAATGTAGGATTGCTAAACCAATTCCATCACAACAATTTGAAAGTAATACTTTCTCATTTGCTTTGACTTCCGCTTTAACTAAAATAGTCCAATAGGCTATAGTATACGAAAATGGAACGGTTACTGCGTCGTCTAAACTCCAAGATTTTGGTATTGTCCAAATCCATCCTGCATCCGCATCAACAAAGTTCGATAACGAATTTCCACAAGTGATTCCCATCACTCTGTTACCTTTGGAATCTGTACCAGAAAATTCAAATCCCAAACTCGTTTGTACTGTTCGATTCATTCCACTAATTTCACTTGGCTCTGAATAAAATCTTCCATTAGCTATAAGTCTATCTAGAGAGTTCAGCGTAGAATATTCAACTCGAATAATATTTTTAATATTTTCAATAGCAGGGCTTTGTGTCCAAGTAATGCTCGTTGGATCATGTAAATAAATCTGATTTGCCACCCAGCTCTGATATAATCTTGTATTTAGAGTAACTGATGTACGTCGGAATGTTGCCCAATTTTTTTCAGGAGTTAAAATATTTATAAACAGATCTGATTCTAATTGATTTTTAAAGAAGAG
This sequence comes from Gastracanthus pulcherrimus, assembly GCA_949152435.1. NCBI lineage: Eukaryota > Metazoa > Arthropoda > Insecta > Hymenoptera > Pteromalidae > Gastracanthus > Gastracanthus pulcherrimus. The sequence goes on along the minus strand of OX424575.1, from coordinate 167,711,614 downwards.
TTCTGAAAATGGATCTTCGGATAAATCAAGGCCTTGAATCATGAATATTCTAATTTTCTCTAAATTAAATGTTTGTTCTAATTGACTTATAAATGGATAAATATTTATGTCTATTTCTTTTGACTTTATGATAAAAACAATCCGTTCACTCGCTGACTCCTTTATAGTTTTGATTATGTTTATAGTTTTTTCCTGGTTTTGACAAACATGTATTACCTGAATGTTAGTAAATAAACGTTTTTTACGCAATAAAATTATAATGTCATTTGCTGTTTTGCGTATCAAAATAACTTTGAGACCTAATGATTCAGCTAATCTAATACATGAATCTTCTTTATCACTTGTGGAAATGATTAAAAGAAATTTATTTTCTTTTAATTTTTGTGATATTTCTTCAAGATCATAATTATCAAGATCCTCAGTTATTACTGTTAAAGTTTTATTAAATGTTGCTTTTTCGTAAGGACTAACTACATACTTAAATAAAGAAGCTTCAGATATAGAATACATAGCTGTATTAATGGTTTTTATTTTTTCTGATCCTTTGTTACCAATAAACTGAATTTGTTGTACTTTTTTAGAGAATGTATTCTCTAAAACTATTTGTAAAATCAAACGTAAATTAACAGCTAAAGATAAATTTGATTTATCTATATTTAGCAGTACGGTTGGTATATCACTGCTGAATCGATTTTGTTCAACATATTTAGGTAGCGTGGAAAATCTTAAGCCTTGGATTTCTAATCCTCCCGCAGATATATAGTCCAATTTCTTATCCATTATAACTTGTAAATCTGAAAAATGATTTTAAATTTTTACAGATTAAAAGATTATAGATTCTGAAGAATTTTTAAAGCCTCGGTGACCATGAAAAATGCACCACCTGATTCAAAAAAACGTGGCAAGTGGTTTAAAATGCTTAAATTCAATAATGTAGATTACCGAATTTTCAGGAGACTATAAAGACCACATAGAGAGGTCCAATTCATGACAAAATCACATATAATATAGATATTTAAGATATAAAATGTATAATGATTTTTTACAGAATTGAACTCAGACTTGACCTCTTCAATCACATCTGCAATAATAGCAGTAAGATAAGACCATTTTATAATAATAATAAAAATAATAATTCTAATGTTCAATAAGTATATCACAATAAAGTTCAGCATTGTAAGACACACTAGTTGTTATCTTCGACATGTACGTTTGTTCTTAATTAGTTTGTGAATATGATGATATGGAATGTGGTTGGGAAAAGCCAGAAAATATGGGAATTCTGTCAAACGTAGCAACTAGCGTATCATCAGAGCTTAATTGTACTATAAGCATACACGGAGAAAAGTATTCATCACGCAGAGTAGTGCGAGTGGCACGCCGAATCGAGCTTCCCGCTGTTACCGCGTAGCGTCGTGACCGTCCCCCGCTTTTATGCTGTCTCTGCCCTCCTAAAAATACGATACTCGCTCACTTTGTTTTGACGTGTCTTAGGCACCACGATTTCGAATGCCGCGAATCGAGAAACAAGGTAAGGTAAAGTACCCAGTATTGGGACAGTTTTTAATGTGATTCACGAACGGACAACGATTTTAGAACCTGTTGTAATTTGACGATTACAGGACTCACAAAAAACGTTGGCTTATTAAGGACTTTAATAATCACTCAGTTAAGAAATTGCAGCTCAACAGAAGATTATGTAAATATGATCTGTAATATTGCACTGAAATTAGCCGGTCTTTCAGACGAGTACAAGCCAATGATACTGAAACTTGAAAGTTCAGGATCAAAATTACTGGTGAATCAATTAAGACTAAATTATTGCAAGACGTGCACTTAAACCTCTGCATAAGTAACAGTAAAACTGCATTTTATGCCAAAAGCAAAATAATCAAATGAATTATTAGAATCACAATCAGCATAAAAAATCATTGCCGCTATGTTTCAAAGGCAACAATTATAGGCATATTATAGGCAACAATCACAGCAATGCAGAGCAAAGAGAAAAGTAGCTTTCTACACAGCAAATCAAGTAAAAATGGATGATTGGTATCTGAATTCAGGAGCGACAGACCACATGTCACACAACATATACACTTTCGAAACCTTCAGAAACATTGCAGCAGTTCCAGTAATTACAGCCAATATAAGTACCTTATCTGCAACAGGAATACGAAATATTAAGATAAATTTATTAGTAAACAATAAAAGAGAAAATAAAGCAGCAAAACTAGATGATATGGGATATGACTTGCACAGCAGCAAAGGGAAGTGCTTAATAAAAGATGAAACTGGTGAGACGGTAGCAAGTACCAGCAATATTGAAAGACTCTGGAACATGTTCTCGAACACAGCTTTATCTAGTGTCTCTACAAAAAAAGGAAAGTGCTGAGGTCTAACACAGAGGATTAGGTCACATGAACTGAGGAATCATGTATTACCTAAATAAAGGACTTGTTACAGGCTATAATGCTAAGAAACCAAACGACGAACCTTGTAGCATTTGTGCTCTGCAAAACCAGATTCGGCTACCATTTCCAAAAGGAGCAAGAAGAACAGAAGAGATACTTCAAATAATACACTCCAACTTGTGTGGACCCATAGAGCAAAAATCTATTGCAGGAACCAGGTACATGTTAACAAGTACATGTGCCTGAAAGCGCAATTCGAACCATCGTAGAGAAGGCTAAAACCTAGAAGTATGCTGGTCGATGCAATGCTCCCCACTACGTTCTTGGCTGAAGCTGACACAACTGCTACTTACCTAATTAACAGATTACCGACAAAGTCTTTAAAAAATTCTACACCAGAAGAAAAATGGTCAAGACAGAAACCCGATTTGAAGCACTTAAGAATTTTTAAATGTTTAGCCATGGCTAAAATTCCTGATCAAGCAAATAAGAAAATGGGACTAAAAATCAACCAGGTGTACATTTCTTGGATGCTGTGAAGAATCCACAGGCTACAGGTTCATGGAAGAAGATACCTACAAGATAATGAAGGATTGAAATGTAATTTTCTTCGAGAATAAAAGAGGACCACACTTAAATGATTTCTTCGTACCAGTAGTTGAAAAATCTAAAAATAACGAAGAACCTTAAAATAATGAAGAATTTGAAAATAATGAAGAATTTGAAAATAATGAAGAATTTGAAAATAATGAAGAATTTGAAAATAATAAAAAATCTGAAAACAATGAAGAATCTGAAAATAATGAAGAATCTGAAAATAATGAAGAATCTGAAAACAATGAAAAATGTTATATACATGAGAATCCAGAAGTTGGCATGCATGAAGAAAATTCAAGTAAGGAGAGTGAGATATTATTGACGTAGAAGAAAATGCAGATAAGGAGCAAACTCCAGAGAGACCTGTAAGAAGAAAAGGAGAAATTAATTGAAGTTTGAGCATCTACATCTACACATTGACATTTAAGTAGAAAATCTGCACCGATATAATTTGATGATTACGTTACTTACATAACTTTTAATGAAGAAGTACAAACAACATGGGAGAAGCCCTGGATTCATCTGAAAAGAAAAATTGGAAAGTGGCAATGGTTCAAGAATACAGTAAGTAGTAAGGCTTACTGCAATAAGGTATTTACTTGCAATCACCACAAAGTATCACCTGTAAATACATCATGTAGATGTTGAGATGGTTTTTCAATGGTGATCTTGAAGAAGAAATGTACATGCTTCAACCAGAACCATATATAGGCAACAAGAATAAAAATCTCGTATGTAAATTACTGAAGGCAGTATATGGAAATTTGCTTTTCTTAAAGCAAGAAAGCAGATCCTGGTACAAATAATTAAATTCAGTTTTAAAGAAGATGAGTTTAATAATTGCAGTCTACGAAGATGACATGGTGATTTTCTCAAGTCATGAGGACCAAAACAAGGAAATAGTTCAAAAACTATAAGAAAACTTTGACGTCAAGGACTTGGGAAAGCAAAGTTTTGTCTTGGAATGAACATTGAACAAACAGAAGGCAAGGTACGCATAGATCAAAGCACTTACCTGGAAGAAATCATCTCACGGTTTAGAATGCAGGAATGAAAGCCAGTGAATACTTCGATGGATGCAAATCAAAAGTTGAGTGGAAGCTCGAGCTAAATGAAACTCTGGAAAATATCCCTTGCCAAGGGCAGTAGGGGCAATGTAGTACGCCAGTCAAGTCACAAGATCAGATATATGTCATGCAGTTGTCTCTTTATGTACGTACAACAAAAACCACACAAAAACCCATTGGAAGGCACCGAAGAGAGTCTTGCGATACATACAAGAATCCAAGAATACAAGCATCGAATATTGCAAATCTAAAAATGATCAGATGATAGGCTTTGTGATGCATATTGGGCGAATGACAAAGAATATAGAAAGTCCATATCTGGATATATCTTTTTACTCCAAGGATGTCCAATTGTCTGGAACTCTAAAAAGCAAGACCCAACTTCTATAACCCAGCCAATGCTTATCTATATGAATAATAAATCTGCAATCGAAATCGCACAAACCTCAGCATACAAACCTCGAACGAAGCATATATAATTGACATATACACATATACAGACACAACTTCATTCGAAAAAAGATCAAATCAAAGGAGATCATCATTCAACACACAAATTTGACTATCGATACACATCCAAAATTATTTAAATTAGTGGATTAAGCCCGCTTAATATTCAGCCTGCCATAAATAATATGGAGTAGGTGAGAGGCTATTTTTTCATCGTTTATTAAAATGTAATGTAATCGTTTTGTTTCTATTATGCAAGATCATTGTCATTAGTAGTAGGATATTAGAAAAATAATAAATTATTTACCTTCTGAATTTTTAATTGCAGTTTCATGTTGTGTATGATCAATAATAATCTTGCGAATAGATAAGGGTACTTCTACCTGGCGCACATCATTGCTAAAAGCATATAATTGTAAGACGCTATCTATAAGCATTACCCAATCATCGTTCGATCTAACTAAGCCAGTAAATCTTTTAAATGATGATTTAAGAACATTTTTAAAGTCTCCTGAGTAATCAAAGCCACGCATTCGCATCTCAGTATAAAAATCTTCTTGGCTAATTTCATATTCTTCTTGATACAATTGTTTTGATCTATATACATCGAATCGCTCTTTGCTAGATGCAGTAGTTGATTTTATTGTACCAGATAATATTAACTCTTCTGCTTGAATAACTTCAAACTTTCCGCTACCTAAAAAATAATTTTTGTAAGTAATAGACGTGTACAAACTTTTATTATATCTTAATAAATGCATTCATTGTCGTACCTTTTAAAACCATTACTGATATTTCAATAATTTCACCATCGGGAATAGATATCGCAAGTTTATTAACCTTAATATCTTCAAAAATAATATCGAGCATTTCCGTTGTGCTAAAATTTTGGAAAATATCCAAAACTTTACCCAGGAAAATTGAAAGGGGGATAACAACTTTTCCATTAATTACACATCCCTGCAGATATTTATCATCATCTGTACTAAGATCTATTTCAAATGTTTTGTATCCTGTTTGTACTTTCTTCTCAGGTGTGAATTTGTCAATACGCCTTTTAAAAATAACATTATATAGTTAGAATAATTATCAGGTAGGTTACAAGTTTCAAGATATATTATTAGGTAACATGAAGATTTGTTACATATCATATTATATAGATAGTTTCACATTAAAGCTACCAGAACAGTTTCATTGATTTATAACCTTCTAATGGCCAAATAAGGATTATTACACAAGGGCCATATTGGGTCAATTATTTTTTAAAAATGTCGCTATCACAATCACAGTCGTATCGAAGGAAAGCTATTAACATTTCTTGCGCCAGAAGCTTCAGGAAAATTGAAGTTTATTCAGTTTATTCAATCAATAATCCAAGAAAAAACTTATTTTAAGTGATAAAATCATACTTTTAGCTTATAGCAATTACTACATATCTACGACTGAGCGGAAGAAACGATCAACTTGGCGCGCAATCGAAGAAGAGGTTTACTTGGATCGTGCCCCAAGAGTAGATCAACTCAGATATCGCGTGAAGGGCGGCTTCTTTAGCCAATTATTTCTCGTTTTACATTGTGTTTTAGCACCTCTAAAAAAATATAAGAACGAATATTACCGCAAAAAAAGCGATAGACTATTTTTGTAGAGTTGCATAAACACAACGTAAAGCGAAGAATAATTGGCTAGAGAAGCCATCCTTTACGCGATATCTGAGTTAGTCTACTCTTGGGGCGCGCTCCGAATTAACCTCTTCTTCGAGTGCGCGCCGAGTTGATGATGGTAGTGGCTAGCATTGAGTCAGATTGAATAATCTTTTTCTGTTTTTCCACTTTCCTTGTTATATATGCGTAATTTTCCACTTTCCTTGTTATATATGCGTAATTTTCCACTTTCCTTGTTATATATGCGTAATTTTCCACTTTCCTTGTTATATATGCGTAATTTTCCACTTTCCTTGTTATATATGCGTAATATAATTAAATATAAAATACAACATTTAACCATTTAAAGATCATAAAGCTTCAGAAATCTACGCGTGAAAAGAGTAGGGGTGGTATTGGTGTGTTTGTTGGGTTAGTTTATGTAAATCGAGCATGTAAAGGGTAATATGCTTACACTGACTTAATTCTTAAAATATTAACATACATGCTATTCACACCAACCCCATGAACACATTACTACCATTTCTACTTTTTTTTTATTCGTATAATTCTTAAGTTTTATAACATTTAAAGAGTTAAATTCTTATCAACATCTATACAAATTTTCATATTCAGACATCCATTTACCCCCTTAAACAAACCATTGTTTTTTATGTATAATAAAAAATAATTTAAATATATTCAATCATTACTTAGAATTACCAATATCCGTCCATGGACGCAAAAATTAATAGTTTTCACTTGGTATGACCGCGAATGTTTTTTATCATTTTGTTATTATTTTGACTTCAGATACACAATCTACACTCTCGAAACGCTTATGTATACATTCTTGCTTAATTTGCTTCTGATTTATAAGACAGAAGCCTAAATTCAAAATTAACTTCAAGTGGCCTTTCCAACAAGAAATACTAACAACTGTAGGAGAAGGTAGATTATTTTAGCATTCTTTGAACAAAAACAAATCTTTTGTTTTTTTATTAACCCTCGCTTTATCAAGCATATTTTTGTAATGTAGTTTACCAACAAGGGTAACTTTCGGACCCCGAGAATAAATCTTTAAAAATTCAATAATTCTTGTCGGCTTTCAATAAAAGAAAATTGGTATATAATGGCTGTATAAATCTCGGCACCGCAGACACTTGACGCCGTCGTCGATAGTTACCGAAGGGATACGAGGCGGCCCGAGCGCACAGCCGTACTATGACTAATCATAGAAACTGCACACAAATGCATCAAAGCACAACGCCTCCCACGATTTCGCCTTCTAGCTTGACGGCCACAGATCCACCAAATGGTTTCCCTGCGCACGAGGTGACCTTCAGATACCATGGAGTCGAACTCCCAATGAGGTCGATAATAGTCTCAGGGCAACTACAAGAAGCCCCTAACTAAAGCTTAATAGCCACGAATCGCACTGCCGATTCGTGCAATGAAGGCTAGATCGCGGAGGAACGCTTGCGACATTACAACCAATTTAATAATTACGATAATCCGTGCGCTCCACGCTCGCTTCCAGTTCCTTCCGTAATTAACGATTTTCTATCAGTAACAATGGCTTTAAGGATCGCTGAATCTGAAATCGTTGTCTGAAATTCAATATTTCAAAATGGCGGATACAAAAATGTCGGATTTGCAATATATTTAAGGTATATGGCTGTATGAGCCGTATATCCATGGGCATGTTCCGAATAGAGCTTCGACAGTTTATACGATACTTCAGGTTTGGATGGTTGGTATGTAACTGCCATTATTTTATAGTTATCAGAATATTTTAGAATAGCTTTACTTATTCCTATCATTATACTAAAAATAAAAAGTTGTCCAATATAAAATTGGCGAATTTATACACGTACATGGGAGAGTGTGGTTAAGTTGGGCTCATTAAATTATGAGACTTCTATTTTTTACCATTATAAAAAATAGTATTCTTGCATAATTGCACAGTACATACTTATATTAGTATGTATAACGGTTAAACCTAACTTTTTAAAAAGTTTCAGCCTTTTATTGTAACATTTAGTATATTTATATTGTTTTTTTTAAGTTTTAACAAGATGTATTAATGTTAAGGTTAGCATAGTTCTTCCCTATGTGTTTCCAAAAACTGCTGAAAAGCAAGGAAAGATAAATAGAAAATATCTGTTTGCCCAAAAGCTCAGTATTCATCAGCTGATTACCGGACCAGTTGATGTGGAACATTTTTCCGGCAACAGTCCCAGCAGTTACGTACCAATCTTCCAAACCTGAATTATCATATAATTTGTCGGAGCTCCATTCGGAACACCCCCATAAGTGTACGTCAAATCCGCCGTTTTAAACCCGTCGTATTTAAAATTATAAATTTTGACAACGTATTCATATTCAGCAACCCTAAAGTCCCTTATATATTAATTGTTATTAAAAAACCTAAAAAATAATTTAATTTATAAGGGTTTGTTCCCGGGATCACTGAGTTACTCCCGGCCCCAGGTAAAGCGATTATTAATAAATAAGAACTCTAATAATAATCAATGTAATAAATTTAAATTTTATCTTACCATTTAGTAGTATGATCCCACTTAATAAGAGATGATATCGAAGGTGTTCCTTTACCAACAGGGTATTGTACCTTTGGATAAAAGTGCGATAGTTTTGGATGCAATCCAATATTATATAATTTACCCAACCCCGTTAATAAAAGTTCAAAATTGTCGGCATGGTCTCTCCTTGTTAGAGGGATGTTAATGCAGCTTGAAGGCAAAGATTTTCTAAGTATTGCTTGTAATAGTCCGTGTGGTGCAATTTCTATGCAAACGGCGGTTGGCTGTATTAAACGAGATGTTTCATCGAACAGAACCGGATTTAGCAGATTATTTGTATGGTATTCGGCTGAGCATAGACGTGCCTTTACAGTTTTCCACTCTTGACGAGGTATTGAAGTACTAACCCATTTTCCGCTGCGAGGTTTAGGTTTAGGAATGACTTGTTGCAAATACTGAAGAAGCTTGGGTCCAGCAGGAGCTATGTATCTACTATGGTAAGCAATATTACTGCTTGGCACTACTCTGGCGAAAATACCTCTTGCCTTATAAATTGATTGAAAATAACATATTTCAAAATTATTAGAAAATATTATGTATTTTAAATATAAGAAGAAACAAGTATAGTGGCGAAGTATTTTAAAACACAGATGTAATCTCTTTATTAACGTATGTCTATACTTAAAAATTTAAATCCTGTATTTTTTAACATTCTTAATTTTTCACTAGATAGTGTGTACTGTAACTTCAGAAAATAAAATTTTATGTTATAATTATAATAAAAATATTTTATTGATAAAAATTCAGACAATATTTTCAAGGCATCTTTATCAAATAGTATGCAGAGTTTCAGAATGATTCTATATAACCGGATGAGAATGTAACATTATGAACACAGACACTCTTATAGAGTTAAATATCTACCATAATTAAATTATTTTCTTTTTTTAATTTTATAATTATATATTAGTTACTTTTCTCAGCATTGTTGAACATAATAAAAATATCTAACTTTTTTTAAAACAAATTATTTGCTTCTTAAAGTCAAAATTAAATCGACGTTTTACCGAATTTCAGGTATAGGCTTACCTTAACGTATAATATAAAAATGTACAAAAAATTACGACGTACGAACTTTTTTCTTTATTCTCTTTGAGAAAGTAATTTTACGGTGTTTATAACAACAAAAATTAGCAATAAAAATGTGTTATTAATATACTTTTTATTTGTAGCTCATTCTACTCAATTTAGTGTTACAATATTGTTTGCTTTTATTAATTATGACTTTTGATTCATATGTCATTTACAAATTAAATTTAGTCACGATTTATAATTTATTGATCTATGCAAAGCGATATAGTATTTCCTGTCACAGATAAAGTATTGCATTTAAAATTTTATTAAACTGAGCTAATTTAATATATATATATCAGTTCTCGTAATAATAAAACTGTTTGGAAATAGCAAGAGTTAAAATTACCATGTTACAGTAATATTTTATCCATTATCAAATGCAATTTAATTAGTTTTTTGTTCTCTGTTTTATAATATTAAATATATAGGTGTACTATAAAACGTGCTTTGCTATAATAATTTATAAAGACAGTGTGTAATCAGTTTTTATACGTTTTATACGTCATATAATCAGACGCCGGCCATTCTTACAAATTAGGACCAAGCGCTTTAGTTATTGTTACTGTCACGTGATGGCTGGAAAACAGCTAGTAACAATGACCGACGTTTGACACTTTCAGTACAACAAAGACCGGATTTCAATGAACCATTTGCAGGACGATAAATACGAATACAAATCATTACTTATATAGCAAGCTCTTACATAAAAAAATATTTCTAATTTCATTATTAACATTAAAAAATTATAATCTTATTTATAATTTATAATATTAACTCCAAGTTAAAATATGAATAAGAATATAAATAGGAATAAATGTACATAAATAATAATATAAATAAGAATAAATGTATATAAATAAGAATTTATTTATGTACAAGATCCTGTTTAAATGTTGCTTCTTCAAAGATAAAGATGCATGGCAGTGAAATAGATTTGGCTAAGAACATGTTACAAACATATGTAACTTTAGAAATTATTTTTAGAAAATGTCTGTAAATATATGTGGGGGTTAGAATAAAAGTGGTACAAGACATTTCTAGTCAAGAAATTTGAGATCAAAATTGAGACTCGGTCGATGGACCGTATATAGATGCTGACGTTTATTAGAGTAATCGAATATAAATTTGCTCTAAAAATGCTATGCCTAGAGTTAGTTTTGCCGTACAATCATTGAATATTAAAATATGAATTCTGCAATAAGAATTTATTGAAAATTTGCTTTTACAAAATAGTATCCACATATGGACGGTTGGATGTTTCTAGATTGACTCTGTATCATACCTATTAGTCCTTTATTTAAGGAACCCAACAATACCATCATCTTAATTTTTTAGAAAATGTGACTTATACCACTATCATTCCGACCCCTATATATGTGTGGTTGTATGTGTATTTGTGTGCTTCTGTGCTCGTGAACGAATATGCGAAACAGTCATGTTTTAGAAAATAATTTACAACTTGTGAAGAAATGGCAATAATAAATTTAAATTACTTTTTTATTTATTTTTTTGTGTAAGAAAATTAGTAAAAGTAATGATTTTACTACATAATTAATGTTTTTCTTCGATTAAACGAAATAAATTGCAGGTTTCTTAGGTCGTGGTAATAACCACATTAAACAAGTTAATTTCGGGTCAAAAGAAAAGTAAATTGAAAAAATATCCTTCTGTAACCGTGAAAGTATAAATTTTGGAAATCACCTATCAAGTCACGGGGTAGTAATTTAACAAATGAGGTAATCTTTTCTTTTTATGATTTTCCAACTTACTGGTTACATACAATATATTAATATTATATAATTAGTGTAAGCGTAAAATTCAACATTTTTAGAAAGTATATACGCTCATTATCATTCGTTCAAATTTTCATATTAAAACCCCCTTTTACTAACTTAAGCAATTTAGTCCGTACCGTTACGGACCCAGTTCCTGATCAGGACCCAATTCCTGATCATTTTCTTACATAGAATATTACTTTAAACTCGTTGCTGCAAAAACTTTTTTGAAGATTGCAGATATCACTATCCACTATTTAGATTTTCTTATTCAAAGTCTAAAAAGTTCAATTGTAATTGGCTTTTATGGAAATCAGAGTGAATCAGAAATTGCTCTTAACTGATCAGGAACTGGGTCCGTGACGGTACTACTCTGCTTTACAAGTTTTTTTAAAAATTTAATAACTGGAGTATTTAAAATAAAGTCACTTAGAGCGGCTATAAATTTAAGTAGTATTACGGTAATCTTTAGACTATTATAAAAAATAATTTATCAAACTTTTCATATTACTTTAAATTTGTTGATGTACAATTACTTTGAAAACTTTTTGATGATTCATTACACGTCTTCAATATTTTAAATATAATTAGTACATTAATTCAATATTAGTTACCTTTAATTTTGCTACAAATTCTTTCATAGACTCTGCAGGTCCACTAATCGTCGTACTATCTGGTCCATTGTGGCAAGCTATATCAATATCTGGTGGGCAAAGAGGTTTCACATCATCGTATCCAAGACCTACGGCAGCCATCGAGCCATGTATTAAATCCGTATCTTTTGAAGCTAAACCACGTGATAAAGCTGCCAAGATCATTTGCGCGGCAGTGAAACAACCGTCAGCATAAGCGCATCCAAGCTCTCCAACCGAATGACCAATAATGAAATCAGGTTCAAGACCTGCAGATCTAAGAACATCCACTAAACCAATCTAAAACCAATTTGAAACATCTTAGCAAATTTCAAGTATTCTAGTCCATTCAAAAAAATAGCAGTTGTCAATATATATGCTATTAGTAGTTTTTAAATAAATAATTAAAAACGTAAAAATATTTATTACTTGTACTGCAGCAATACCGACGAAAGAGTTGATAATATCATCAAACATTTTTGGATCGTCATCCGTTATAATTTTATAAATGTCATATCCTCTTGGTTTTAAAACGTCATCGCATTTTCTTATAGCATCACTAAATACTGGTACTTTTAAGAAAGCCTTACCTTAAAAAATAAAAAAATTACGTTTTAAAATTTCATATTTCCGTGCAAATATAGTAATAATATTCAGTTTATATTTTTCACAGTTTGACTATGGATCGGCATTCTTCAAGTTTATTTTATTGTTCTGTATGTTTTAAATACGAATTTTCGATTATATTTGTTTTCTATTAAACTAAATTATTAAAGCTTTTTAAAGTTCTTAATGAGTGAAGCGATATCGACAAGAATTGTGAAATGAAGTAAGCTTTAATTTGTATTTCTAAAGGTTGTACAGGCTTTAGAACCTATGACGAAAGTTAGTTTTGTAGAACATACGCGATTTTATGCGTTTCTTCATGCTTGTCACATAGGCCTAAAGTGGCCTAAATTTCAGGAGGATGATCTTTTCAATTGTATCTAATCAATTGTATACATACAAAATAAAACTACTTGTACATCGATTCATTTTGGCGCTTGCACATCATTTTAGTTATCAATTTATGATTAGGCTCTTAACATGTGATTCAATAATTTGTTCTTTCATTTGTTTTTGTTTTTATAAAAAAGCATCCTAAATTTGAAATTTTTCAATAAAGATCACCATTATTATGGAAAATGCATTTTACGGTATGTTAAAGGTTTTAGGATGTATTTTTAGTTGTATTATTGTCTAAATTAAAGTTTTTATATATTCTTGTATAAAAACTAGTAAAATATTTTCATAATATTTAATTCTATCCTCTAGTTCACTTTACTCCGCACTGAATAGCCCGGGTAAAGTGAACAGGTATTTTCAAAAATAGGTAAATAATATTAAACTAAATAAATGACTTTCTTTTAAGTTGCTAGTATATTTATTAATGTAAGAGGTTTTTTGTGCAACTTAAAAAGTAATGTCTTTAGTCTGAAAAATACATTTTTTTCGACTTTTAGAGTTACTATGTTCATTTTAACCCAGTCTCCCCTATTTACAGTAAAAAATCAGTATGATTGCCATACAAATGAAACTTCAATCACATTATGATATTTGAACATTTTGCGGAAAAATGAGGAATATCAAGCTTTGTAATTATGAATTTGATGCTTCTGCATAATACACCTTCTCTCCGCTTAACCGTTTACTGTAATACCATTGCACGTCAGTTCGTTTTTAGGCATAACAGGTTTAAAAAAAACATGTTTAAGGATCAATAACAAAAATTACAAAGGAGAAATTAGATTCAGAAATAAAATTTAGTTTTCTGCAAAAAGTATACACACGACATTCTCCCATTTCCCCGCAAATCACTCTTTAATATTGATCAATTATAGTTAGTTATACGCTTACCCATTCCAGGCCATTGAGATCCCATTCCTGAAAATACCCACCAAATGTCCGGCTTGGCTCCAGAATCGAAAACGAACTCTTGCTTTTTCGCCTCGGGTTCTACCACACCCTTTGCAGGAAGTATAGTATATCCCCGGTATAAATGTCCTTCGATTCCGTCTTCAAAAACATCATAAAGCATTTGTAATAATTCGACGTCAACGGGGTTACTTTCCATCTAAAAGTATTTTCTAATTACTTTGTTTTGCAAACAAAAAATATATATAGTTTATTCATAATTTGAATTTTTAAAAGGTATATGAAGTCAATATAGTCAGACTAGAAGTCTAATTACCTATGTTATTTAAAAGCTAGCGAATGCTTTTCAATTATCTCAATGATCTATGTATTTTATACAAATAATTTACCAAGGTGGGTAACTCAGGGACCCCAAGAATAAACCTCTTTTATTTCAACAACTTTTTAGGTTTTTCAATAAAACATGGTATACAAGGCTTTTAAGGATCATTAAAAAATGGTGAATCAAAAATGGCGGATTTAAAATACATTTATAGATAAACGGCTATAGAAGATATATACTCGACCGTACATTCGTAAGTGAACAATAACCCCTTCATTTGCGACTCATTATTTTAACTTTTTAATTTTTGACAATTGAGTCATAATGAGTGATTTTTAAGAAAATTGTTAACAAAATTTTTATTGAAAAACCTGAAAAATTGTTAAATTTATAATGATTCATGCTTGGGGTCCCTGAGTTACCTCTATTAGTAATCTACGTTGCAAAAATAGGCTTGGTAAAGCGAGGGTTAAAATTGTGGCAAAGCAAACTAATTTGTAATTGCTAATCTATAAGTCTATAAGATAACTTATTCAACCAAGGAGTCTACAATAGATAGACCAAACAGTTTCCGAATCCTTAAATAACAAGGTAATTTTTTTTTCTATCAGACAAACATATTTGAAGACGTTTTATTAACATTATTTACCTTATAAGAATCTATTGATATTTTAACCGTAGTAATTGAAATATGAGTTACACGATATTTATAAAAAGTCAAGATAAATATTTTATAAAGCATTATTTGTGGAAGTTGCATCTGTATTTTTGTATTATCTTAGTAAAAAACTTGAGATGAAATGTTATTTATTTATGTTGTCTTACGTAATTCAGCAGAGTCACAATGGATTCTTCAGTCCGACCTGAAGCAATAACAAGTCGTGGAAGATCATCGTCAGGAAGACCATTATTTTTTTTCTTAATATTGGACAGTTTTAAAAGAATGTTTGCAAATAACCCGGTATAACACATTGTATTTACAGAAGCGTATGATCCATTCCAAGGAGTCAACTCAGTAGGAATGCATACTCTGCCACTTTTCAAACATGCTGCTTTTGAGTTAGGATTCTTATAATTTAAATTTGGTGGAATTTGTCCAGTCTCTGATGCTATAATCATCTAAAAATATTCCATTTATTATTTCTTATGTTATATTACAATTTTCTCATGGATTAACTCTAATACTAATAATTAATTACTTTTTCTAAGTATAATAAAATGCATGTTATTATTAATCACATTTAAAGGGTATATATAAACAGTCAAGAAGTGTTTTAAAAAAATATAATATGCTTATAGAATAATATATGTAATTGTGATTAAGGTAAACCACTTTAGAATCCGAAGTTGTAATTCAACTTTAAAACTATCTTTGGGTAATTATTAAAAAGAATGATAAATTATTTATTTTTGCAAAGACGTGCAATTGTGGAAGAAACACCCACCGCAGTACAAGGATGCCTATTTGCAGCTAACATGAATATACATGTACTTGTATAACCACAAGATAAACCACCGTGATCTTGTTTTGCTCTTGTACCTGAAAACAGATTAAGATAGCAGTTGCTCGCTAGGATAGCACTAGCTACTACAAACGAAGTGCAACTTTTGCTCTTTCGTTTGGTGCGTATACTGCTCTTTTTCGGATGATATGCGCACAGGCACCGTACATGTGCTACGTGACGTATGAAGGGCAGCTGATACCCTTTTGTTTTAGTATAACCAGTGCTCTCCTTGGAGCGTATGTGGTACGAAAGGGGGCAGCTGTTGCCCTAACCTATTTTCAGTGTATAGCATGAGAAAGAGTTCAGCACCGTAGCTTTTATTCGCTATGTACATATAGTATAGTATATGTTATCTTACTTTAAAAAATAGCGCCACCTTGCGATTAAGTGACGCATAGCTGTCGAACAAATTCACAGGATCTTACGAACATTTAAAAAATAATTTTGCATAAGTCTCTGACAAATCTATGAAACCTCAGATTTATTTCTTGAATCGATATTTTTATTTATTTATTAAAAAATATTACAAGGTATAACGGTGTCTGTGACCTAAAGCTAGTCGGCGTATAATATATCCCTGAATTATCGGCAATACCCACGCTGAAAATTAGTTCTTGGACAATGCTCGCACCACGTGCGATGCTGGCCCGGTCGGCTGAGTGCTTGCCTTTCGTCCAGACGTGCACGAGTTCGATTTCCGACAACATTGCTTTATTTTTCTTATATTTTTCAGTAACCAGAAAGGTTATAAAGACTATTCATTTGTAATTAAAAAAAATATTATTTTCATTGAATGTCTATAAGCGCCTTATATATTCCATCCAACCGATTTTCATCACCCAGTCGTAAGATAGCGTTATTTTTGTGTATAATATGTATCATGCACATAGCGAATGAATTTTGTCCTCATGCATGGAGATCGTTTTCACTACAGTTTGTACCTGGTCGTACATCTATTTGTGGTGCACGAATTTAGCGCTGTTGTTGCACAGGATGTAGCCCAGTCGAGAATCGTTTTTGCAAGAGAAGAGTTTTTGTATATAATATATGCTGTTTAATTTGATTTAGTGTTAATGAACAGAAAAAATAAACTAAGAAAAAAAGTCCAGAAAGACCTCAAAAGTCCCCTTGAAAACTGAGATATACCTCAAAATTCATGAAAAATGCTTTGAATAATGAAGATTTAGATGATAACATTTCCCTTTATATATTTTATTTATAATATGTGTAATAAAGAAATTTGTGGTGTGGAATTGCTTCGACTGAATTATAACAAAAGTTACAGAAATTAGAGAGTACAACATTCAAAAAGGCCCATTTTATAATGTTTTTTTATATTTTGTTCAAATGATTTTGTTACATATTTCATCGCCTAGAACACTTTGAAGCCTGATCAGTAATAAAAATATTGATTTGGAGGCAAAAAGTTTTTCATAAATTGTACATATGTGTGTGTGTACATGTATATATGTGTATATATGTATATAATATATATATATATATAATGTATCTATTAATTAATATTAATATTAATGACTATCCTTAGAATTTATTTAAACTTTTTAATGATATTAATATATATTTGTTATAAAAAATACTTACTTTGTTTACTAATTTGTGGAAAAGGTATAAATAATATATGTTCAAGTAATTTTTGCATTTTATACGTTATTAATGTCCTGAAAAATACGTTTAGATTTTACTACAACCGATAAAGATGATTATATCTGTCCAAAATGCTTAAACATTATTTAAGTAAATAAAGTGCGTGAGCGTGTGCGTGTGCGTGTGCGTATGCGTGTGCGCGCGCGCGTGTGTGTGTGTGTGGGTGTGTGTGTTTGTATGTATCCCTCTGTATCTCGAGTAATCGACGGTAAAAATGAATGTTTCAGGACTCATTTCTTTTTATTTTTGACGTACAAACGGGGCTGATGAATCAATTTTTTTTTATTTCCCCTTGTAGAAAATTATCTAGTTTTATCGAGGCCCTCGATTATTTCCTTGGCAAACTAGATAGATCTACATAGTTCAAGATTAATTTTCTACCAGGGTTCTTTATGCTTTTTTGTTTTTTTATCGATAGTTTTATAGGTTTATTTAAAGGCTAAAATTAATATAATCAATTCGAATAAAAGGCATTTGGAATAGCTATCTTTTCTGACCCGAAATTTTTGATAATGTAATTCCCATCTTTTGTTATACACAAGAACATCATTTTTTTAAATGGTTATATCTCGGAAATGTATCATCGAAATTTATTGAAAAAAATTTAAGGTGATTAAGAATATGGAGATGAATATTCAGTCAAATTTTTGAGTCTTTATACTTTTCTGCTTTCGAGAAAAATCAATTTCTTTGTCGTACGATAACTTCTTTGCTCAGATCATTAGGACTTTTATTTTTCAAGATATCTGAGGTTATGTTTAAAAAAGAATTATTGTTTTGATCGCTTATATCTCGAGAACGGTGCGATTATCTTTTTCCAGCTGAGGCTCATTTTTTTCATTTTTCAATGACGATTCGGAATTATAAAAAAATTGTAATATTCGTCGACTCGTTTTTGTTTTATAACGATTTTTTTATTTTACGATATTCTGAAATCGATGAGGTAAATTATTTTGGTATGTTAGAAATAATATGATCGCTTCAGTGTAAAGAGCATAACTAAGTGTAATTGCATTTGAAAGAGCATACTATTACCTATCTTCTCCGACAAGAAATTTTTTATAAGCTATCTTCCTTCTTTTGTTATACACAAAAACGACTTTTTTTAAACGGCGATATTTCGGAATCATATGATGGAATTCTTTAAAATAAATTGAGCTGTAAAAGGTGTCTTTCTACTATATTTTGACTGAGCTTTTAGCCCAGACTATGACGTCTTTTATCTTATAAATAGTTGATGTTATATTTTTTTTAATTTTGATTACTTATATCTCGAGAACGATGCGGTCATTTATTATTAAACAATCGAATTCTTATTTGCTTTTTTTATAAACGTGCGAAATCATAAAAATATATAATTTTATAGTGTTACTAAATATATTGTTATTTGTAAAAAATGTTATTTGATATGTAAAAACTGTTTAAGTTTTTATACAATTCAAATATTTTTTCATAATATAAATTATACTTTTGCATATGTGTAAATGGCAATATAAAAGTTTAAATCTATCTCGTCATTTATAAAAAAAAGACTTGTCGGTTTGACTTTTCAACGCAGAAGTAAATAGAACAAATAAATACGTATAGAAACAATTAATAACGTTGGAGAAAGCTAAGTGCCAATGAATTAGAAGCGTCTTTTTTATTTTAAAATATACATATAGGGCAATTCTACACAGTTTTGAAACTAAACGGCTAGTGGGACATATTGGGTTTCACGTGTACCCAATATGGCCCGTCATTATTTTTCATTCTTCAATTACTAATAAGAAACAAATATAAAGGGGAAAGGGTTAAAGATAATAAAATAATATAGGTAAATATTAAAAGTAATATATTTCATTAACTTAAATAATGTTTAAACATTCTGGACAGATATAATCATCTTTATCGGTTATAGTAAAATCTAAACGTATTTTTCAGGACATTAATAACATACAAAATGCAAAAATTACATCATTGAAAAGTTTAAATAAATTCTAAGTGTAGTCATTAGATACACATCTTATATACTTTCGGTTATATGGGCCGTATTAGGTAGAATGAGTGTGTAGATACATATTCTTTTATACTAAATAAAAGCATATAGCTGGATGATAAAATAAACTATGTCACTTAAAAGGTGACGATACGTAGTAATATAAAAGGTTGACTTGAATCAACTTTCTTATTTGGTATCACAGTAAATATAATGACTTGTTCAAAGTGATATTGACGAATTCACTTGAGCTGTTGTAAGACAAAATACTGTGCGTGTTGGTCCCCTTTTACTTCTGATTTATTTATAATAAAATGGATTTGGGTGTCAGTAGTCTAGTAGGATGTCAGTAGTACAAACATCCACCCAATACAAAAATATGACACACTTTTAAACAAAACTTACCTTTATAATTGAATTGAGAGTGTTTACAGGTATGGTATTTCCGATATTAGATAAGACAGACCCGACGAGCAGGGGCTCTTTACGTTTGTTGTATACTTTGTCAATGGCTTCTAGTTCCCGCGCATCAATGTCTCTTAGACCTGTGCCGCTTGCCTCCACGAACGAAATATCATCTGGTGACAGTCCACTTTCGTTTAGCAGTTGGTTCATTAGTTCAACTTGAGACTCCATCGTTGGGTACATGATGGTTCCTATATCATAACAATCCACGTGACAACTTCGTATATTTACAACTTCTGTATATATGCGTTTGGCATTTCGTGCTCTTTGCAAATATATGGCTGATATACCATCACTACGAGTGTGCCCATCACCACTATCATCAAAGCTCCTCGTTTTGCCGTCACTTGATAAAATACCTATAATAGCAATAATAAGTATATAATACAGAAATTCTATTTTAATCAATTTATAATTCATGTTAGACAACTATAAGTCATAACATAATATTTTTGTAATTAATATCGTGACATTATAGTAATATATATTAAGGTGGATAATACGGTCACCTATAAGAGAACTCGTTTTGTGACTTATTCTAAGGTGTCATAACACGTTTTCTGGTGATTTTATGTTTATATAAATAAATTTCAAAGATCAGCCTTAGAATAACAAACGATTTTGTAATTGAATGCTTTCAGTTATACCACATGCATATGTAGCAAGATTCTATGAATAAAAATACGCTCATTTATTTAATCTTGTTCATTTAAATTCTTCTAGAATGTCTGTCATTCCGTTTATTCAGTTGATTGCCTGCTAATTTGCAGGGTAATTATAGACATAATTACGCGTGCACATACCAGAAATTCCACAAAAAATCTGCACTTAGACGGTTAAAAAATATAATTAAAAGAAGTTGGAGAATACCTCTGCAACCATTTCTTTCTCGTTCTATAGGGCATACAATATCGTAAACCGGGGTGATTTTGTGCCAAATTTAAAAATACAATCTTATGCGTTATACACTTACAAAGACGCAAAAAAAAATTTAGCGCTGGTCTATTTTGAGGGTTAGGTTCTCTAGAAACAAAATATACGACTAAAGAAATTTTTAATCATAATTATTATTTATTTCTATCTCTCTTAAAATATGAATTTTTTTTACTATTTTTAAACCTGAAAACTTTACTACCACGACACTAATTCAAACTTCCCGCTGTTCCGCCATTCGTTTTTTTTAATGGTAAAAAACTATTACATTCAGTTTTCTTAATGTAAAAACTATTTCTTAAATCAATTTTAATTAATTAATATACCATTGTTTTAGCTTAGATGTAAATTATTAATCATATAGCTCAAAGTCACCCCGAACACTGGGGTGACTTTGACCACCACGTACACGAATTTACAAAGTGGCTCAAAGTCACCCCGGTTTATGGTATATGTAAAATATTTCCAACATGCAAAAAAGACCTTGTTAACTGTTTAAAGCGTACATCTATTTTTCTTATCGGAATTTAACATAGGATACTTTAACATGGATTAAAAACGATCATCATTGAAATAACATTTGAGGGGCTGTGTGGAATAAGGGCCTAATGCGGCTTAGGCCCTTTTTCCGGAAAATAGTAAAAATATAACAACGATTTGAAAACTATTGATGTATGAAATTTAACATTTTGCGGGTATTTCTTTATGGATTCCCGCAAAAGGTGTACAATATAATAAAATACAAACAAACATGATAGGTACACTGCGGTATCCCCGAAATGCATGGAATACTTGAACGTTACGGCGTTTGGTATATCTAACACGCATGAGGGTCAGGAGTTAGGATCAACATCAAAATTTATACCATCAAAAATAACTCCTGTAGAAAATTAGACAATACACTACATACACTAATACATGCGCGTACACTTCTCAGACAAACAGACACAAGATTGTGATCTTGTTTCAGACGCACAGATAGTTGTGTCCACCGGAACTGGCGAGTGGTTGATGTCAGCATGTTTTGACAAAGTGTAGTCGAACAGGAGTCAGAGGCCAACCGCTTTGGACCCTGATCAGGAAGAGCATATTGAACAGTCCAGTCCATCAGAGTATACCGGGACTCGAAAATGGAGGTCGGGTAGCGGGAAACTAGGCTAGGATTCATGTACATATAGAAAGAGCATGGTTCTCACCCGCATTCGGCTATTCCGGCCCGCCCCCTTACGCACGATACGCTGGTGAACAACATATGAATGGTCACTATCCAAATTCAATGGCAAGAAAATCAGCCAGATACAAAAATAGAAGTGAGACCAGAGAGAACATTAATAAACATACGACGAGAACTTGTAGAGACGGAAAGAAAATAAAATAAAATATTATACGCGATTAATGAACAATTATGTAACTTATGCATGTGAAAGTCACTAGCTTTTAAGGATAAACAATTTGTTCGTGCAAAATAATATAAAGCAGCAGAAAAGAGCTTTAATTTAAATGTTATAAATGATGAGAGAAAGTGAATAAACACGAAAAAATGCGAAAAAATGGTCAAAAATGAAAAACTACGAAATTTAACGATTTTTTCGTGATGAATCACTATCTTTGATTGTTCATAGCTTTTGATATTATTTACCATTTTTAACCCGTTGACTGTTTTTCTGCAAATAGTCAGTCAAATAATTTTGTTGGTTCATTTTCTTTGTTTTTTCTACAAGACGGCGTAGGTAACACAAGGTGACGTATTTATGTGTTTTAGTATTTTTAACGATTTATTTTTTATTTGTGATTTACACATATACATATACGTACAGATTATGCGTTTTTATACTATACTAATTGTTTACTACAAGTATACCATTTACAGGCGCGTGTTTGTCGTGTCGTGAAACGGCTATATTTGGTTACACTTTATATGCATAAAAAACGCATAATCTGTACCATGTGTCACAAAAAAATAGATGTGCACCATGGGGAGAGGACTTTTTCCTTGTGTGTTTGTTGTAAAAAAAAGCAGGCATAAAAGATCTACTATTCCCCTTTGATACGCAATATACTATTAAAAAAATCGTACAAATTTCCTATTTTTTACAACCTGTTATATTAAATTAGCTGCTTTGTTCTATTTTATACATTTACACATAATTTTCTTTCAGTAAAGTGAACTTCTTTCAATTCTACCATATATCTAGCGTGTAAATTGTATTCATACAATATTTTTTTACTTAAAAATGTTGTGTTTCCAATTAAAAGGTATTTAAGTAAAGAAACTAAACTTTTTAATATGTAAATCAAAATCAAAATCTTACCTAATTTCTTAAGTTGATAGGAAACGTGTGGATGCATATTTATAATAGCTCCTCCTACAATTGCACCATCGCATTGACCATTCTTCAGAGCAAAATAAGCTTTCTCAAGAGCCGATGCAGTACCTGCGCAAGCAGCGTCCATATTCACACTTGTTCCAGTAAGACCCAAAAAAAATGAAATACGATTTGCATTCATCGCTTTGCTGCAGCCCATAATACCGAATCCATCTGCCTATACAATCAATTGATACTTCTTTTATTTTCACCATTAGATATCATAAATCAGATGCTTCACGATTTTGTTTTATTAAATTATAAACTTTAGATTCATAATCAGCAACCCCAAAAACCCCTATATTTCAATTTCACCAATATTCACCGAAACCGCAATAAAATTGAGTAAGCATGTCATATTATCGAATCCGTTATTTTTGTTTTTAAAACGTTAACTTTATATTCGTCATCAGCGACCCCAAGAACCCCTGCGTATACTAATATTTTCAAAATTTTTTACAGAAATTTTTTTAAAATTGAATTTTTAGCAATATATAAAAAAAATTATTAACCATTAACTGTCCTCTTTTTCGTTAGGAGTTTGAAATATGCCACTTTTCGTCGGGAATTCATGAAATGGGTTATTCTTCGTGGCAGGTTATGAGAGATCAAGGTTTTAAGAACACCTACCTTATTATTTTATTATTAACCACCTTAGATTTAAAAAAAGATTCGTTACATATGTTTTAAGTTCACGTAAGTTATACATTATGTTACTTCTTTAATTAAATATATTTTATTAAAAAGTAATAGAAACCATTTTTCTGCTTCCTCAAAGAGGAAGGTTTGTGATAATAAAAAAGTACATAGATTTAAATTTCTAAATTGCCATTTAAGCCTATGCTGAAGTGTAGCATAGATTATTAAATATATTTAAATTATATAAATCTTAGCAAGTTTTAGCATATCAAATAACATTATTTTAAACTGACAATAAATTTTGAAACACTGTAAAATTGTTGATTAAATTTTCTTTTATGCACATAAAAAATGAATACTACTTTTACAAATAATTTTTTTTAGTAATTTTGCAATTTCATTGCGTTTATGAAAAACGAATGTGTTCATTTAATACAAAAATATCATAAAAATGGAAAAACGATATAAAACAAAAATGATTCAAAGAATCTTAAAAATTCTTTTTTATTTAAAATCTTCATCAAATAATGAAAAAACTGAGCTTTGATTGGTAAAAAGTTACCACGTATTATTATCTATTATCCACTATTACCAAGAAAACTATTATCCAAGAAAAAAGCGATAAAAAATGTTGCTTCCTCATAGAAGAAGCTTTGGGCTGGTAAATAAAAAAGTTTTGCTAAGAACATGTTAGAAATATGTCTAAATAGATACTGGGAGTTAAAATACACTATATTTAGAAAATGCCTGAATGTTTGTGTATGTGTGTGTGTGTGTGTCTGTGTGTCTGTGTGTGTGGGTGCATGGGTTCATGCGTGCGTGCGTGTGTGTGTTCGTATGTGTGCGATCGTGCGTGCTTGTGTGTGTGTGTGTGTGTGTATGATGACTCTAGATCAACTTTACTCCGAACAATTCACACGGAGAAAATTAATGTTTCTTGGCTCATTTTTCTTGTTTTTCTATAATGACCGCGCCTCAAGAAAAATTTCTTTTGTTTTAGAATTGTTTTTACTTTTTAGCGGCTTTTGAATTTTTAGATTTAATTCTTTGTTTTTTTTTCATATCATAGAAACAATATCATCAATTGAGTTTTAATGCATTTGAAAGAGCATAAAATTATCCTTTCCCACCCGAAATTTTGAATAAGCTATTTTGAATTTCCCCTGTTTTGTTATTCTCTAAAGCGTCACTTATTTCAAACAGTTATATGTGTGAAATAGGTATAACAACGAAAATATTTGAAAAAAATTGAGTTGATTAGGAATATAGAGAAGAATATTCTCCAAAATTTATGAGGCTTTATCTTATTTTTTTCAAGAGAGAAAAACCTTTTTATAAAACAAACGATTTTTATCCAGTAGCGAATTCTGGAATAAATCGGCAGCATTTGATCTGAAAATTTCCAAAAAAGTAGCTTTTTAGTATCTCTTGAACGAGTTATAAGCCCAGATCACAAAGACCTTTATATTGCGAGATATTTGAGATTATGTTTTATTTATATTTCATTTTCTTTGCTTATATCTAGAAAATGTTGTGGTCATCTTTTTTATTGTATTTCATAGTTAGTCATTTATCGACTGTATATTTTGACGAACATATTTTACATATATACCGTTTTTTCGTAAGCAAAATTTTATAAATTTATAGAGTTTAAAGCATGAAAATAATCTTAATTCAATTTTGCATAGTTACGAACCGCTAAAAATTTGATTTATGATTATTAAATTTTATTTTAATGCTTCAATCAATATACATTATTATAATTTTTCTTGCGTAGAAAACTGTATAGGGGAAAATTTCAAGTAAATTGGCTAGAGTTTATTCAATATAACTTACAAAAAATGATTTTTATCATACAACAAAAATAACCGTCTAAACTTAAGACTCTAAATACCTCTAAGGTGATATTGAAAACTGTAATTAAAATAAAATAAATATTAAATTTAAGTTGAAAAAGTGTTTTTTAATTACTCTTTGAAAAAACAATAAATGATATAAAAGCACACCCTTTTGGAGTTATTAATTACCAACAGATATAACAAAATTAATTTTTGAGAACAAAGGATTTCATATTTGAACAATTAATTTAGGTTGAGGAAGCTAAGTGTCAATAAGTTGGTAACAATTTTTCTTATGATACTCACACCTTTAGAGGATAATTTGGATTAATATATATTTAATATGTGTGAGACAAAGAGTGTGTGAATGGGTATAACTATCTGTTTCACTGTTGCTATTACATGATTTAAAAAATACACCTGTTTACAGATTCTAGTCCACCTGAAGAAAGTTTTTTATTTTTTATTTTCAAATGAGAATAAATTAGTCTTGAACATTCTTTTTTTAATTTTGATTGCTTATATCTCGAGAATTTAGCAATAATTTTGTATGTAATAAACGAACTTTTATTTGTGTCTGATGAAGATACGAATTGAGAAAAAAAATTAGATATTTGGATTCGTTTTTGTTTTATAATGATTTTTCTTATTTTACGATATTTTACAATTAATAATGCAATTTATGATCGTAAGTTTATATTTTTTGTAATTTATCGTTTGACAAACAATCAATGATAGAAAACACACCTATTTTGAGCTATTAATTAAAAATAGATATAGCAATTTAAAATTAATGTATTAGAATAAAGAAATTCACATTGAAAAAATGAATTTCAAACTAAATGAATTCTTCCAATATGAAATTCTTTAATCTAATAAGGTAATTTTAAATTGCTATATCTCTTTCTAAATAATACCTAAAAAGAGTATACTTTTTTATCATTGATGGTTTGACAAAAGATAATTTTTACTAAAATTACAGAACGATAGGTAATAATCCTTATTACAGCAATTTTTATCTGCGCTTAATTTATTAAAATTATTTAAATATTTAAATTAACTGTAATCAGATGTTAGTACATAGATTCACTGAATTCCTAATCATCTAAAATTTTGTGAACGATTTGCCATCATAGATTTCCGAGATATCGCCGTTTAAACCAAAAATGACGTTTTCGTGTACAACAATGAAGGCAAAGAGCCTATCTAAAATTTTCGGTTCTAAAAGATAGGTAATTTTATGCTCTGTTTAATTATAATTTTGGTATGTATGAATATTATGATCAATTACACTAAATTGATCATAATATTCATACATACCAAAAAACTAGAAAAGCTAAAACTCGAAGTTCAAGAAATCCAAAAATTATTATAATAAAAACGTGAGTCGATGAATCTTTAAATATCTTTTCAATGTCGAATCGTTATTAACGAACGAAATAAATGAGCACTGTTTGGTAAAGAATGACCGTACCATGCTCGATATATAAGCGATGAAACAAAACCATTTTAAAATACATAAACTCAAATATCTCGCAATATAAAGGTCTTTGTGATCTGGACTTAGAACTCGTTCAAGCGATACTAAAAAGCTACCGTTTTGAAAATTTTCAGATCAAATGCTGCCGATTTACTCCAGAATTCGCTACTGGATAAAAATCGTTTGTTTTACAAAAAGGTTTTTCTCTCTTGAAAAGAATAAGATAAAGCCTCATAAATTTTGAAGAATATTCTTCTCTATATTCCTAATCATCTCAATTTTTTTCAAATATTTTCGTTGTTATACCTATTTCACACATATAACTGTTTGAAATAAGTGACGTTTTTGAGAATATCAAAACAGGGGACATAGCTTATTCAAAATTTCGGGTGGGAAAAGATCTATAATTTTATGCTCTTTCAAATGCATTAACACTCAATTGATGATATGATTTCTACGATATCAAAAAATCCAAAAAACTAAATCGCAAAAACATTTTCACCGTGTAGCAAAACTTTTTTATTACCATCACAAAGCTCTATGAAGAAGCAAAATTTAAATCTATGTTTCTCGATATTTAAAAAAATGGACTTGTCTTTTGACTTTTCACCAGAGAATTAAATAGAATAAATAATTTCATATTGGAACAATTAATAAGGTTTAAGAAAGCTAAGTGCCAATTAATTTATTGGCGATTTCTTTTTATTAAATTATAATGGTCGTTAGGTCCCTTGACTAGCCGTAATTTTAAACCTGTATATTTCAAAGTATTTAGATTGGGGTTCTTGATGTTATATTGTGTTCAAAATATATATAATTATATATATATTGTGTTCAAAATATATATAATTATATATATATTGTGTTCAAAATATATATAATTATATATATATATTGTGTTCAAAATATATATAATTATATATATATATATATATATTGTGTTCAAAATATATATAATTATGTTATCAACGTGAGAATTTGAAAAACAAGATTATTAATCGAATTTATGTTTTGCAAAATTTGATTTTAAGCATTTAAAAAGAATGATTAAGAAGCGGAGAATTGAACATAGGATCGTCCATATAATTCTAATTATATTTAGTTTTAGTTCTTGTAAAAAATCAAATTTATTACGCTGTTTTTAAAAGTACTAGTCTTCTTTTCTGTTTCTGATAAATTCGTAGCGGAAAATACTGCTATATTTTGTCCTTTTAAACTTCGAGGATTTATGCCTGCATCGAGGACTGCCTCAAAACTATGTTCTAATAATAATCTGGAATTTGGATCCATTGCCTGACACAGTTTATGGTGAATGCCAAAAAAGATGCGGTCAAATTTATCAATATTATTGCATGCTCCAAGTCGTTGTGGAAGTTTAGATGTATCTAAAATAAAGAAATATATAAAGCTTAGTAATGTTTTACACAAAATATCGTTATGAATTATTTTTAAAAAATTGCACATTAGAATAATATTTTTGTAACACATGCATGATTTTCGCGCGTTTTCGTGCAATTCAAGCGGAGAAGAAGTGGCCGTTTACCGACCGGCGACAAAAATGCTCTTTAAATTTTTGAAAAATATTTTAATTTAAATTATGGAGAGGTTAATTTATGAAAAAAAAATTATCGGAAAGATAAAATATTTGATTAACAATTTTTGAAATTTTAATCTATGAAAGTATAAAATTACGAAAACAAAATTTTATAAACCATATATTTCGAAAAAATAAATTTTGAAATAACAATTTTCTAAGTACAAGATAATTATTATTTTAATAGAAATTGTCAAGAATTCAATAAAAATAAAGAATATCAATTTTAATTTTTCAAAATTACATTATTTCCAATCAATTATTTTTCAAAATAATTTATTTTCATAATTTTATTTTTTCTATGTTTTCCCTTTCGTTAAATCTTAAATTCCAAATTTTCATTTTAGGTATTATTTTATTTCCTAATCTGAATTTTCAAAACTTTAACTTTCGTAATTTTACCTTTTCCAATTTTTATTTTTCAAAATTTTTACCCCCACCCTATTGTGGTCACAAACTATTTTTTACCGGAAGTGCTGGGAATATGACATATATTGCATGGGGGTTCTATGTACGCTAAATGGTCAAAATACACTACGGGTGTTATTTCCTATAACGTACTTGACAGCGTGACGTAATGAAAATAACTCCCGCATGAGCGTGTTATTGACCATTTAGCGTACGCAGAATCGTCACGGAATATGTCATTTTTCCAGCACGTATGATGAAATAGTATATTGTGCAACTAGGGGGGGGGGAAATGGGCCATTTCTAGCGAGGGTGAGATAAGTTTAGCATGAGTCGGAGTCGAGGGCACCGAGGGCGCCCGACCCGGAAACAAGTGAGTTGAGTCGTGCGACATTCACTTGGTGTATGTGTACGTGTGTGCGTGTTACAGCGTATGAAAAAGACTTTTAATTATTAAATTAAAATTAATTAAATTATCTTATCTATCTCTATGTATATATATATATATGGGTGTGTGTGTATAGATTAATATATGTGTAGGTATACATATTTAATTTCGTAATAGAACAGGATGAGAGTTGCACCGCATCGAAAAACAGCCACATCTGGTTCCGCTTGATAGACACGCGAAACCGCAAAAATCAATACATGTGTGATAGAACATACGGTGTGCACCATGAGCGAGAGGCTTTTTCCGCCCTTGTGTGTTTGCAGTAAAACCCTATTTTTCGCCCTCGTTACACAATATACTATCATGTATTGAAAAAACATACACATCGAATATATAACTTCCTCCTATCTGAAGTAGGTTAATAATATTGAACGATAAATAACAGCGCCAAAATTTTGCGTAAATTTCACTTGGCGGTGAAATTCCGAAGCTGTCTAAGTGTTACTTCAATATATATATATATATATATATATATATATATATATATATATATATATATATATATATATATATATACTGCACGTGTAATACAGTGCGTCTCATAACTATAGAAATACGAGAAATTTTCGAATTTAAATGTATGTATTTTACCGTTTTTTAAAAAGACTGTAACTTTTGAAGCAATAATTGTAGAATAATTGAAAAAAAATCAATTAAAAGAAAATTTTATTCTCTTTAAAACGGTACCAGTATATATATTTCATATCATCACCAAAGAAAGGTATATTGTTTCCATTTAATTTAAATGCGTCCACAAATTAAAAGTGTTACTATAGTTATGAAACAGTGATACTTTTTTTTAGAACTGATGTGAATAAAATATTCTGGTAACTTCTAAAATAGAATAAAATTTCCTTTCATTTGCTTTTTTTAAAATTATTTTTCGATTGTTACTTTGAAAGTTGCAGATTTTTTTACAAAAGATAAAATACATACATTTAAATGTGAATATTTTCGTTGTTTCCCCAGGAGTGGAGAAATAAATCATTTAGTTAAAAAATATTAATAGATAACTGCGTTGTACATAAAATAGAAAAAAATTACTTTTGGATTCTTATACAACAATTTCTCGGAGGATTCAGAATTTTTTCAGGTTAAAATTAGTATATTTGTTAACTTTTGTTAACTTTTCGCTCAAATACCGTTTCTTGTTTTCTTGCTACCTGGGAGCACTTAAGTCTTTAGTAAGTAAAAAAGGTAAAATAAATACGGTTATTATTTAAAAATTTTAAATTCAAGTTGACCTCTGAAATATATGCATTTAAATATATTGAGATGCAAACTAAATAAAAAATGATAAATAAATAATCGGTTGGCATATAAAACTCAAGATATTCTATTGTCCCTTAATTTTTCTATATATAGTACTCGATTTACTCTTCAAAATGCGACGTCGAATGTATCAATTGGTTAACATATACTGCCGTGTAAATTGCCCGAAAATAGCAGGTTTTTTAATGTAAAATGAGCAAACTACAATTTTATTTTAGAGAAAAAAATTTTTTTGGCTTACCTAATGCGGTGAAGTTGTTAATAATCAAACGCACTGTACCATATTATGCTACTAGGGTAGATGTGGTTATTAGTGCAGACGCCCCCGATTACTGCGGATATTTTTGATACATCGAGCAATAAAATATGGTTAAAGCATTAATTAGTATAAAGAAATATTTTGTGCATCAGAAATACAATATACTTGCCAAATATTTGTTTAATAAATGTTTTAGCCGCAGCAATTGGCATATCAGATAAATACGATGCATGTGTGTATTACTGCGGATCTTTAACGACGTAAATATAACCTCAAATTTGCCTTAACATGTAAGTTGTTAAAGAAGGTTAAAATCACCGAAAATTCATTCCAAAAGTGTATGTACGTGACCATCTAGTTAATAAATATATATATTAAGTAACGTTTTTGAAAAAATATAGTTTTTAGACTAAGATACATGCAGTATATCCGCAGTAATACACACACAGTAATTGGTATTTCCGCAGTATCTTTATTTTAAACACTTCTTTTTTAATTAAATTTGATGTTTTTGACTTTCTGAAGTGCTCTTCATTAAATATTTAACGGCCGTCTTTCATTTAAGAAACGAAAAATGAACAATCGTCATATATATTTACGCTGATTTATAGTACTTTAAAGATTGCCTGCATGAAAACCCCGCACTAATACATACATTTATCCTAAACCTATTGTGTGCCACTCTCTGCTACGTGCTCATTAAATACAAAATTAATATATAAAATATTTTTTTATTTAATATTAGCAGCAGCAACTCAATTGGTTCAGACTTAGATGATTATTATGAAAGCGATAGTGATTCTAGTCATGAGAACTCAACTAATAATAACATCGATACCAATTTCGATGATACTATAATGTTTGAAACATCTCAATTAACAGTTGCAGATATTATGACATTAGTTATGGCATTTTCTATTCGATTTAAAGTACCAGACATTGGAAGATCAGAACTAATTGAGATGATAAAACTACTTGCAGGGTCTAAATTCAAGAATGTAATTATTTCTAAATACAGGTTTCAACAAGCGTTTGATCCTCCAGATGATACAGTTGTATATAACTATTACTGTGAAAATTGCAAACAGGAATTTTTATATTCTAACACAAAAAATAACTTGGCGAAATCTAAAAAAACTTGTTCACAATGTCTTAAAGATACTGATTTAGCATTATCATCAAAACATTATTTTATAGCTATAGATTTAACATATCAATTAACATTGCTATTCAATTGCCCAAAAATAAAAAATGAAATTTTTAATTTTATGGATGGATTTGAATTAAATAATATTGAAGACAGTAATTTCGGAGCAATGAAAGATATTTATGACAGTGAATTATACAAAAACATCAACAGTGGAAGTACATTTTATTTTACTTACAATGTTAGTAATGGAGCACTGTTAACTAAAAGTGGCAAACGTGGATTCTGGCCTCTTCAAATAATACCCAATTTTTTGCCTCCTAAATTCAGATTCAAATACCCTCTTCTTGCTGGCATGTTAACTTGCACCGAAGAACCGAATAGTGATTTAGCTAATTTATATTTTTTTAAATTCAATGCACAAGTAGATCAGCTGTACAGAGAAGAGCTTGAGGTCAGTAAAGACAGCAAAAATTATTGTTCGTTTTTGTCCCCTGGCATTTAGTGTGGATTCTGTTTGTCGACCAATTATAGAGAACAGATTACGATTTAATGCGTACTTTGTTTGTAGCTGGTGCAATCACCATGGCATCTATATTCATGTTGTATTTGGAGTTAGATATCCGTTACAAGAAATTGATGCACTGATAAGAAGTCATGTTAGTCATTTGAAAGACGTGGAAAATTGTACTGACAGACTCACAGAAAGGGGAGTAAAAGATAATATTTGTTTATCAAATATCCCGTACATAGATATATGGTATATATGGTCTGGTCATTTAATTACGACTATTTAGATGGTTTTCTCGCTGGTGTAGATTAACAGTTTTACAAACAGTGGACATCTCCAAAATCAAAGTCGATTTTTAAATTACATAAAGATGACAGCAAGAGGATCGATAACCGTTTAATGTCTATCAAACCAACGCAAGATATTCATAGGCTTCCACGATAACTAAAAGATCGAGCTAAATGGAAAGTTTCTGAAATTAAATCGTGGGTATTAGCTTACAGTTTGTCGTGTTTAGAAGGTATACTCTATGATACAGCTTTAGAGTATTATGCATTATTTGTAAAAAGTTTACATACTTTATTAAAAACTGAAATTAGCGAAATTGATTTAGTGCAATGTGAACATGATTTATTAGAATTTGTTGGTTTATACGAACTGTATTACGGTAAAGAAAAGGTGACTTTTGACGTTCACACTGTATTGCACATTGTTGATTCTGTAAGAAAAACTGGTCCTCTATGGTCAAGTTCAACATTTCCTTTTGAAAGTAATATTTATCAATTAAAACAATTAATGAATGGTTCAAATGGAACGGATTTACAAATAACGCGAAAACATTTACAAAAATGGCTTTTTAAAACCGAAAACGTTCATTATTCGTCATCAGATATTAAAATTTATTGCACTAATTTATTTACAAATAGAAATTTGTCTACATACTTTAATTATGGAGAAGATGATGTAGTTTTTATAGGGAAAAACCTATTTAAAGATATCAAAATGAAATTTTGCAAAGTCTACAAAACATGTATATTTAAAGAAAAAGTATTTCACAGTATGAAATATACAAGAGTAAAACGTACCAATGATACAATGGTACAGTTGAAATTTGGTGATTTTGGCCAAATAGTAGAGATTATAAGTATACGAAAGAAATGTTGTTTAAAACTTTCAAAAATAAGTACATTCCCAAGCAATCCTTTTGAAGTAACACACATGAAAAAAATTCAATCTGAAGATTTTGACAATTGTATAATAGTTCCAATTACGGATGTAAGTTCTAAAATAGTCCTTGTAAATGTTCACAATGCTAGGTATTTTATGTAAATTACCAAATGATTTAGAGACTCAATGAATATCATAAATATATTCATGTAAATATTTAGTCATTCTTGCAAATCTTTTCAAACCTATTGTAAAATGTACTTAAGTGAACTGTGTAAAAATTTTGTTATATTTATAATAATAAAAATTAAAAATGATAATAAAAATTTCAAGGTGTAATTTTCAATCATTTCACTTACCATATATTTTTAGAATGTCAAAAAATCAAGCAATTTTTTTAGGTATAAGGATTTGAAAAAAAATTGATTTAAAAACTTGATTTCTGGATCCAATTTTAAAGCTATAAAAGTGTATTTCGAGAAAAATATATTCAAGGTTTTTATACGTATACTATTTCTTTAAATTATTGTGACTGGTATGTATTAAAATATTCATTTCCAAACGATTAATTTTTTGTCAAATCGTTAGATCTTGAATCTAGAATGAAGATTTTTTCAAAAGAGGAGAACACTTGACTTGAATTATAATGGATTTGGAGAATTGAATGATTATTTTATTATTATCGCTTAAGAAGAATTAATATGTTAATTACTCAAATTCAGCTTAAGCAGGATTGTCAAAACACCTCTGTAATTATAGTACATTATGCATCAAGGGAGTAAAGTGGGCAATGTACGCACTGTGTGACGTTGCCGACCGAGCGAAGGCATTTCACACAGTGCATGCTTGCCTACTGTACTCCAGAGGTGCGTATACTACTTTTCACCACACCCCCGTAAAGAAATGACTGTACGCATCTCAGCAGGCCGTACAGTACCCCATGCTCTGCCTAGAAGTAAAGTGACTTGTGTACGCGCGACGCGCTGTTTTACCGCTCGAGACGCAGTCGAGAGCGGAAAAAGGCGCATCGCGCATGCGCAAGTCACTTATTCCCTAGGCAGTCCATGCGGTACTGTACGGCCTGCTGAGAGGGCGTACAGTCAGCACTTTACGCGCAGTGTGGTGAAAACATATTTGTATCATGTAAAAAAATTCGATCATATTTAATATTATTACTTAGAATGGATTAATCTGCTAATTTGAAAAATTAAGAAAGTGATTTAAAAGCATTTAACCGTATTTGATTTCTAACATATATATAAATGTATTAGAAAGAATTTAATCATATTTCAGCATCACTGCTTAAAACAAATTGAATTATTAATGAGTCAAATGCAGATAAAAACCCATTACCAATAAGTCTATTTTAACCGCATTAAAATGGATTTGATTGTTGACTATATATGTGTAATTGAAAACGATTCAATTGTATTACAATATTATTACTTAAAAAGGATTAATTACCTAATTCGTCAAATAAAGATCAAAACGAATTACCAAGAAGTCTCTTTTAACCGCATTAAAACGGATTTGATTGTTGATGTATATATGTGTAATTTAAAACGATTCAATTGTATTACAATATTATTACTTAAAAAAGGATTTATTTGCCTAATCCGTCAAATGCAGATTAAAGTGAATTCAGAATAAGTCCAAATATCTCGCATTAAAAAGAATTGATCTAATTCAACATTGAATTATTATTCAAAACGATACACATAAATCCGGATTTAGTTCATTAAAACGGACTCAATATATTGACGTAATATAATAATTTAAACAATTTGAATCAGATTAAAATGCTATACAAACCTTTTGTATTCAAATCGATTAAGTTGAAAGTAGCATTTATGCGGATTCAATCCAATTAAAGTTAATACGGAGGAATGATATTAAATAAGATAAAAATTGAATTTGGATTAAAAGCGATTAAAACGGTTAAAGCTTTTTCGGATTGAAATTTAGTTTCGGATTCAACAGATTAAAAGGCATTAAATCCGATTGAATTTTAATTCATTCTAAAGTACTTATTATCACTTATTATTCGTTTTAAAGTAGAATTCGTCTTCAAAATTTAATTTAAAATTAGTTATGTAAATTCGAAGATCACAAAATAGCGTTTCCTTCTAAAAAAATTAATTTATTATGGAAAAGAATGATAAAAATGAATTGCCGGTAAGGTAGAAATCGGCTCAGTATAATACACTTCCTTAAATAAATTATTTAAATCAATTAATTTTACGATTGTTTTTTATGACATATATATACGCATACAACCTCCTTAAGAAAACCTTATTTTTTATTTCAACGATAAAACTCATAAATCCCAAATAAATACCGATGTAGTATATAATGTACAAAATAGCATTTAAAATTAAAGTACTCGAAATTTTTAACTTATGGACCATGAAATCAAAGTATAATAAGGTCCGCGGTGCGGTCTCGAGAGCTTCGTATCGCTTCGTATCGTATCTAGTACTCATACTTGCCATCGCGGCACTACCGGACCCCTTGATTAAATATTTGTAGATTTATGTAGAAAAATACGTAGAATTTATTTATAAAGAATTTAGCGGAATCTAGGTAATGCTTAATATAATCCAGACATATTATTAGAGAAATGCTACACTTCAAGGTAGCTTGCACGTATTTATTCGATAAGCCAAGAACATAGTGTATATATAGTATACATGGTAATGGTAGAGTTAGCTCTACAATAAGAATATACGAGTACATAGTAACGCCATCTGTTGGATAACATGGGATATAGTAACTTTGATGGCATACATTCAACATCGTCTACGTAAAGATTTAGCGGAATTCGACTATGAGATTCTACAATAAAAATTAAAAGCAACGAAAGTTTGGAGCTTTTGAATCTTTAAATACCTTCCACATGATAAATGCCGATGAAACTTGGCTAATATATCATTAAAAATGTTACCGATGTAATGCGAAACAAACTCCCTTTTGCTCGCTCGAACATATAAGTTAAACGATTCTATTTAATTATATATCTTGAAAACAAAAGATGAGCAAATTTTTAAATATTTTGTGATAATTAGGACCATAAAAAAGTATTTTATTTATGTAATACTGCCTTTTTACGTTTTTTTAATTGCTTATTATGAACCAAACTAAACTAAAATCGCACATACACACCAGGTGACAGATTTTAAAAATAGCGTTTTATCATTAATATACATTAGTAGATCTAGGGTAACTGTAACAGTTTTTAAAATTGTATTGCTGTGGCCCTGTTTCTAAATATATATAATAATCATACCATTACAAAAGCTATAGTCGTTTAAATTCGAGTGTTAGAACAAACAATTTTATTTTGGAACGATTAATTAAATTTGAGGATTCTCAATAAATTGTCAGCGTGGGCTTATTAGACGAGACATTTGAAAGTCTCGTCTTGGTCTCGAAAAAATCCAAAATTTTTAGTCTCGTCTTGGTCTCGCCTTGGTCCTGTCTTGCACTTGTCTTGGTCTTGCTGAAAATCCAAAACTTTGGTCTTGTTTTGGTCTCGTCTTGGTCTTATTTTAAATTATTTAATTTTAAACAGTCTAATTTGATTTTATAATCAAATACATAAGTATTTATGCATACTAAAAATGTTATATACGTAGTATCTTTGAATCATAAAACTATCTTTAACTTCTAAATATATATGCATATTACTGTATATGTATGTTATTTATCTGTTTTCTTTATATTATAAAATCATTTCGCCGCCGCCGCCGCCGTCGTGTATAATAATCGAGGAACTTCCTCATATCTCCGTTTATCTACGTGATTTTGACCTATTTTTTTAATTTTTCGTTAATTCTACGTGATTTATGCGCTATTTTACGTTATTTTAAGCTATTTTACGTTATTATACGTTATTTTACGTAATTTAACGCATTCAACATTCTTTACATCTCAGAATTGAAACCTTCTCCTTATCTTCCTTTTTCTACGATATTTTGGCCTACTTTTCGAAATTTTTCGTTATTTTTACGTTACTTATGAAATATTTAACGTGATTTTACGTTAATTTCTCTTAATCTACGTTATTTTATATCTAAGAATAGAGACCTTCTCCATATCTCCCTTTTACTACGTTATTTTGGTCTATTTTTTTAATTTTTCGTTATACTTACGTTATTCCTTTTATGTTCATTTACGTTACGTATGATATCTTAGTTTTTATTAACTTTTTTTTTCACTTATTTAAGCTAAGACTAATTATGGTGAAAATAAATTGGTTTATTTCCAGTATCCAACGCTTTTATAAGATTTTCAAATTATTTATGTATATTTTATTTTATAATATAATATGATTTAAATGGTTTAAAACTTATAAACTCTATTATATGGTGAATAAATTTAGAATAAAATTAACTTTTGACTGTGATTGTAGCACAACTACTATATGCCCCAATTATACTACACCCTATTATATCTATGGCGGCTAATGTATAAGCCGATTTCCATGATGTTTTGGAATATCTATCTCACTATCATATAAAAGGCTTTTATACCACTCTAACCTCAAAATCATAACTTCAATATGATTATTCGGCTCTCGTGGTATAAAATACGTGCTACTGTGAAATTCATGTGCTTTTTTACAAGCACACCGCAGATCTCCATTGTCGATTATGGGAGTACAAACGTGGAGATGTTACATTATATACGAACAAATTTTGCAGTGGCTTTTTACATATTTTTAAAACCATTTTTAGTCATTATCAATATTTCGCTCGAGCCTGAAATCACTAGGTATTTACGGAGTAAAATAACGATAGATCCTGAATTTATTACCAATATCCCATCGTCCATGTTCAGTCGTAGTACAATCAATCTTATTTAACAAATTTTTTTGAAATTCCGCCACGTTTTCTGAATTTGGAAATCGTCCAGAAATTCCTGATATAACGACAACATCTCCTGCTATTTCGGTATCGTTAATTGTCATCTTCGAGGCAAATCCAAAACCAAAGAAATTTTACAACTGTTTTCAACAACTCCCGATATACTAGCTGCGCGATGTTTCACTTAGAAACTAAAAGCTCGACTGAAAATACATTGTTTACAACAGAAGTTTCGTTGGTGCAAATTTAGCTTAAGTTTGAAAGAATGCATCTGATTTATAAACATTTATGCATAGTATATATACACAAAATCGTAACGTTTCATGTATTCAATTGTAATTCAAGAAATGACATTGTATATTCAATTTGATTCAATCAATCACTTTTTTTAAGGAAACAAGCCACTTTTAAAAGCTGAAAAAAAGACGAAATTATATCCGTTCTTAAAAATGTATCACTGAAGATAATCATTATGAAACTTTTGTTAAGTGTAAATGCATGCTAATAACTTTATGTTAAGCCGTTTAAATAATTAAACTATTGACTTCATACGTGTCACGATATAATATATAGCCATGGTCAATATCTTATTTATTGATGGAATTTTACGACGTGCACAATTCTACGTGACTCAAAAATCGAATTTTCTTTTCGACGATTTTCTGACTTCTTTCGATATGTAATAAAACTTAAGAAGACCATTTTTCGTTAATTTAATTTTTTAATATTTCTTTTCAGAAAATGATTCAATTTTTTAAAAAGTTTTATGAATAATTTATACTAGAAAGAAATGCGGTAACGCTAACTATATGCATACCTCATTTATACTAAAATTAGTTAACGAAACCTTAGACTTCACCGCTTTACATTCTATAATAGAAGACCAATACAAATGCTATTTCTTTTCAATTAAATCAACATTTTCCTTATTCAGTTCACCTTACCCCATACTCAAAAATCTGTGATATAGTGAGCAGATGTTCTTTCAAAAAATGTTAAATAAATATGAAGTAGTCGGGTAAAAATAATAGATGAAAAGTACACCACTTTGCACTTCAATGCATAGCCTCGTTCTCTCTAATCATAGCAATGAAAATTTATTCGCAGATAATTAAACATCGCTAAAAGCGAAACCCTGTGCTTTTTGCGTAAGGCACTCGTAGTCTTTCAATAACGATGTTAATATAATACTAGCAAAATACCCCTCGGTCGCTGGCGCTTCCTCAGGACAAAGTACTTCTTGATTTGTACTTATTTAAGAAAAATGGTCTCTTTTTGCTATTTTAAAGAGAAAATATTGTTTTGTTAACATTTTTTAACACCCTATTATATCTATGGCGACTAATGTATAAGCCGATTTCCATGATATTTTGGAATATCTATCTCACTATCATATAAAAGGATTTTATAGTACTGTGTGGCCTAAATCCGCATTTAAGTCACACCTTGCACATGAAAAACAGTGATCACAAAATAATGTTATTGATTAATGTAGTTGTTTCTTGAAAAGTAATATATAAATAAGAATAATATCATATGTACAAATATGTACTTTATGACATGCGTTATTTAAAAACTAGAATTTTAATTTCAGAACTACAAATAATTTTGTATCCATATGTGAGTTCTTATAATACATAAACTGCTCATCCGTGACATGATTTTCAAAGACAAACACATTAGTCGAACACATATAGACGATAATTTTCTTTATATGTAACAAATTAATATGTTTTAACTGGTCATAGGTGTCAAATGAAAGTGTTTGATTATAAATTAATCATAGCAGGAAATACAAAAATAGAACATATATATATATATATATATATAATAATAATTCAAATACATTATGAGTGAATAAGTGAGTAAGTGAGTGAGTAAATGAGTGCAGCTGAGAGTGAGAAAGTTACTAAAGAGATTCGCAGAATGGGTGAAAGAAAGTTGAGAAATGCGCGAATGAGAGCGACAACGAGTGTGTGTGTAGGTACGTGTGTAAATTAGTGCGTGCGGCATATAAGAAAGTAAATAAGCGAGTGCGCAAGCGAGTAAGCAACTGCTTGACATAGTGAGAGAGTTAGTAAGAGAGATTTAGGAGTGTGTTTGAGAAAGATAATGAGAGTGCATAAGTGAGTGCAAGAGTATTTGGGTAAGTAAGTAGATGAGAGATGTATGAAGTTAAAAAGAGAGTGCGCGAGGAAAGAAGTCAGTACGCTCGTGAACGAGTGAATCAGTGAGTAAGAGAGTGAGTGAGGTAGTGCGCAAGTGAGAGAGTGAATGCGCGAGAAAGTGAGAGACTTAGCAAGAAGTATTCGGGAAGTAAAAGAAATAGAGAGAGAGAGAGAGAGAGAGTCAAGGAATGTGGCAGTAGGTGAGAATGTACGTGAGAGAGTAAGAAAGTAAATGCGAGAGCGAATGACTGAGTAAGCAAGTGCGTGTATAAATTAGTGCGGAAGTAAGTGAGAGTAACAATGTGTAAGAGAGATTTAGAAATTGAAAGAGAGAGTGAGTAAGTGAATGATTTAGTATATGAGTAAGTGAGTAAGTGCTTAATTTAGGGTTAATCAGCTTATGAGGCAGTGAACAAGTGAGTGAGTGATTACGTGCGAGAGTGACTTAGTGAGTGACCGACTGCGTGAGTAAATGATTAAGTCTTTGTGTGAATGAGTGCTCGTGGGAGAGAGTCAATGCATAAGTGAGTATGTGAGTAAGTGAGTGCATATATAATATAACTTAAGTAAGTAGGTGTGTGCCCGAGAGAGTGAGTAAGCGAATGAGTAGCGAACAAGTGAGTGCGTGAGTAAATAGGTGGGAGAGTGTCAAATAGTCATGGAAACAGAGAGTAGTAGAGTCAAAGAGAGACAGATGTATATTATAGTATATTGCTAAAGCAAATCTGCTTGAGAAGTTCATAAGTATTACGATTACGTTAAGTTTGAATGTTAACTGCAAATTAAGTTTTTGTACAAGTTTTGAGCCCGGATGCGCTACACATATGCATAAAACACACACATACACATATACATACGCATACACACACACACGCGCACACAGGGTTGGGCGTGTAACATACGTTACGTATGATACGTATGATCATTCGCGTATGCAACTCAGTATGATACTCCATGTAGGGTTTCCAGAAATACGTATAATAAGCAAATT
Source organism: Gastracanthus pulcherrimus (assembly GCA_949152435.1). NCBI lineage: Eukaryota > Metazoa > Arthropoda > Insecta > Hymenoptera > Pteromalidae > Gastracanthus > Gastracanthus pulcherrimus. Next base: position 167,669,427 of record OX424575.1, on the reverse strand, counting down.
TTCGTATGAAACCCTACATGGAGTATCATACGAAAATTTGCTTATTATACGTATTTCTGTTTGCTACCAAAGTTAACGTGTAGAACGTATGTTCATGTGTATACAAGGAGTTTTAAATGAAAAGGCACCGTAAAGCTTAAATATAATGACCCCTAAACCTCAACTACAATACCCCAAATAGAGAAATTTACAATAGTATCAAATTAAAAAAAAATATTTATCCTTAAACTCTAAACTTTAAACCCAACTACCCCAAATGGAGCATTTTTAATAATAATAAATATGAATAATAAAATACGTATTAATCACTAAACTCAAAAACTTAAACAAACTACCATAAGCGAAGCCATTTGCAATAATAAAATGTTTACATAAAAATCGTAATCCCTATACTCTAGCTTTAAAACTCAGCTACCACAAGCAGATCAATTTTACAGTAATACAAGTTTAAACAATAATGTGAAAGCTCCAAATTCCCATTAAATCACAAATGCTAGTTAACAAATAATGATGTTGCAAATTCGTTTACGTATAAGTACAACAATTTAGTATTTTATTATTTAAACTTTCGTTTGTTGCAAATGAATTAAGATTTTTATTTGACCTTGAATTATAATTGCAAATTATTAGTGTCGTCAAGACTCACTTCCTTGTTTGACCAACAAAACAAGCTATTGATAGAATTTCAAAAATCGTGTTTTTAAACACTTTTTAAAGTTGAAAATATTAGTTACAAAAAAACACGTTTAAAGTTTCAATTGTATGTTATCTAATACAAATTGTTTTACTTAAATGCGAATAACTTTGTTAAATCATCGAGTATTTATATCTGATCGATTTTAAAATATTCTTACAATTACGATAATTAAGAAAACAAAACTCAATAAAAAAACTTTTGATATTTTGACCGAAAAACATACGAGAGTCCTAACTTAAGGTGGTTCCCTGGTGTTTTTTCATGATTTTGACAAATTCTTCTATTCATTTTCTTTTCATTAATACTATTCTCTTTTTCATATGTTTAACGTTGCAAACAATTTAGTTTATTCGATACTATTATATGTATATACAAAATATTTTGTAAATTAAAAGTTTTTTTGGGAGACATAGGCACCTTTCAATGAATGGTCTTATCAAATTCCGAAATTATGACATAAATCGATCCTCACGCATACAAAAATTAAAAAAATTATTGAAACTTTGAGAATATATTCTTTAGGGTGTTTTCAACAAAAATACGCTCGTTTACTGATTAATTTCTACACACATTTATTATCAACTGATTAATTTTCTATTTTTAAAAAGAAATAATGTATTTGAGTTATTATATATATATATGTTCTATTTTTGTATTTCCTACTGTGATTAATTTATAATCAAACACTTTCATTTCACACCTATGACCAGTTAAAACATAGTAATTTGTTACATATAAAGAAAATTATCGTCTATATGTGTTCGACTAATGTCTTTGTCTTTGAAAATCTTGTTACGGATGAGCAGTTTATGTATTATAAGAACTCACATATGGATACAAAATTATTTGTAGTTCTGAAATTAAAATTCTAGTTTTTAAATAACGCATGTCATAAAGTACATATTTGTACATATGATATTATTTTTATTTATATTACTTTTCAAGAAACAACTACATTAATCAATAACATTATTTTGTGATCACTGTTTTTCATGTGCAAGGAACATTATTTATAAATTTTCATTTCTTAGGTTAGATATGCTTTTTAACTACTATTATATGTAAATAGTATGAATAGAACTATAGATCTTATTATTATAATTGAAAACTTTCATGTTAAACTTTTTTTAACATTAATTTTTACAATAACAGTTTTGTTCAATAAATAATATATAACCTCACAGATTTTATACATACATATTATTATTGAGAAAACTATGTAGATCTGTGTGGATTTATCGAGTTGTTACGATCAGTCAATTACCATTCGTATCATATTACTCTGGTACAGGAATTAAGTAAAGCAGATTACGTCCTCAGAGTACAATTTTGTAGATGTACTCTTGAGATGTTGGATCAGAATCCAGACTTTTTTGGAATGGTTGTTTCAGTGATGAAGCTACATTCATCAGCAATGTTAGTCTCAATAGATATAATTGTCATTATTGGTCACCAGAAAATCCACAGTGATATCGTGAGGTGCTTAATCAACATCGTTGGAGTTTACACGTATGGGTTGGCATTTGCAATGACCAAGTGATTGGACCACATTTTTTTGAACGTACCATTAACGGCCCAATGTATTTGAAATTCCTCGAAAATGATTTTCCAGGATACCTAGAGAATGTTCCCTCTGCAGTAAGACTAAATTTATGATATCAACAAAATGGCGCTCCTGCACATTATGCTCGTATTTAACGGATATTTTTGAATCAACGATTCCCAATTCGATGGATAGGACGGGGTAGACCTGTTGCGTGGCCTCCTAGATCACCGGATTTGAACCCACTTTATTTCTTTTTATGAGTATACGTAAAAGATGCTGTGTATAATGAAGCTCCAACGACAAGATTGAATATGATGAGTAGAATAAGAAGAGCTTGCGAAGCAATAACTCCCCAAATACTTAGAAATGTACAACGTAACTTTCGCTATCGATTACTATTGTGCTTAAAGAATAATGGTGAACACTTTGAGCATCTACTTCATGCGAAGAGAGCTGATAACAATGCGATCTTGCCTTAACTGGCTAGGTAACTACACGACCTTGCCTTCACTGGCCGGATCACTACACGACCTTGCCTTCACTGGCTAGGTCACTACGACCTTGATTGGCTAGTTCTTTGTTTCAAAAAACGAAAGTATACCTTCAAATGACCTGGAAAATGATGGTCTAGGGCATGGTCAAGGCCGTAGCTGGATCAGCTCTTCGATACCCAACAACTTTTATCTAAAACATTTTTTTATTACATTGCAATTTTTTGAGTTATTCAGCTGTCTAAGTTAAAATGGGACACCCTGTATATGATTTTGTTTCAAAATTGCTATATAATTACCGTTATTTTATTATAAATAAACTTTAAAGTATCAATTAAAAACACAAGCAAATTTTTGTTGAAAATACCTTAAAAAATATATTCGTAAAGGTTCAATAACTTTTCTAATTTTTGTATGTCTGAGGATTAATTTACAGCCAAATTCAGGACTTTGATGAGACCATTCATCAAAAGGTGCCTATAATTTCCAAAAAAACTTTTAATTTACAAAATTTTTCTTTTATATATACCTATATAATAGTAGTATTGATTGAGCTAAAGTGTTTCCAACGTTAAACAGATGAAAAAGTAAAATTATTAATGAAAAGAAAATGAATAGAAAAATTTGTCAAAATCATGAAAAATCGCCAGGGAGCTACCTTAATCCTCCATCCGCTATCTGGGTCTTTTCTGACCCAGACGAAATTTCACACTCAAATTTATGCGAGATAAAACGAGGAGAAAACATAAAAACAAAAATTTTAAATATCATTAAACACTATTGGATAGTGTATTTGAGGCCTTGATTATAAACTCTGATTTTTTCAGATTTTTTAAGAATGAGTACACTAAAAAATAGAAGCCTTGACAAAAAAGACCCAGGTAGGGGAGGGAGGTTGTAAAAAAGCGGTAGCGGATGGAGGGTTAATAAAGAAAGTACGAACTGTTCTTTATACATATCTAAATGCTTTTAATTGTACTTGACTATCCTTAACCTCTAAAATATTGCTTTGCCGACTTTATATACTGTTTTAAATATAATAAATGTTTTTCTGTAATCTTACATGTATGTTTGGGTGTAATTACTAATTTAATTAATAACTTTCTTGTACAAATTTGTATTTATCTTACTTCTGTAAAATCTTTAATAAGTAAAAAAATTCGATAAAACTTCAAGACTTCTTGTCAAGACCTACGTATGATCTTGGTCTCGTCTCGAATCCTTTCAGTGAGATCTTCTTGAGTTTTCAAGACGAGACCAAGACGAGACTAAGAAAGTCTTGGTATTGGCGGCAGCCCTCCAGAATTCGAAGCCTAGTCTCTGCCAATGGACATAAGCACTACACGAAATTCATGTGCTTTTTTAAAAGCACACCGCAGATCTCCATTATCGATTATGGGAGCACAAACATGGAGATGTTACATAATATACGAAAAAATTTTGCAGTGGCTTTTTATATCTAAAATTTGTAACGGGTTACTCTCCATCGAAAAGAATTACCTACATATTTTTAAAGCTAATTTAGTCATTATCAATATTTCGCTCGAGCCTGAAATCACTGGGTATTTACAGAGTAAACTAACGATAGATCCTGAATTTATTACCAATATCCCATCTTCCATGTTTAGTCGTAGTACAATCAATCTTATTTAACAAATTTTTTTGAAATTCCGCCACGTTTTCTGAATTTGGAAATCGTCCAGAAATTCCTGATATAACGACAGCATCTCCTGCTATTTCGGTATCGTCAATTGTCATCTTCGAGGCAGATCCAAAAACGAAGAAATTTTACAACTGTTTTCAACAACTCCCGATATACTAGCTGCGCGATTGTTTCACTTGGAAACTAAAAGCTCGACTGAAAATACATTGTTTACAACTGAAATTTCGTTGGTACAAATTTAGCTCATGTTTGAAAGAATGCATCTGATTTAAAAACATTTATGCATATATGTACATGAAATCGTAACGTTTCATGTATTCAATTGTAATTCAAGAAATGACATTGTATATTCAATTTGATTGAATGAATACCTTTTTTTAACAAAACAAGCCACTTTTAAATCTCAAAAAAAGACGAAATTATATCCGTTCTTAAAAATTTTTCACTGAAGATAATCATTCTGAAACTTTTGTTAAGTGCAAATGCATGATAATAACTTTATGTTAAGCCGTTTAAATAATTAAACTATTGTACGTAATACGTGTCACAATATAATATATAGTCATGTTCTTATTTATTGAAGGAATTTTACAACGTGCTCAATTCTACATAACTCAAAAATCGAATTTTCTTTTCGACGGTTTTCTTTCGATATGTAATAAAACTTAAGAGGAGCATTTTTCGTTAATTTAATTTTTTAATATTTCTTTTCAGAAAATGATTCAATTTTTTAAAAAGTTTTATGAATAATTTATACTAGAAAGAAATGCGGTAACGCTAACTATACGCATACCTTATTTATACTAAAATTAGTTAACGAAACCTTAGACTTCACCGCTTTACATTATATAATAGAAGACCAATACATATGCTATTTCATTTTCATTTAAATCAAAATTTGCTTCTTCAGTTCACCTTACCCCATACTCAAAAATCTGTGATATAGTGAGTAAATGTTCTTTCAAAAAATGTTAAATAAATATAAAGTAGTCGGGTAAAAATAATAAATGAAAAGTACACCACTTTGTACTTTAATGCATTGCCGCGTTCTCTCTAATCACGGCAATAAAACTTTATTCGCAGATACTTAAATATCACTAAAAGCGAAACGCTGTGCTTTTGCGTAAGGCACTCGTAGTCTTTCAATAAAGATCTTAATCTAATACTAGCAAAATACCCCTCGGTCGCTATCGCTTCCACGGGACAAAGTACGTCTTGATTTGTACGTATTTAAAAAAAATGGTCTCTTTTTGCTTCTTCAAGGAGAAAATATTGTTTTATTAACATTTTTTATTGACACTTTTTAACGCAAAAACATATGGCTTGAAGTTTGAATAAGTCATTCCCAAAAAATGTTTGTTGTATGGAGGTGTGTATGTACGTGTGTGTATGTAGTTCAATCCTGTTTGAATATTCGGTGGTAACTAACTAAATTTTGCAAGGATATTTATTATCCATGAAATAAATAATAGAATGTTGATTTTTACGATGATGCTTCTTCTATCTTTCCCAACCACACATTCATCTCTCCAACCACGCATTCATCCATCCACATACGCGTCCATCCATCCATCCACTCAGCTATCCATACATCCACCCATCCATTCATCTACCCGCGCATCCATCCATCCACCATTTAGATTACTGGGGAGAAGACTCTCTATTCCCCAATTCACCGGATCAATTATTTTATACTCCTCCTACATTTATTAACGACTCGACATAAAATTTTGCATGGATATTCTATAGAGTCCCTAGGGTGCACTAAATAAATTTAGTAACAGTCGATCAAGTAATACTCAAGTAATTGTAAAAGTAAAATTTCACGTTCATTTCTATGGTCTTCGTTATCGTTTCACATCATAAATTTGTACGTACTATGCTCCACAATTTTATATCAGCTATCCCTACGTCTATATGAAATACAGGAAATAGATATTATATAATAGTATATTATGACACTGTTGTGGGAGATGGTTTTCTACCTTGCTCGAGGGTTTTCGCACGAGCGAAGCGAGTGAGAAAATCGAGCAAGGTAGAAAAACACCTCCCACAACAGTCTCATACGATATTTTATAGCACAACAACCTCAAAATCGACAATAAAGTTGGCATTTTGAGGTTAGTGTGCTATAATATATATTTGTTGTACACAATATTTTTATACGCATTTCTTATAATATATAGCAGATGATTGATAATCATGTTATGTAGTTTTAACTTAAGTATTAAACAAAATGCTTAAGAAGAAAAGATTAAATTATGATTTTATATCTAAATATGTCAATCAAAGGGGACCTCACTTAAAAAATAAAAATAATTTTCAGTTGTAAAATAATGTAAAAAATCGCATGAAATTTGAACGCAATTTCTCACTTGATTTATTGTCTAATGTATTTTTAATAAAAAATCATATAATTCATGAATATATTAAAAAAGACATTTGTAGTTAACAAACCCCAAATCTATAATAGTTACAATCGCTTTAGATCAGAATTCTGCTAATTTTCTAAGTACACTGAGAGAAAAATCAAGGACTTATTCTGTGGGATATTAGTCCCGCGATGAATCCATGTATTTTTCTTGCGATGTATCCTGGTTTTACCTGGACAAACTGCATGATACAGATCAACGGAATGTTTCCAAAGAGCCGCCAGGAATTTTGCCGGCGCTCTTAACCCTTTCAGTCACGCAATTCAATTCATTTGGTTATGGAAGTGCAAATATATGTTTCCAATGTATTTTTGAACGAAGAATCCAAATCAAGTGTCAAAAATTGAATAAATATAAAAACAACCCCTCAAATGGGGTGAAAACCACCCTTTTAGTTAAAAAATGCAATTTGTTTGGTAATGGAAGTGCAATATATGTCCACAATGCATTTTTGAATGCAGAATCCAAATCTGATATCAATAATTTTATACATATAAAAACAACCCCTCAAATGGGGTGAAAACCACCCTTATAGTCATAAAATTCAATCCGTTTGTTATGGAAGTGCAATATATGTTTCCAATTTATTTTTGAATGCAGAATACGAATGTAACGTCAAAAATTTTATAAATATAAAAACAACCCCTCAAATGGGGTAAAAACTACCCTTTTAGTCATACAATTTAATTCTTTTGAAGACTATATATTCTTTGAAGACTATATGTTCACAATGTATTTTTGAATGCAGAATCCAAATCTGATTTCAGAAAGTTTTATAAATATACAAAAAATCCCTCAAACAGGGTGAAAACCACCCTTTTATACGTACAATTCAATTCGTTTCACTATAGAAGAAAATATATGTTTCCGATGTAAATTTTAACGCGGATGCAAATCCAATGTCACAAATTTGAAAACATAAAAAAACTCGTAAAATGGAATAAAAAGTAACATTGCAGTCACGAAACCCTGTTTGTTTTGTTATGTTACTGCTAATATTAGTTTCTGATACATTTTTCAACGCTAAATTTGAATCCAATGGAAAAAAATTCAGTAATCGTAAAAACGATCTCTAAAATTCTAATTGGATTACTACGAAAATGTGAATACTCAACGTCAAAGCACTCGATAGGACCTAAGAATATATAAATAGAATTTAGAGCTCAAAAAATATATTGAAAATCTCTGAAAGCCATATAAATTTTCTAAAACACCCCTTGTTACAATCCCCTCGAGTGAATGATTTCAATCCAAACTATATTTTGAAAAAAGAATATTAATAATAATAAAAAAAATTGTTTGCAAGAACTTCAAAGGATCAAATCTAAGTTTATTAGGTAGTTACATAAAATTTCTATATTTTTCCTATCAAAAATTTCAATATCATTATTCGTTCTAAATTATCAGTAATCTCACAACATTGTGAAATTTGTTTTGGTTTATTCTAAAAAATTTTTATCATGGAATATGCTGAAATCACCAGTGATAATGAAAGTGAAGATGAATATGATGATCCAGAATATGATTCTGAATGTGATGATGATTCGGATATTGACAAAAATCAAATTGATGAAGCAGTAGCCTCGTTAGAAAATACTTCATATAGTGAAAATTCTAACGTGATTGAATATGAAAGTGATAGTGATACTCCGTTGAGTGACAGATTAGCTGCTTTAGATGGTATTTGGGATAATAAAAGAAGAAAATTCGACGAAATAATTTTTTCCGAAGATTGCGGTCCAATGGTTCCTTCAGATATTCGTTCACCTTCACAAATTTTCCTTTGCTTATTTTCAGAAGTTTTGATCGAAAGAATTGTCGAACAGACTAATCTTTACGGGCAGCAATCAGACAAGCCATTTGAAGAAGTAAATAAAGCAGAAATATTGAAATTTATTGGCATGAATATCATGATGGGAATAAGTAGGTTACCCGCCATTCGGTGCTATTGGTCATCTAATTCTCAATTACACAACTCTTATATAAGCCCTGTTATGCCTCTCAATAGGTTTTTTGCTATCCTGTCTCATATACATTTGAATGATAACTTATCAATGCCACAAAAAGGTGAACCCAATTATGATAAGCTATATAAACTAAGACCCTTACTTGATATGCTTTCAGAAAATTTTATAAAATTCTACAAACCATCTGAAAAACAAGCTGTTGATGAAAGTATGGTCAAATTCAAAGGTAGAAGTACTCTAAAACAGTACAATCCACAGAAACCTATAAAAAGAGGTTTTAAAATTTGGGTTAGAGCAGATGAACATGGTTTTGTATGTGAGTTTCAGGTATATACTGGAAAAACTGCTAACTTGGTTGAAAAACAATTGGGCGAAAGAGTTGTAATCGATTTAACCCATCAAATTATTTCAAAAAATTATCAAGTTTATTTCGATAATTACTTTACTAGTGTTAATTTGATGATTGAACTCAAAAGTAAAAATATATTAGCCTGTGGAACAGTACGAAAAAATCGGAAAGGTTTGCCAAAAAAACAAATAAACGATAAAACAATGAAAAGGGGAGATTATGAATCTCGGACTTCATACAAGGGTATCAGTTGGATAAAATGGAATGATAACAAACCTGTCCAGTTTTTATCTAATTTTCACGATCCTTCAATCAAAACTACTGTAAGTAGACGACAAAAAGATGGTACTAGCATTCAAATCAATTGTCCACAAGCCACTCGAGACTATAATAATTATATGAACTGTGTTGACAAAGCAGATCAGTTGAAATCTACATACGAGATTAGTAGAAAAAGTAAAAAGTGGTGGCTTCGAATATTCTGGCATTTTATCGATGTAACCGTTGTAAATTCTTTCATCATTTACAAGCAAAATACCCCTACTACTAAAATGAATTTGATAGATTTTCGACTAAAGCTGGTAACTGAGCTTATTGGGTTTGCATCACCTAAAAAAAGAGGTACCAAGACAAAACAATTTACTCCTAGTAAGCGTAAGCCTCAAATTTCAAATGAAATAAGATTTTCTCAAGCCCCGCACATTCCAACTAAACTCAAAATACAAAGAAATTGCACTTGTTGTAGTTCTAAAACAAATCGAGTTAGAACTTCCTACATGTGCACAACTTGCAATGTTCCATTATGCATAAAAGAAAAACAAAATTGTTATGAAATATATCACAAAACGTAAATGTATATAAGATAAAAGAAAATGAATAAATATCTACCTGAAAAAGATTTAGAAAATAAAAAAAAAATTATAAAAAAAAAAGAAAAAAAAACGAAAAAAAAAATAAAAAAGAAAAAAAGAAAAAAAGAGAAAAAGAAAAAAAAAAGAAAAAAAGAAAAAAAGAAAAAAAGAAAAACAAAAAAAAAAGAAAAAAACATAACTCTGCCACAGACGGTCCCAAGCCCGTGTTCTAATGAGGAGGGGGTTTTTTTACTTTCATAACCAAACGAATTCAATTTCATGACTAAAAGGGTGGTTTTCACCCCATTTGAAGGGTTGTTTTTATATTTATAAAATTATTGATATCAGATTCGTATTCTACGATCAAAAATACATAGAAAACGTATATTTGTACTGCGATAACAATAGAAATCAAATTTTGTGACTAAAAACAATAGGGAGCCGATATATCGGCTTCTGTGACTGAAAGGGTTAATGGAATTCTTGTATAATGAAGCGCAGTGATTTGTTTCGGAAGCGATGCGCGGTTCGAATAGCATGTAGGTTATAAACAAGGTGTGCTTTATGCTATAGGGAGTAAATGAAACTATTTTATATTAATTGCAGGCTTCATTTTGTAATAACATTTATCTACATATAAATATAAACAATCAAATTGTCAGCTATTATGAAATTCTATTGATTGTACTTTATGAATATAGCTTATTTATTGTTACTATATTATTTCACATTTTTATAAAATTGAACAGTTATTTCTTTTTTATAATATCTAAATTACAAGACAAAACTCAAAATTATTGAGAATTGTTTTAATACATTATTTTACTAAGTTATCAATTCTGCGAAATGCTACATAATAACGAACCTAACAATAAAGGTTAGATTACAAGGTTGTCATATTTTTATAATAGTTAAATAAATAAATAAATAAAATATAAATAATTAAAATTAATAATTATATATCACTCAAACCACGAAATTTCAGAGATTTTAAACTGATGGTATCAACAAATTTGATAAGATTAAATATATATTGTGTGTACACGAACAAGAAGACGAAAATCGCAAGCAGAGCAACCACAACATTCCTGGTGGCTCTTTGGAAAAATTACGTGAAACTATACCATGCAGTTCGTCCTAACAAAATCAGGATATATCGCCACAAAAGGGCTTGGATTCATCGCGTGAATAATATTTCATGGAATAAGTCCTTGGTATTTCTCTCAGTATAGATAAGTGACTATTCAATTACGTGAATTTTTCATATTTTTTATTTTTAGATAAAACCTCATATTTTAGTAGAGGTATGTGGATAGTAAAGTACGTGGATAGTAGAGTGTGTGGATAATGGGATGCATGGATAGTGAGGTACGTGGTAGCATGCCCAGTGTGCGTATATTTAGAAGTAAATAATTAATGTGTTTCTCTTCATACTCTCACACTCTCTCATATTATATTTTATTCTCTTTTTCCCTCTCACATTCACTTTCGCACTATGTTCCTCTATCATTCAAGCACGCTCTCACTCAATTATATACCCATTGACTCACTCATTGCTAGCTTTATCACGTCCTAACTCACGCACTTATTCAATCATACACTTACACACGTCCTTATTCTTGCATTCACATACTCACTTGTTCACGCACCCACTAACGCATGCACTTACTCATCTACAATCTGATACACTTAAATGCGCACTCACTCACTCTCATATTCGATCACTTCGTCGCATACTTACGCACTAAATCACTCACTCCTTCACTGACACACTTAAGCATGCAATCTGTCATTTACTTATTGACATGTTTACTTATTCAAACACTCACTTACTCAACTGCTTACTCACTCACTTAAGCACTTGAGTTCTGTCGCTCTCGTGCATTCGCTCTTTCATTCACTTAATCAAATACTTACACATTCGCTGACGTCCTTACTCACATACTCAATCTCGCCCCCTCCCCCTTCTTTTATCCCATTTTATTTTCTCATTAATATACTTTTCCGATTTATAGCGTTACACGACTATTTCGATAGTCTTTTAAATTAAGCATAATAACTACACATACAACCATATAATTATGTATTTAGACATGTTTACTATACATAAGTGCCGCCTACTTTAATTTTATCATCTCATCCCTTCTCCCCCTCCTTATATCCCATCTTTTTTCTAATATTGTACTTTTCCGATTTATTGCGTTATAGGACTTATTCGATAGCCGTAAATATCAAGCATAATAACTACATATACAAACACATAATTATGCATTTAAATATGTGTATTATACATAAGTGCCGCATACATTAATTTTATCACTTCATCCCCTTCCCCCGTTCCTTATTTCCCCTCTTTTTTCTAATTTCACTCTTTTCCGGTTTATTACGTTACACGACCTTTTGGATAGTCGTAAAAATCAAGCATAGAAACTACACGTACAAACACATAATTATGAATTTAGACATGTGTACCATCATAGGAGCCACCTACTTTAATTTTATGACCTCATCCCACCTCCCCCCTCCTTATTTCCCCTCCTTTTTATTATTTTGTACTTTTCTGATTTATTGCGTTACAAGTAGCCATCACTTCTCTTATATAGGACTAGCATCCCCCGTCACGGCTTCGCCCGTGCTAATAGTGCGTGGAACTCACAAGTAAATAATATCTATTTGACTTGGAGACTTGAAATTTTATAATATAATAAAATATATATGTGTTATGGTTTAAATAAGAAAGGATTTTACCCCTTTTGGGTAACCATAAATCCATAAATTGATATTTAGGTAGTTTCATAGGCAACCTTTGGGGATAAAAATCGAATTCATAACTTTCGATATTCCGAAGATATCGATAAAAACGTGAAAACACGTTTACCTCCTTTTCACCCTCTTAGAGCTGGATGGAGGTAAAATCCGTCCTTATCTCACCCCTACACCATAAGAGATATATACCACAAAAATGTCAAGTCTATAGATCCAATGGTTTGATCTGGACGTTGATGAGTGAGTGAGTGAGTGTGAGAGTGAGTGAGTGAGACAGTGAGGTGTATCGGACATCTTCATTTACAGATATAGATTGATTAATAAATATTTATTTTGCTTCTTAATTATATTTAGTTGAAAATTAACCTGAATCTTTTGTCTTCAATAAAATCTTGTTTCGTTGGATAAATTAAAGAAATATAGTACAAAAATATTACACATTTCATCCTTTTCCACCCCTTAGAATCAATTTAAAATCTTATTTCCTTGCAGAAATACAGTAAAAAACCATAAAAACACAGTTACTTTCACCCCTTTTCACCCCTTAGGGGTGGAATTTAAAAAATCCCTTTCTTAGTGAGCACCTATCATTTGGTAGGAAAATACCCACAAATTTTCAAGTTGATCGGTCCAGTGGTTTTGGCTGAGCGTTGATGAATCAGTCAGTCAGGACAAGTTCTTTTATGTATATAGATTTTTTGCTTCCTCCTAAAGGAAGTTTTGTAATAGTAAAAGAACTCGCTGCCAATTCATTGGCACTTAACTTTCTCAAACTTTATAAATTGTTCCAATATGAAATTATTCACTCTATTTAATGTAGTGGTGTAATTTGAACTTATGCAAAAGCATAGCATAGATTATGAAACAATATTGTTGATAAAAACATTTTTTAATGTATATAATACATACCATTATTACAAATTAATTTAAGATAATATTATAATATATAACTAAGAAAATCATAAAAATGTTCATTGAGTGTAATTATTCGAGTTAGTTATTAAAAATAGTTTATTCAAATTCATTTTAACTGTGAACCCAAATTTTAACTCAATTAAATTTTATTCCTTACAAATTGTATTGGAAAAGAAAACATAAAATATATATCGTTTAACTAAAAAGTGTTCTAGTCTTCTCTTATTTTGGAAATATATAATACAAAATTTATTTTACAAGTTATTGGAGTATACGCATATTTTTGTGATAAAAACAAGGGGTTGTAAAAAAATTCTTTACGTACACCTACTAGATAAAATCTATTTTAAAAAGTTCAAGAATATTTTCAACTATAATTGAACAAAAGTTAATATTTTCGACTCTGTTTAAACTTAATTTATGGTCTGAAATAAATCAAATATTTGTTGGACCTATGCAAAAGTATGATTGCATAAATTATGAAAAAATATTTAAATTGTGTAAAAACTTGAAAAGTTTTTGCATATCAAGTTAGATCTTTTTCAATTGACAATAATACATTTAGCAACACTAATTGTTTATTAAATTTTATTTATTAATATAATAAATGTACACTATACATTTTACATTTAAATCTTGACCCTCAGCGTTAGCGCCATCTTTGACGTTGTATATATATATATATAAGTGAAACAGGGTAATGAGGACTATTCTGTCGTTTGGTGGCGCTAGTGTGACACATGGGTCAAAACATTGCGACTATATCTATATATGTATGTAAGATGCGCGCGCATACGTATATATAGATATACTCATAATGGTTTGACCCACGTGACACACTAGCTCCACCAAACGGCAGAATAGCCCTCATATGAGGATGGCGAGCGCCAAACTCGAGCCAGTAGATGGCACAAGCGGGAACAGACTCCAATCAATCAAAGCGTAGGAATCGTCACTGCTGATTGGCTGGAGTCTTATTTCACCGTGCTGCCATCCGGCAAAAGTTTACTAGGTCACCATCCTCATCACGGAGAGCGTGCAGTATACATATATAATGTATACACAACGACGGGAAGCCTGGACCTGGAGGGAGATCGACGATACGCTGTGTGGACTGTGGCTGTGTCTCTTCTCGGAGAGTGTGCTGCTCGGTGTCTGTGCGCAGAGCTGCAGTAAATCTATATATGTCGAAGAGCGAGTCGTATTTGCAACATCAGAGCAGTGGAGGAAGAACGAGCTGCAAGCTGGAGGGAGGGAGAGCCGCAACATGCACTGTTTTCATAACAGTAGACGGAGTGGGAGAGAAGCGAAAAAATGTGGCCTTCCTTCCCGTTACCGCATTATATATTTCTCCTCAGCTTTTCCCCTAATTTTGTTAGATATTTTTCTCCTCATTTTTTTTATACCCTAGCCATAAGATGTATTCTACATAATAAAAATCGATTTTCTATGTCGTACGATAACTTGAGTAAAACGGCATGATTCCTTTAAAAAATTTCCAAAAAGGTAGCTTTCAACTATTTCTTTGCTAAATTATTTGTTCAGATCATTAGGACTTTTATTTTTCAAAATATTTGAGGTTGTTTCTTTTTTAAACTTTTTTTGGGACTCAATTTTTTCATTTCTTAATGAGATTTCGAAATTAAAAAGAAATTTTAAGATTCGTCGACTCATTTCTATTTTATAACGATTTTTCTATTTTATGTTATTCTGAAATTAATGAGGTAACTTATTGTGGTATGATAGAAAGAATAGAGAGCATAAAATTATCTATCTTCTCCAACACGAAATTTTTAACAAGCTATTTTCCTTCTTTTGTTATACACGTCTTTTTTTTTAAACGGTGATATTTTTTAAACATTAAACAAATGAATCTGTATTTTGTTTTTTAATTTATCTTTTGGTAACAATCAATGATAAAAAAATATGACTTCTTTAGCTATTAATAAAAAAGAAATTCATATTGGAACAATTTATTTAGTTTGAGAAAGCTAAGTGCCAATGAATGGAAGCGTTTTTTTTGAAAAGTTAATATTTTGCATTTAAGCATATTCAAGTCATCTGGTTGAAAAAAGTGCATCCAATGCATCCAAGTGCATTCGGTACGTGAAAGTACATCCTGTGCATTCATGTGTATCCAAATGCATCCAAATGCATTCGATACATCTATGTTGATTCAGCGCATTTAAATATATCTGGTGCATCAACGTACATCCGGTGCATCCACGCGCATCCGTTGCATTCAACTGCATCCATCTCATCCATGTGCATCCGATGTATCTAAATAAAACGAAGCGCATACGAGTTTCTCTGATGTATCTGCGCCCATCATTATGTGTTCAAGTTTATCTGATGTATCTACATGCATCCAAGTGCATCTGATGCATCGAACAAATTAAATGAATATTATATAAGAGCATCCGATACTTATCTGATACTATTTGTGGGATTTACATGAAGTATCGGATGGATGTTTTACTTGGTCCTAAGGGTGCATACATAAATTTTTGTATTTATAACTATAACTGTACCTCAAAACGGTGACACAAATTTTATTAAATAAGGTATCAAATACCAAGTTAATTGCAGCCTTAGGGTTAAAAAATACTCGCTACATCGCCGAGAAAAGGCACATAAGAGCATAAAATACTGTAATTAAGTGGATATTCCGGGAAATTATATATACACGCTATAACTCGGGTAAACGTATTTTCGAGCATTTTAAGAGGTTTCCTTCACTAAAAAATAATTTATCGTAAAGAAAGTAATAAAAAGTAACGTTTAACCAGTTTAAAGTAAGTTCCAAAATTATTATTAGCTTTTGTGGGTATGTTACATGCGAGAATGTACTTAAGTTGTTGCTCCAGGAACACCGTAACTTCATTTTCATAAATGATATAATAGTCATTTAAAAAATAGTTAAAGTGGTATAAACCCTTTAAAAACAATATTTCGTTGAAAATGTATAATATAAAGTTCTAAAGAATGTTAAAACCCTTTATGATCGATTTTAGAATGAACTTCAGTGGTTATTCCGAGCACAATTTGCACGAAGGTGCAGTTAAGTGGTTATGCACTTGGCTGGAATTGGCATATATGTAAGTTTCCATATTTTCTATGACTTTTAAACGAGAAAGGGTTATTAAAACATATTAAAATCAATGTAAACACAATTTTGACAAAAAGTCAGTGAAGTGGTTATTCCTGTAAGCCACAGACTTATACACGTATATATCACCGGCAAAATTCGAAATCCAGACAAAACCCGAAATGCGTAGGTCAAACGCGAAATGCCTAAGATTTTAGAAAAACACCGAATTTCCTAGAGATTTTTAGGCATTTTTAGTTTTGTCTAACAAAAATCAGTCAAAACTCGAAACATCGCCAGCTAGCGATTGCAAATCTATCAAATCTACTTGACAATGACTGTTCATATCCGAGTACAATATAGGCTTTGAAAATAAGCCGTGCTTTCTTTTCACTCGTTATTTATGGCACACCCTTCGAGCACAACTCACACGTTAATAAATAAATAGAAATTAATTCTCTAGTAACATTTGCATATTTTGTACTTGTTTTGTGAATCAGACGATTACGGCCACCATGCCCTGTAGATACGTGCGCAGCTTCTATGACACTAAATATTTCTTCAATAGGTAAATAATATTTTATTTCCAACACGTCAAACCTTTGCAGCCTTCTGTACTGACGATGATTATTTTTTTAGATGATTTTACTGTAATTATATCGTTAAGAACATCATTGTATGCTTCCTTACTGAGAACCTTGTAGTGTTCGGATTTCGTTGCTTCTCGAAGAAATGCATCGTTCCAATGACCTTGAAAATTATCAGCTCAAGAATTTTCGGTACTCATAATAGCGCAGAACTGAGACTAAGCGTACGATTTGACAGGCGATCAGATACTGAAGCAAATAAATATCGAAACAATATTGAAAAGTTTGATATTGAGATAGTATAATTATTCTTACAAAACAATCGAAAAGGTTTCTAACGAGAAAGTGTACTTCTTATTATACGCGCAATTACACTCACTATACAATAAAAACAATAATAATAACAGTTGTGTTTCAATTTGCCTCACGGAAGTCATTTTGAGTTTTGACTGATTTTTGTTAATCAAAACTAGAAATGCCTAAAAATCTCTAGGAAAGTTGAGTTCTTACTAGAATCTTAGGCATTTCGCTTTTTGCCTACGCATTTCGGGTTTTACCTGATTTCAGCTTTTGGCGGTAACATATACATGCACATGCATATAAGTATACTTACACAATCGCACGTAAACATATGCACATATACACGTACAGTCGAAGTAAAGTTCTTCTGTCAAGAACAGTTTGAATACTTTTGAAATACTGTAAGTTCATTGGATAGAAGATAGAATGAGTCGTTGATGCTAACCTCATTGGAGGTTTTCAAAACTATTCTTAACAGAGGAATTTTACTTCGAGTGTACACACGCACGTACACAACAACACTTTCCACTATCTCAAACATTTCTTAAATTTTTGAAAAGTTCTATTGTGAAAATCCCATAAATAAACAAATATAACGCAACCTACTTCATAGCAATATTTCAATAATTAGAGAAAATTTCGCGATAGTGAAAAATACCACAGTGAATACTATGAATACTCACGCACATAGACATATACAAGCGCACGTACACATACGTACGTCTATACCCACACATATACATATGCAAACATGTTCATAAAACAAGTATATAAAATACAAATGTAAAATACAAAATCACATATGCATTGTGACATAACGGAGTCCCAAAAAAGAGGGGACACATGGCTATTATATACAAAGAAAGAAATAATTAAACAAACATATTATTATTTATAAAAAACAAAAATAATTTACCTTATCGATTTCAAAATATCGTAAAATATTGTAAAATAAAGAAATTATTATAAAACCAAAGCGGATGGATGAATCTCAAAATTTCTTTTTAATTCAGAATCTTCAATAAAAAGAAAAAAAATAAGTCCTGGATTGCAGAATATGACCACGTCGTTCTCGAGATACAAACAATAAAAAAAGATTTAAAAAAACATAACTTCAAATAACTCGGACTGTAAAGGTCGTTATAATCTGGGTTTCCAACAGTCTCAATAGATAGTAAAAAAAATACCTTTCTGGAAATTTTCAGAAGGATTTAATGACATTTTACTTAAGTTATCGTTCGTCGAATAAAACGATTTTTTTAGAAAGTGATTTTTTTCTCAAAAAAAGAAAAGTATAATGGCTTGAAAATTTTACAAAATATTCTTATCTATATTCCTCATCACCTCAAATTTTTTCAAATTGTTCCATGTTATATTTCCCAGAAATCATCTTTTAAACAAAACACGACGTTTTCGTGTATAACAAAAAAAAGAAAATAACTTATTTAAAATTTCGGATTGGAAAAGATAGGTAATTTTATGATCTTTCAAATGCAATGAAAATGAATTGATGATATTATTTCGAACATACCAAAAAACACAAAATACTATAACTCAAAAATCGACAAACCGATAAAAAACACAAAAACATCGAAATACAATACAAATTTTTTACAGGTCCCTTCCTTTAAAAAAAACAAAATAATTGACTCCTGAAACATTAATTTGGCACACACACAAGCACATGGATACGCACACGCACACACACATACCCACATACATAAACATGTTTCTAACATGTTTTTAGCAAAACTATTTTTTTACCATCACAAAACTTCCTGTATGAGGAAGCAAAAATACTATTGCTATATTCATTAATTACAGCTAATGCTTAATTTTAATGCTATTTACGGAAAAAAGGAAACATATTAAAAATACGAAAACTTAATTTTTAGTTAACCTAATAACTATTGTATGATTAATATTTATCAATGTAAGTTACATGGAAACACCGTAAAGACATGTCTCGTAAATAAATTGATATTTGGGCAAAGTATTATATATAGCAATCGTCTCTTCTTTATGGCGTCTCAAGAAAACGCGCAAAGAATCAAAACTAAAACTAACTTATTATAATATATCTATAATACCTACATAATTAATAGCCTAGCTCATGGGTTATTTTTTAATTTTTAAATATATACTTTGAATAATTTGCACTATCTTAAAAGTGCTTTCCCGTAATAACTAAATTATGAGAAAAGGATTTCTGGTAAATAAGTGAAATCAATTTGTAGTAGATAATGCAAGTATATTATATATATTGTACAGAGATGTGTTTCAGTCGAGCAATCTTGGTGAACTGACTACGTATTACGTTTTCTTTATGTACTATAATTCGAATAGTGTTAAATAAATAAATAAATGTTACATGAGAACTTAAGCGATAAGAGACGAAAGCCCAAAAATACAAACTGACTTTTTATGAGTATTCGGAGAAGTCGTAATCTATCGACATACAAATATATTATTGAATAATTAATAACATTGTAGGAATAATAATAATAATAATATAGTATATAGATAGAATATGAGTATAACATTTGCTTAGATTATACGTACTTATATGTACATTTGTATATTAATGTATGGTTACGTCATTGCAATAAGGGGCCGTGTACAAATTACGCAAGGGTTGCAGGGGGAAGGGGGCTAAACAAATTCTTACGTAAAGCCTTATTTACCTTATTTACCTTATTTATTTCAATATCCGTCTTTACATAATGTTTTTGAAATGTCGAAAAAGGAGATGAAAAGGATTTACAATGGATTGAATCATAATACGTTAAAGTTGATGATGACTGTAAAAACTTTTCTAATGAAAAGAAGCTCGATGAAACTTGCAGACCCGCAATACGTTCGTTACATGAATGGCTATCTTGTTTTTTGACAGATGAAAATTAATATACATATATCTTATTATACATATTATCATAATTAATATCATTATTATTTCTCCATTTATTATATTCTAATGTCATATTAAACCGTTTACGGCTGCATAACCCACAAGTATTTCATAAATTTATGAAAATTTTGTTACATTTTATATTATTACAAAAACAAAATTTTCCTAAATAATTTTCTTAGACATTTTTCACATTATATACTGCGTTATTGAAGCAGCGTCATGTCAAAGATTCCCTAGAACTTTTCTATTTATCATCGCTCTTAAAAAATTAACAAAATAGTCATATATTAGCCGCCAAGCAAATGTTAAGATAACTTTGAAGTAAAAACCTAAGGTTAAAATTTAAACGTTAAAAATTATAATTAAATTTATACTAAATCTTGAAATAAAATTAGATTATTAAGAATTATTTATTAATAATAAATAACCATTCAATTACCCCCCCCCCCCTTTGAACAACAAAATCTTACGTAAGAGAGGGGGGTAGGGGTCATCAAAAACTTAGGGTTCCTTATATGGGGATGTGAAAAGACGGAAAATAGTCCTTACGTAATATGAACATGACCCCTAAATGTAATTCAATGTGCGTGGTACGCGCGTTTATTAATTTCTAGTCATTCAATACCTATATGACGAAAAATATCGGGACGAACACGAAAGAGAGATAAGAAAGAACAACAGATAGAGGGGAAACTCGGGCCGGCTCGACGTATCGCCGTTGGACTTGTTTCGAAAGAGCGTGATTTGTAACTTCTTTCTTCTCTAAAGGTGAACTTGCACCAAATTTTGCCTAACCAAATTTATAAAGCTCTATACACACGTCAGCATATTTTATATCTAGACTCACATTTATTGGTATTAACAATGTAATGTTATCGAGTTATATACCTATTCTCAAAACGCTTACATTACGGTATACACTATACATTGAACAATAATAGAGTAATAACGAAAGTATATTTGGACTGTAAGTGCGTGCATGAATGATCGGGTCAGAGTACGAATAAATAGAATTTGAAAGTAGAGATGCAGTAAATTTAAGTGTACGTAAGAATATGTGGGTATAAGGGATACCCGAGTAAAAAAAACTTATATATAATTATATATAATTCTGAAGGGATTTAATAAAAAAAATAATTAAAAATTTCGACGTGGACTCGAACCGAGGATCTTTGACTTACTAGACCGTTACTTTAACCACTACCTTACCTAACATGTCTTGTTTGTAACACAACTGAATAATTGGATAAATCATACCGTTAGTCACTTATATATAATTATGTATAATCATATACAATCATATATAATTATTTATAGTTATTTATAATTCTAATTGGGACTTTGCATGATTTTCAAAAATGCATAAATGACATAGAAAATGTTTATTGGCTCTAAAATATTTTTCAGAATTTTTCCAACTCGAATTTATTGAAAAAAATCATTATTTATGTATGCGATTTTGAATTTCATGCGAATTATTTCGAAACGATTCCTATTAGCCAGTAGATTGGT
This sequence comes from Gastracanthus pulcherrimus, assembly GCA_949152435.1. Taxonomy (NCBI): domain Eukaryota; kingdom Metazoa; phylum Arthropoda; class Insecta; order Hymenoptera; family Pteromalidae; genus Gastracanthus; species Gastracanthus pulcherrimus. The sequence goes on along the minus strand of OX424575.1, from coordinate 167,647,352 downwards.
GACATCACATGGTATAATTTCGGGAATTTATTACGGGAAATGTTTAAATACTCCAATATATCATAGAAAATTTGTATAAACAAAGTATTGTGGCACATATTCTTAATAATTTTCGACCAGGAATTCAATGCTGATATTAGATTTTGGGCCCGATATATTTTTAAGGTCCACTTAAGGTCGGACTTCATTTTTTCAAATGAGAATATATCTTTTTTATTACATATTGGAATTCTTCTTCTCAAAATACATACGAATACGTATTTAGTTTATTTAAGTTCACTGTCTGATTTCAGTTAGAGGAAAATCTAATTTTGATAGGGCCCAAACTAATCTGGTTAAATTTTAATGATCAATATACATAATCAATAAACTAATATATATATATATATATATATATATATATATATCCGTGTGTATTTTGAGACGAGGAATTACAATATATAATAAAAAAGACATGTTCTCATTTGAAAAAATAAAGTTGGTCTTTAAATGAGCCTTAAAAATATATTGGACCCAAAGTCGAATATCAGCTTTGAATGCCTGGTCGAAAGGAAAAAAGATATGATTATAAAGGATATGTGCCGAATTATTTTGTTTAGAAATATTTAACTTGAGATATTGGAGCATTTAATCATTTTTCCGTACTAAATTTCCAAAATTACATCATTGCTACATCACAAATCGACTGGACAGTAGGAATCGGTTCGAAATAATTCGCGCGAAATTTAAAATCGCATACATAAATAATGATTTTTTTTCAATGAAAAAATACTGTACTGCCAATAATGAATCATTTTCTAAGTCATTTATGCGTTTTTGAAAATCATGCTTTGATGGTTTGTCCAAAGATATTTTTTTTTACTAAAATTGAATACTGATAGCCAGTAATCAGCTGATGCAAAATACAACGTTAATTCCGTTTCAGTACAGTGGCCTCGCGCTATAATGACGGCATTATAACAAGAAGCACTTGTAATATTTAGTATGAATTCAGAGTAAAAAGTCAATTTTCAGTTGAAATATATATTTCAGAGATAGAACATTATAATTCGATTGGAAATAAAAACTTTGCATTAAATATTACAGTGGCCTCTTGTTATAACGCCGGTATTATATTGTGAGAACACTGTAGCACTGTCGCCAACACTGGTCAATAACAGTTTTTCGACAAAGTTCAGCATTACATTGGAACCCCGAGACTAATACAAATACACCGACCATCCCAAAACGGATTCATCCTAATACAAGTTTTCCCCACTCCACACAAATGCGGGATGTGATTAGATAGAAATATCTAAAGGTATAAAAATATAACTATGAGACATTTGTTATACCAAGAGGTTGCATAACGTACAAAAATAATTTAATATAAGTTTTTTTTTACTCGGGTAGTGAATCTCTAAGCAGTCATCAAAATAACTCAATTTTAAAGTTAAAAAAGCGTATTTACTAGATAAACTATATGAATAAAAGTTAATAAGATATAATAATAAACAAAAAAGATATCGAGATATACCCCTCTATCCTTCTATAAAAAAATTATTGTATCATCACGCAGAAATACGCGCGCATTGTGTGAGTTGCGCGCACTTGACAAAGTTTGCGCGAGTAACACTAGCATTAGCGGGAAGTAATGAGAGCAAAACTCAACTTCTTGACATTTTTTTTAATTAAGAAGCAGTAAATCTTATGACTTTAAGATTTACAAGAATATAATTGTTTTGTAGATTAAGGATTGATAGGAGCAGCGGGTGCAATAAATAAATGAAGCCTCTGTTTAAACAAATAACAAGTTTGTAGTACTTTAATAATTTGTTAGAGTGCACATCGTCGCGAGGTGATGCGTACCGGTTGCGATCCGCGGAGAGACTGACGGAGCAGTGCCAGTTCGTATCGACGCGATGTGGCCTATAAAGTAGTTATGACTAGCGTAGTGGTTTGACAGTACCATACAAATAATACCGCATCTAGAGGACTAATCAGAGGATAGGATATATTTCACTCAAAACTGCGTATTTGAGGCGTCCGCCCACCCTAATCAGTCCATCTACTAAAATAGGGTTGAGACTTTTCTGCCGATGAGAATTGGTAAGTTCATTCCCTTCAGAAAGCAGCTTTACTTCAGTTTCATAATAAGATCTCTGCGTGAGATAAGTCAAAATTACCTTTTCTTGTGGAATATCTTGACCATGAATAGGATCCTCGGAATCTACAGGAAATTGCAAAATAATCTTCTTTTTCTCAATAATTCGACGAATAAATCGCATAATAAATACCGTAATCCGAGTGAGTTTTAAAAGAGAAGAATGATCCTTAATCAAACTTCAAATTTTCTGACTATCCTTCTTGCTTTCAGCAACTATCAAAACTTCAGACATTTTAGTTTTCGGTGCATCGAGTATAGAACTGCCTGAACTATCTTTTCCATCATCTAAATCATGACTGACCTTCCAAGGAATAGAATCATTGTGGAACCTAACAGGTCCCTGTACCAAAGATCATAATATATTAAATCAGCGACTGAAAACCTTGTGAGGAGGTTATCTGTCGAATTAATATGTTGCTAATATGCATTTAGTAGCAGCGTGCAAATGTGTGCACTTCTGTGTGCAACAGAAGTTTTCCATTTAGCAGAAATATCGCTCAACTAAAATAAAACATAACAAGAATTTGACCAGAGATCAAGTTTCACGTACTAATATTTCAACACATCCAAATAGTGACGCACGATTTTGGCAAGCAAGTGGGCCGCAAATAATTTCAATCATGGAATCGGAAGTGTTTTTACTGGGGACACCTTCGTTTTTGCACCCAGTAACGTAACATGAGCTTCATTATCTAAAACCCTTAAATATACAACCGCTGCGTAAGCATACTTTTAAGTGTTGGCAAAACCATGAATTTCAAATACTTGCGTCGTCCGCTTCAAGCCCAACCACCTTGGAATGCGTAACTTTGATATAGAAATCAATGAAGAATACCAGTTCTCCCAGAATTCGAACTTTTTTTCGGGCAGTACCAAATCCTATTCTTTTCCTAAAGCCCAGAAAAATTGCATAAAAATCTTAGAAGTAACTGAAACAACAAAACCTAATGAATCGAACAGTTTGGCAAATTTGGAGAGCACTGACCTTTTAGTTACTTGGCCTGACAATGGCTCAAGAGACAATTTAGAAAAGAATTTATCTTCCGAAGTACATCAATTTACTCCTAGAACAGAGAAGCCTGCATCCATGCTTAAAACATCCTCCGAAGCCAGCATATCTTAAGAAAGCCAATCAATCAAATCAACATGATTTGACAGCCATTTTCGAACATTAAATCCACCTCTATTTATCTAATTAATGACAGTCTCCTGTTTACGCCTTGCTTCTTCTACTGAAAAGTCTCCTGATAAGACGTCGTCTATATAAACATCAATTTTTAGAAGCATTACCCCAAGTGGATGATTCTCCTGCTCATCTTCTGCTGTTAATAGCAAGAAAAGGAAAACAACCGAAAACTTATTTTTTGTGAGAAAGTAAATAAGCAGATCATTGTAAAATCATCTCGTCAAACAATAGCTTGAAGATGTTGATCGGCTGCATACACCCAAATCTGTCAATGCGTTTTCTCGACCGCAGCAGCAAAATCGAATGGAAAAATACACAATTTGGTAATTACATCAACCAACTCTGGCAGCAAATTCGGACCTATATACAACAAATCATTTAAGGAAAACCCAACCCCTCACTAGTTTCCATCGATGCGTTGAACATCGTTCTCAGCTTCGTGGTTGTACTACTCTCCTTAATTACACCGTGGTGAGTGAGAAAGAAACAACCTTAAAATCCAACTCATCTTCATCAACACGCCTCGTCTGACCTAGCGATACATAATCCTGCATAGAATTTGCATACGCCTGCTTCCAACCTGAACTACGAATAAACCTGCGCTCCATATCGCAGATCGATACTTCATCTTTACTGCCGTGGAATAAGAATCGCCTAGCGTTCCTAATATGAACAATTAGATTTACGAGGCAACCTTACCACATATGTTTCATCTGCAGACAATTGCGCATTCGAACAAAACGGTCCCTCAATTCGCGGGACAGCAAACGAGTAATGTGCCTGATTTTCGTAAAAATGCTGCAGATAATAACTAAAATAAAAAACCGTGGCAGACCAAAAACATAAACATATCGTAGAAAGCGAGCGCGTTTGGGGCTAGAAAAGATGATTTTCATAAAAATAACGCGAATCGAAATACTGAATCGGGACAAAATCGGTAGAAAAATCAATCAGATATAAATATCCTTGATCTTGACGTAACGAATGAGTTGGAAAATATTAGTACGCCAGCGGGAAACGGGGTATATTTCCGCTTTGTAAGTCGGACGTCCATTCACCTAAGAATGGGCAAAGCGTGGCTAAACTGTAGAAATCGCTTCCATCTTAGAAGATCATCTCGAGGAGCTATTGCACGATGTAGAACCCAAAGGCCTAAATGTAGAAATAACGTGCTGCCGGAAATTTGAGATCTCGGTAGGGGACGTAAAAGTGTCAGCCTTAATAGATACCGGCAGCGAAGTGACAGTGATATCGGAAAATTTCTATTACGTGACCATAACGAGCTTTAAAAATAAGCCAGCCTTGCCTATAAGCGGTAGAATAATCAACGGCGTGAAAAAAGGGGAGGTAAATCAACGCGTTTGATAATTTAGGTGTTCTTAGGTATAAATATAGGTGGTATAAAAACGAAATTAATTTTTATCGTAGTACCGAAACTAGTCAAGCCATGAACTCTAGGCTACGATATCCAGAAGGCTTTAAGAGTCCTTATAGACACAAGCAACTTCTGTTTCAAATTAACGGCCAAAACGGCATTGTAAAATACACAGATCGACGATTCAGTTCAAATGAATATACGTCAATGTGCATTGAAGTAACAGGTTAGTATCTCGAAATCGGGGATGACCTGATCATGCTTTGAAGATAGATATATCACTTTTAAGATTTTTTATTAAACGCATAGTATTAAATTTGAAGCTACTGTATCAGAACATTGTAAGAGATTGATAAAAGATTTACGACCAGCATATAAAGCACCGACAATATCAGAAATATCAAATACTCAATTAGACTTAGCATACATGGATGCAATAAAACCTCATTTATTAACAGATAAATTGATTCATGTCCTAATAATTATTAAAGTCAACAATTCAAAAGTTTTATGCGCTATGCGCAGCGAACAAAATACGTATATATTTATAAAAGAAACAAATTTTTTTGAAATTAGTGAAGACGAGCCAAGTGAAGTTTTACAGGACTTTATTGATGATTGTGTGAAGCACGTAAACGATTATTATACGGTTACAATATTTGTCATCATTACAAATTTGCTAGTTTACTTACCCTTGCAGAGAATAAGAATTGTATCCGACAAAGAGATATGTATATGACAATCCTCATGCCACATGAAATATGTTCATTGCAAAAAGATGTGATCAAGAAAGATTTAATAAAAGATCTTAAGACACTATCACACGAATTTTCTTGTATTGAAGCTAGAATTCTAGAATTAGGTGGTTGCAAAATAATGACATATATTGCAGGCGTATGTGGTATTTACTACGAAGCTCTGAAATTATGTTCTGCAAATTATAAAGCAATGAAACAAATACTTGCTAACAACACATATGAATTAGGACAGAATGTTGTGAAATTATTGTTTAATGGTAACTTTGAAAAGAGATTTGCACTCAACTTGAATTTTGCTAAAAAATTAATGCTTTAAAAGACAAGCTTCAGCATGCTGACTGTACAGTTACACGAGCCATTGAATACTATATAGATTTGAAGTAGTCAGAGACCAATATAGCAAATATTAGTATTATTACAAATATACTAGATGAAAAGATAATTAATGGAATCAATTTAGCAAGCAATTTCTTAAATCATCATTATAACTGATAGGCATTTGCTAAAAATAATACGCACATCAGTAAAACGATGAACTTTTTTCTTGAACATTTATCAAATAAGGGTATGGAAGATCACACAAACTTCAAAAATAAATCACATGTTTTTTCTATCTTATTTTAAAAAATGTTGAAAGTCCAATAGTATTCTGAACTTTTGGACAGAATCAACATCCAGAATTATCAAAATTAGCAATTGAGCTACTGCAAATACCAGCATATATGCCTTTTGTTAATATAAACCATATGATTATTCAAGGCGATTTAACGACACAACAAATAGATATAAGTTTATCTATTTATTATACTCTAAAACATAATGAATAATCGTTTCATGACTGCTAGTCATTCACAGCAGCTTTGTTAAGCTTTGAATAACGCTAAAGCGTTTTAAGTTATATATTATACGTTGATTGATAAATACTAAAAAAATATTGAAGTTCTATAAAATAGATATCAGTTACTAGATTAATATAAGCAAAGTTCATGTATGCAATTACTTCATTCAACATTATTTACTTGAGTTATTTTTGTACAAACAAAACTTAACTTTATGAAATTTTTTTAAGAAGCTGCATATCTAACGAATTTAAGATTTACAAGAATATAGTTCTGTATGAAAATAATATTCAGTAAAAATATTATTGACTTTTAACATATAAGTTTTCAGTTATATAACTATAAAAAACATCTGAATCATACAGTATGTAACAAATTAAAAACAAATATATCAAATAGTTACCGGTGTTGAAATAAAAAATATTATGAGGACTTTATCTCTATGTCCCTCGATCCCTGTTTTCCTGTATAAAAGAATGATTTTAACATCACGCAGAAATGCGCGCGCATCTCTTGAGGTGCGCGCACATGACTAGGTTTGCACGCGTAATGCTATCATCAGCGAGGAGTGATAAGAGCGAGAGGATTGCTCGAGTTATTTTTGTACAAACAACACTCAACTTCGTGACATCTTTCTTAAGCACTAAATCCTATGATTTTAAGGCATACAAGAATATAGTTCTATATGAAACTAATATTAAGTATAAATTTTATTAAATTTTAGCACCTAAATTTCGAGTTATAGAACTATAAATAACATCTTAAACACACAGTATATAAATATATTTTGCATATCAAGTAACATTTTTAATTGATAATAATAAAGTTTGCAATACTATAATTGTTGATTAAAATTGTTTTTAATGTATATAATGCATATCATTTTTACAAATAAATTATTAGATATCTCAGCCCGTTTTTTTTAAAGAAAATATAAAATGTAAATGTTCCTGGTAGAAAATTGACCAGTCCGACTGGTCAAGTTTGATACCACTATCCAGAGAAATATTTATAATAAATCGATTACTTTATTTGATGTTATACATGTTTTGTAATTAAAATCAATTATTGTACAAAAATTAAAATATTTGTACAAGCGTTGAAACTGTAGATATATTATGCGGTATAAATAAATAAATCTATTAAATAATCTTAATAACTTTATTTTTGTAATATATATTACAAAATAGTTGTAGTTGATACGAATGTTTGATTTTCGGTAAAAAATAATGTATTCAAACACTACTTTTTAACAAAATGGCTAAAAACTGTGGCGATTCTAACGATTTATTTGCGAAAAACTAGTCAACGTTTCTACGAGGGAACAATTTAAAAAATACTTGTCGATTATATTTAAGGGGGGATTATCATGTAAAATACAAACGAAGAATAGGTAAATTTGGGAATTCTATTTAACTCTTGAACACAAACGTAAAAAAACTTCCATTAACACGAACACAGGTCACTGAGTCCCCACGCAACTTCAAATAGCTGTAACTCTTTTAAAACTCAACGAATTTGAGCATAACAAAAAGAATATTATCGTCGGAGTCTTTAGTTTACAACTACATACATAGTAGATTATTTTAAATAAAATTGTAAAATGTTGTAAACAAAAATGTAAGATCGTTTTTCTTTTTAAATGTGAGAATAAGTTGTTTTTTCATAAACTTGTAAAATGTCAATAAAATAAAACCTAAAGAAACTTTACAGGTCGGTTTAGATAACTATAAACCTCAAATTTCAAGAAAAAGATTATACCAAGACCCGATCTTTCAAAAACGATAATTATTTGAAAGCATGAAAATCACGTATTTCTTACATGTACGCTGATATTAATATCTGCGGCATTTTCACAGTAAATATTTATACGTAAAAGGGAAAATAACATTAAATCAATACATATATTGCAAAAGATGTTCATTCATTTAATATTTATGTGAAAAAGATTGATATTTTAATTTATAAAAATGTGAAAAATATTTAAAATGTAGATTTTAGTACAATCTAAGCAACTTATACTATATGCATACTTTACACTTTCCTCTTACATTTCAAAGCCATCGATTGATTGCTTTCACAAAAAGAAAGCTTTGTGACGATAAAAAATTTTTTATCAGAGATTTTGATGAATTTTTATGTTTTTATGATTCGTGAGTCAGAAAAACATGTTTTTAAAAAATGTCTGTATGTGACAAAAAACTTGTGGAACGATAACTCTTCAAGAGAAGCATGTTATGAGCTAAACTTTTGCAGACATATGAAGTACAGCTCAACTTAGAACTGATTACATTTTGAAGGTATTGGATAATAAAAGGAATATTTTAAAAAAATAGTAACTTAAAGAAAATTTCAAAAATCGAAAAAAAAATTTTCTTTTTCATACATTAAATATGTTGTAAATATATATGTTTTTATAATGTACACGTTATTTCCTTTTGATTGATATATCTAGCAATTATTTTAAATTTTTGTTGATATCAACAATAAGAAAGATATTTCAAACTCGGGTGAGGTGTTTTCAGCACTCGTCTTTGTCTCAGGCGCCTTCGTTTCGGCGCCCTCGACTCTGACTCGTGCTGAACACCTCACCCTTGTTAGAATTAGGTCATTTTCTCCCCTTGTTGTACAATGTACTATTTTACTCTTTATGCGTCAACTATATTGAAAATATGTACATTTTCTTACGTATTTTTCTAAAATCATTAGTTTTAGAAAATTCAGAAATAATTTTTTAATTTATTCTAGTACACGTGATTTCCTTTTAAATGATATATCTTGCAATTATTTTAATTTTTTTTATTAATTTAAAAAAAATAAGTAATAAAAAATAATTCAGCGTTTAGACATGTTAAACATTATTTCGAGTTATAATATATTTTTAGAATGCCGATATTGAAACGCTTGAGTTTAATAAGTTAATTTTAGCATTATTTAAATTAAGCAAATTTAAATTAGAAAATTCTTATAGTGGATTTTTCAGAATCTGTCTTTGAGAAAGCATTCGGCTAAAGTAGTTAGCAGCGGTTTTTAGTTTAAGGTGGATTCAGCGATGGGTACCATATCAAACGAGGGCCCCATGGGGGGTTTCATTTATGTTTTTAATTTTGATTCAATTGCCTTATTTAAATTTGTTAGTCTATGTTAGTCAAAAATTTTTTACTTCTCGAGATGTGCAGAGTAGTACATTGTGCAATAAGGGGGAGGAAATTGTCTTTTTCTAAGCGAGGATGTTAATTAAGCACGAGTGAAAGTCGGGGGCACCGGAGCCGCCCGAGACTAACACGAGTGCTTAAAACATAATCCGAGTCTGAAAAAGCCCCTTCTACACTTGTTAAACACCGTATTTTTTGTAATTAGTGCATGAATACCCTTACTTATGCATACAAGGCTAACGGGGAATCATACATTTAAAGTCGTCCACCACACCAATGTAAATACAAACATTTAAAAAATTTAAAAAATCTTCAAAATAAAATTTTTGTGTGGAAAAGACTTTTTTCCTACAGCAGTGGAAGGAAAAGAGCTATTTTCCTCCCGCTACATGACAACGCTCGAAATGTTCAATTTTTGATTCGCTTTACAGGCATGGAAAAGGATCCCATCGAAGAAAAATTCCAGAATTGTAAAATCTATTACCGCTGTCATAATTTGTAACTATTTTAAGATTTATTCAATTTATACAACAAATTAGAAGGAAATTTTATATAATTAATAATTGTTTCTTTAGTAATATCGTCTGCAGAATCGATTGTTACTGTTGTTTTTTTCCTTAAGTCAATAGCTTATAATTTGTTTAAATAACAAATTTTTAAACAAATGAAAAAATATCTTTTCGGTACCATTTTTTGTATTATTATGTTATTCCCTCAATCAGTTTTTGGGAAAACAGAATATGCAGATTGCTCGTAGCCTATTATAGGTAAATCATTGCATAAATATCGGTTGATAATAAAATGAAATCAAATTCAGATACTATCTGACGATAGAATTATCGCATGCTGATTCTTTGGACAATCGGGATGATAAACAAATTCGTTTAATTCAACTATAATCGAAATTCCGATAACCCGGATCGAGGCTATTGTTGCATTATACTCACGATGATGTTTCTGTGTACAGTATATGCCTCCGATTATCACTTGACGTCATTATGGAGTATCACAACAGTGCTCTTCTAATCGACAAAAACACACGATATGTTGATGTATCATCCGCTGTTATGGTCGGTAGCATCATCCGGTATTCTATTATTATCGAGCATTTTGTTTTTCTCACATGAGCGCCTCTTTGTTAATTTGGTGAATTCGGCAATAAATCTTCACGTTTTTCGAGCAATCGTAGTCGATCTTTCCGAAAACAAAGTCAACAATAAATATAACTTTACTAAACAGAAATAGGAATATTTATAACCAACATTAGGTACTGGTATGGTTGTTAGTTGTTACGTAGTTCGTAGCCTTGTTTCCACAATTCCGCCACTCCTCTATACATCTTAATAAAATAATTATTGGCATAGCGCGTTTCTTACACATAAGAATTATACACATAATTATTGTACACAATTTAGCATTGGTTAAATTATATATAGATATATTTGACCAATGCTGAATTGTGCACAATAATTACGTGTACAATTCTTATGTGTAAGAAACGCACTATGCCGAATTATTGATAAATGTTGATGATAAAGTGACATCGATAACATTTTATTTGCGCAAGTTAGAAGTAGGTATCAATACTTTCATCTATATCTACATGCATATGTATAAAGACTGCAGATAAAAGTTCACATTACAACTCTCATATGACTATACATAATGTATATTAATAACCCATTCAAGACGGGAAGTTTTTAATGAAATTTAATGCTCAAAAGTATCGTTACTACGGGTTTTTGAGGTCACTAAATGAAAAATTTTTACTTAGAATTGCTCAATGGGTTTCTAATAATTATGGCATACCAATTATTTTGTTAATATCAGACTTAGATACAAATCTATATCGAAAAGCTTTTGAGATCGCTGAAATTCAAAAACTATAAAAATACGAAATGGCTGATCTAGCATGGTGTATATGAAAAAGTGAAATTTTATTGAATTTGACTGAAATAAATATTGCGATTTAATACTAAGATTATCAATGTTTTTCATGACGTAAAAGCTCAATCACTAATAAATAGTGATATAGTGAGTAGTGCATCGTATCGGAACGATGTTTTTATTTTATCGAATGTTATGAATTGTATCGGTACGATGTTCTTATATTCTCTAAATTTTTTTATGTCCAACGATTATAGGAGTAAATCAGCAGCATTCTATCTAAAACTTTTTAAAAAGTTAATTTTTCACTGTTTCTTTTGGTCGAGGTTTTTGTCTAGTCCATAAAATTTATTTGTTTCCAAGATATTAAAGCTTATGTATTTAAAATATTTTTGTTTTAATCGATTTATCTCGGGAACGGTTCGGTATTTTTCGATCGATCATTGAAATCGCATTAAAATAGAAAAAAATCGAGACTTTGAATAAGTTCATCTTTAAGGAGGGTCTTTCGCTATACAGTGCGTCTCATAACTATAGAAACACCACAAAATTTCACGTTTAAATGTGTATATTATACCTTTTTTTAAAGAACCTGTAACTTTGGAAGCAAAAATCCGAGGATAATTTTGCAAAAAGCCAATGAATGGAAAATATATTCTCTTTAAAACATTACTAGAATATTTATTTCGTATCAACATTAAAGAAGTGATCGTTGTTTCATAACTATAGAAACACTTTAAATTTTTAGACCCATTTAAATCAATGTAAATTTTTTATCTAGTATTCAAGTTTTGTTTAAACCGTCCGTGAATTTTTCATAAGTTAATGTAGACACAATATTTTGGTAACGTCTTAAAGAGAATAAAATTGCCTTTTATTTGCTATTTTTAAAATTATCCCTCGTTTTTTGCTTCGAAAATTACAGGTTTTTTAAGAAAAAGTATAATACACAGATTTAAATGTAAACATTTTTGGTGTTTCTATAGTCATGAGACGCACTGTATATAGGACATAAAACAAAAAAAAATCTTTGTTCTAATAAATTAATTTTCAATTGCTATATCTCCTTCTAATTATAAAAAAATGAGGTAAAGTCAAACGCGGTGGGTATTCAAAAGTATTTTAACTGTATTTCAACTGTATTAAAAAATCTTATATATTTCCATACACATGTAACATGTAAATATTTGTTTCCATTCGAAATCATTACGCACTAAATTGTATCATGATATCCTACTATTAACTTCACCTCAAACAAAACAGCGTATGATCTAAATAAGAATATCTTAAATTAAGAAAATAAAATGAACAAAAAGATATCATTTAATTTAATTATATAAATATATGGAATATTTTACATAACTTTTAACTTTCAAGCAACTGAACATATAATTTAATGCTTTTCCATCATAAATTTCCAAGATATAACCGTTTAAACTAAGAATTGCATTTTCGTGTATAACAAAAGGAAAAGAGCCAATTAGAAATTTGCAATTGTAAACGATTGCTAATTTTGTACTCGTTTTAATATATTTGCACTAAATTGATCATAATATTTGTAACATACCAAAAAAGACAAGAACCTAAAACTAAAAAATCGAAAAGTTGAAAAATTTCTATAAATCGAAAACAAGGTCATGATCTTGAAATTTCTTTTGAATTTAGAATCTTCATTTAAAAACGAAAAAGATGAGCTCTGTTTAGTAAAAAATGATCGCATCCTTCTCGAGATATAAGCGATAAAAACATATTTTAATCCACATAACCTCAATAGAAAATAAAATATTGATTGATTGATTGATTTATTTGAGACTAAGGACTCCAGGTCCTACATAGTCTTAGCATAATTACATTTGCAATATATAATAAATTAAAACATTGAATCACAGGCGGGAGTACCGCAAAAGCACGCAACGACGACATGTACCATACTTAAAATGAATAAAATGAATAAGACTTAGATAACTAATAAAAAGAAAAAAATGTACAATAAAAGTAATGATAAAGAAACAACGGTTGACGCAGAGAGAGCAAAAACAAAAATATAATAAAATGCTTCTAAAATATCTTACAAAAATTTACAATAAAAGAGAAAAAAATATATTAATTAAAACTTTACGCATACAAAATACTTCACTCAGGAGGCTCCCCGAAGGTACGGCGCAGCATATGGTCTAAAAGTCGCTTCTTAAATCTAGGATGTGTTTATTTTGTACCTAAAAATGAAGCCTAGCCCCCGCAGTATTTTCTGTTGGCTCTTTATTCTCGATATATAAGTCATTATACATGGGAGAACGGGGTACTGCCGGTCACCTACGCAAACATGCTTGTTATTTCCACTTTCAAATTGTTTTTTATTAGATTTAAAAAATTATTATGTTAGTTCAAACCATTGACTTTAAATATTTCTTATTGGTTTAATATAGAAATGTAAGATATCGAAACTATAAGACGAAATAAAAAAAGCATTTTGACCGGATTTACTCCACATCAATGGGTAATACCGGTCAGCCTTCGTACAATTCCGGTCACTATTAAAAAGCTACTTTTATAGATGAAACATTTCTTTAAATCAATTATAAGAACCTTCATATGATCAGTCACATTATTATTTGCACTTACATAATGAAATATTTAACACATAAACACTGTTCAATCAAAAACAATTAAGCAAAGTTGCCCTACCTGAGAGCGCAGCGGGACGTTTTCTTAGCCTCACTTTCGGGAGCGTCATATAAATAACATTGTGACCGGTATTACCCCAATTCTGCTTAGTAATTTAAATTGAAATGACAAAAAAGCAATAGGTTTATATTCTGTTATCTTCACTACTTCGTATTCTTAGATTGTTCAAATTAATAAAGTTGAATAAAATAACTGCATAATAATTTTTAGATTATTGAAAATAAGAGTGACCGGAATTAGCCGGTGACTGGCATTACCACGTTCTCCCCTATCCCAAATGCGTATAATTTTAGTAAAAAGAAGTACGTATTCTTCTTAACGGAACTCTGCATGTTTTTACAGTAAAAAATGGCCCTAAAACACAATAAAACTATAGGAGAAAAAAGCTTTAATCTAAACTTTGTTGGATATAAAAATATTAATCCGAATAAAAGTTACTATATTTTTAAAAAATTTGGAAATTTTTGAACAATCTTTATTGATATTTTATTTTCGTTTTATAAATATATGTTTAAACCGATTCGAAAAACTGCTATAATTACACCCTCTTTAGAGGCATAACAATAATGCGAAATCAAGACATATCTGACAAATAGTACCGGGTGTACCTTGGGTGAAAAGTTTTTCTTGCCCTTGTGTGATTACAGTACGAATCGAGGCGAGCAAGCACGAACCCAAGGCGAGTGAATATTGTAAGCCAAAGACGAGGGCAAATAAGGTTACTTTTCACACTTGGTACACAATATACTATTATACGTTGAAAAAATACAAGAAAAATGTTACTGTTATAAAGTTGTCTCTTTGAGAAATCTATAATTAGGTCGCATTTTATAAACGTTGAACGGTAAAAAGCAACTGGGTTGAATCTTATCTTTTTTAAAATTAAAAAATTTTAAATACATGTAGCTGGTTAAAATGTACATAACGTCAGGAATATACAATGTTCATATCGGCATGCAACATTGCAGCATATTTATATATACAGAAAATACTGAAACTCAAAACGTCTGTAACTTTTGAAAGAATTATTTTTAAATAAAAACAAACAAGACGATCTCATTTTTTTTAACAAAATCCTAATTGTATAACAGTTCATCTTTGCTTTACTGATTTTTCGTAATACTAATGCTATTTCTCGAATTTTTATATAATAATCAAGCTATGCTTTTCTGACTGTATACAAGTATTCTCTTTTTAATAAAAGCATCTCCCTAGAAACAACGTCTTGATATTTTGGCAGTACATAATTTTAAATAAGACACATACAATGACCCTCTTTTTCCACGTTTGTTTTCAAGTCTACACAAATCGGCTCGCAGTCATTAGAACGAATCTGGCTGCTAAAGGCGACAGACCTTCTATACGCGAAAGTATTCGTTCAAAAAGAACACGCGTTACGTAACGTAAGATGCAGTATTAATGTATCTATAAAAGCGCAACCACAGCGCAAGCTCTTGCAGACGTTGCAGTTGATACACGAGAGACTCAAGGATTGACAAGTTAATGCATCTCAAAATTATTGCAGGACGGTTCACGTATGAGATTGACGCGTCCGCAAAAATTCCCTTTCTTTTCTTTTGGCTCATTTCCTATCTTTCTAATAGATGTTAGGCGGTCATTAATGAGGGTGGCTACATGTATGTTTCGTTCTGGGCCCTCTTCAGTTTGCCATTTTCATCAATGACATTCCTCGAGTCTTGAGATTCTTCAGATATATGATCTACGCCGATGATACACAGATTTAAAGAAGTTGTAAAAGACCCGAGTTTGCAGGCACCATTCACAATATACATATATGACCTATTTTACACGAATCAAGTTTGTAAAACAATATATTAGAAACATGTTTTGTGCCGTTTGGAATCAGAATACAATATTTTTAGAAAATGCCCGTATGTGCACTGAGAGAAAGGATTCCTTGTGGAAAATGAATCGTGTACTTGCGGAAGCGAATTCTCTCGTACTTGCCACAAATGTTGAATTCTTAGTAGTTAAGAACTCGAACTTGACAAAAGTCAAAATTTTCAAACTTTTCCAAAATTTTCAAATTTTTTCATAATTTTCAAATTGTTTCATAATTTTTTTAATTTTTTCAAAATTTTCAAATTTTTCTAAAATTCTTACATACGCATTAATGCACACGCATACTCACGCATGCATGCAAACGTCACCCATTTCGCCTGCCGGGCACACGTTTTTGCCAAGAGCTTTTTTCGATCGCGTGTAAGGTTTGGAATAAGAGTCGAAGGCGAATACGTATTGCGGGCTGAAGACGAGTATTGCAAACACACAAGGGCAAAAAAGGCCTCTCCCCCATGGTGCACACCGTATTTTTTGTCAAACATGTATTACGAGAAGTATTGATAACGTATTTTTTTTATGCCTATGAAGCGTAACTAGATTTGGCCATTCTTCAACACGATGCAAACAAAGGCTTTTTAGACTGCAAAATCAGTTTAATGGAGTATTTAGGCCCTGATATTTGATGCAATAGTATATTATGCACCTAGGGAGTAAAGTAGGCTATTGACCGCCGCGAGTGAGTTGCCGCCCAAGCGATGCGGGGGAAGCAAACTCGCAGGCGTCAATAGCCCTCATTACTCCCGATTGCAGTATAGGATTTTTTCTCATGTCGACGGAAAGGTGTTTGCGTTTAATCCTCGATTACAGGATCGAAAACGTCGCGTAACCTCACTTCTAGATGCGACGCATATGCTCGACTCTACTTTTATTCTCGATTAGCGTCGACTGCGTAATTTGCAACCCAACCCGAGCAAAGCGAGGGCAGCAACACGCAAGCAGCGCTAGCCTGGAGTAAAAATTGAGAGACGCGCATGCGCGTGGCAGTTTCTGGGCGTGAGATAATGTGGCACTTTATTCCCTGAAAATGGGGAATACACCCAATACTTTACGCCAAGGTATGAGAAAAAATCTTTTATTCACGTCTTAACTATAATAGCTACTTTATTGGCCTGCAAGGCAGGACTAAATATGCTTATTATTCCCTCATATATTTTACTCCCGCGTTTGCAGGAATAAAGAACTTAGTAATGTTCTCTCCGTGTAATATTAAATCTGTATCCACCTATACTTAGCACTATGAAAATTAGTTTATGAAAATTGTACTTATCAGAATATACTAGTCCGAGAGTTCATTTTTATATGATAATTTAAATTTACAAGCCTGCAAATACTTCAACAATTTATTGTGTAATAATAGTCAGACAAAAATAAGTTAATAATCGAGGGTTCAAATCGGCTCTGGAATGCTCAAAGCGGATAAAAGGTTTCTTTTCACCTAAATCAATAGTTATTAATAAAAAGAGCATATTCTAAAAGTTACAGATTAATTTTCGATGTCTAAATGGATTTAAACTGAAGTTTACAACTGCGCGTACCCGTAGAACGAAACAAAACAAAATTTTAATACGTTAACGCATTAATGGCTATCTCATGAACCAGAATTATTATGATTGACTATGATATTTTCACTTTTTCAAATCAATTAAATGATTCCATTTTGGAAATGTTGCCCAAAATTGTTGCGCCTAGTTCATGAGATACCTTTTTGCTTTACATAATCCAATCAACCCGAATCACGTCCACCACCAAGGCATCTATATTAAAAAGCTACATCTTGACGTGAGGATACTAGTCTAAAAATATTGAAAAAATTTTTCTTTTAATTTTTTTCTTGTACTTTAAAAGCACTAAAATATATTACAAAAAGATTGAAACCTTTTAGTATTATTTCATCATAACAAAAATCTCTGAAATTTGGTCGATTTGTTGTCCGAGAAACTAAAATGTCCTCTTAGTTGATAAACGACATCATTCAGAAGATCTAAGAAATGTTTAGTTTCTTCAACTTATTGGTATCACTCTTTAAATAGCCAATGAAGAGCATTGAAGTTTTACAGATGAAAAAAATTACAATTCCACTCGGAGCCATCTTATCTAATCTGACATCCGACATCCATAACATCCATAAATCAATAGAGCGTTCCTCGAAAATCGAACGTTCCTTTGGTAAAGCCCCTGGAGTAACTTGCGCGTGCGACACATCGTATCAGACGCTACCGGAAAGGAAACTCATAGACGCACCGATAAAGTACACGAGCGGCGTCACGTGCCGCTCGTGCCACCACTCAAAATAAACAGTCGCACGAGCTACAACAGCGCATTAATGAGAGATATATCCGTTTAAAAAGCCGTTAAAATCCATCGTGAAGTTGCATCAGTTGATTATGAAACTACACGCCCGACATAATCCATATCGCTGCTTACTAATCGTGTGGAGCGCGCGCGTGCCGAATACTACATACATAGTCATGCAGACTAAGGGTCTATTCATAGTAAGATATCAGGGAGTCACTAGATGCTCGTCAGGCCCCATAAAATCATCCGTAGATCACCCTAGGCTGGTTAAGGGGATGTCGGAACTAAAATCGTGTATTTTCTTTTAGTGATTACTTTTAAAATATAGAATGCAGGGAAACCTTAAGAGCAGAGCACCGTAGTGCTTTTTATAATAAAGCTTTTGCATGCAAGATAAAGTTGATCTGATGAGTTATTTTTCTGATTAATTGGAAATACAATAGGGTGTTTACGCATTGAAACCTAACCTCAAAATTGTAATCATACCAAACTTTTGCTAATAACTTCTTTTAATGTAATTTTACAGTAAGATTTAGAGCTGAGCACCGTAATACTTACTATAATGAACCGATCTGTACAAGATAAAGTCAGTCGGACTTGTAGTTTTTACAAACAATTGGAAATACAAAATAGGTCGGACTGCAAAAGGGGGGGCGGGGCTCCGACATCCCCTTAAATGTAGTCCCAACCTGACCCGACTAGACCCAACCAAACCTAAAAAATATATAAATATATAGAATCCTATAATACACACTATAATTTGCACTATAAAAATGTTTTTTATGGGATACCTGATAGAACAAGATTAGTCATAAACTTTTCAATGGAGTATCGTATTACATACAAATAACAATTTATTTAATTATCGATATATTTATAAATATTATTATAGTTATTTATAATTATAATAATATTTCTTTGTATTCTTTTTAAACGGAAAAAAATTATTCGTTTACTTTATGATATCTTGTTGAGTCAGGTTTGGGTTAGACCTCTTGGGGTCAAATCAGGTCAGGTCAGGTCTAGACGAGTCTCGTCCCTGGCTGGTATCTATCTCACTATGAATCGACCTTTAGCGCCGGACATAGATTGTCGCTGCCACGCTTTTGAAAGGTCGCATGTGGATCTGGCGTCGGTTCGTGAGAGACTTTCGTCAGTCATTCATCGATATACCGCAATGTAATTGCGACGTGCGTTTACATCATCGAGGGAACGACCCAAACACAACCGTGACCTTCCATTTCTGGGGCTTTTCTATGCATCTGATGCGGAGCGATGCGCACATGTGTTTATTTACACTATATGCATCAGCGCGCCAGCGTTATCGTTCCAGTGCTCGTATATGTATACAAGTGCGTCTTGTTTTTATACCTTTTTTTACTAGTTTCTGATGACACTTTTTTATCACTTAAACTTCCTCTTAAACATGCATTTCACAATGATTCCCAATTAAAGATTGATAAACAGATAATGAATATATAGACTTTTTAATAATTCTTGACCAATAAATATTCAGTTAATCGTTTTTATTACACATATACATGATTTTACTGCAGAAATAAGTGAATAAATAAACCTGATTATAATCTATCTTGTTTATACCCTGGTAGAAAATTATCTAGTTTTATCGAGGCCCTCGATTATTCCCATGGCAAACTAGATAGATCTACATAGTTCTAGATTAATTTTCCACCAGGGTAATGTCATTATAATATGTCTTTCCGGATGTTTCGGTGATAGAGATCGGACTTCGCACCCAGTACCTGGATAAGGGTAGTAATGCCCGTATATGCAATTAATAAAAAACCTCAGTCTTAAAGTTTGATGCAATTTCATTCATAATAACAAATTTGTAACAATTAAATCGTTATCAAATTTAATACAAATCATTAATTTTCTTTTCTACTTCTTCAACTTGAAAATATTTTTGACAATTTCTAGTTTCACATAAGTTAATGTTTGTAAAGATAGAACAATTTGTTATTGCTCAAGTTTGATATGTGATGATCAAATTATCTTTGGCAATATCATTATCGTGTGAAACATTAAGATTGATTCCTATGCAATGTTATGTTTTTTTTATATTATTCAAAGATATTATTTAATTAATAACTCGTAATAGTAGATCATAATATAACTATATACGTGATATTTAATGTTGAATTATTTAATGATATTTTTGCATCAAATATCTTGTTAATTTCTCTTTTATGTATGTACATACGTACTGTTCTTCATTATTCATATACTGCAATAAATATTTTCACAAAAATCATATTGCGTATTATACTTACGTCAATAGTAAGTCTTACAAGGCTAAATTGTAAAAACATGAATTTTTAATTTAGATGTAGTATTGCACTTTTTCTATAAAAGTTCGCTAAATATAATACATAAATAATTACATATTCTAATACTTTATAAATCTTATTGTAAATAAGGTAAATTTATGAGCACCTTATTATTTGTTGTTATTAGCGATCGTGATACATTTGTGAAATGATAATTGATTCGTAAATATACAATTATATCACGTAGAACCCTGTGATACGATATTTATATTCTTAAATTGCAATTAAGTGGTTTATTTAATATTAGGTATGCGCGTTAAGGTATTCCAGTGTAAAACCGATGTCAAATTCAAATTTAAATGTTAAAGAATATTCAAAGAAATAATTCAAAGAAAATTCAGAAAATATATGAATGAAATGGCTACAAAGGTGCTGTAAGAATCATTTCAAATATTCAAATTTAATATTTATATCTTGGTTTAATTTATTAATTGAAATGCATTGTCACATTGAAAGTATAAATGTATACCATTTGTCTTAGAACTTGTAACTCGATTTAACGTCTTTTATATAATTTGACTCTATCGCCCATCGTGAATTTTTAGCAACTTTTTTGTCAGATTCACAAATTTCTGATAATTTGTTGATGGCTCATTAAAGCAATAATTGCTTGAGAATCACTTTTTTAAATTCAATATTAAAGTCACATAGAGATTACATCAGAAAATTAAAGTAAAAGTATTTTACTCACTGTCTTACTTACTTAAAAATAAATTGATTATTTTAAATATTGGTTTTCTTTTGAACTAATAATTCTGCGAACAAAAGTTTATACGGAATTTTTATCTTATACTGCATGATAAAGGTTTCCACATTTACCTTTGCTATAAGTAGACTACGTATGATGTAATGCATAGATTTGGGAGGTTTCCGTTCTATACCCATTTTTATCAGCTCTTATAAAAAAATTTACGTTAAGTAACTTTCTTTATAAGAACGTATCAAACTTACCGATTTTTATCAAAAATCTTATTTATATATCCCTAGAATAATATTACACCTAAATCAAGTATTGCATCAATTAGAAGTACACATTAACCAGGTTCTATTGTCATATTAACTTCAAACTAAAAACATTTTTACTATAATTTAATCACTCCTAGTAATATTTAAATCAATATATTATAAAATGTGGTATCCTTGACTACCTAAAAAAATTTTTATCATTAAAATTCCCTTATCGCAAAAGTAGTTATTGGCAACTAAAGAAAGATTCAACAAACAGTGAAGACTTTTTTGTTTTTTATTCGATTTGAATTTTGAAGGTCTTACTTTGTTTCTTGAAAAATTTGAAGGAGACTTTCCCATTTTTTTTTAAACACGTGTACGAACTTACAATTGCTCGGAACTTTGCAGGTTATCCGATGATATACAATTTTTATATGGATAAGTCCTTCTGAAATTTTTCAAGAAACAAAATGAGACCTTCAAAATTCAAATCGGATAACAAACTAAAAAGTCTCCAAGGTTTTGTCAAATCTTTCTTAAGTTGCCTATAATTACTTTTGCAATAACCGCATTTCGATGGAAAATAGTGCATTATGTAACAAGAGCAAAAAGTCGAATATTTTTCCCGCGGGTTAGTTTACTGCCCGAGCGAGCGAAGCGAAGCGAGGAGAGTATCACCCGAGGGAAAAATCGACTTTTTTCTCTAGTTACATATAGTGCTTTATGCCTATCTCAACTGTGGCCACTTTTTGACTTGAAAAGCGGGACTAATGGACTGTTAAAAGACAATATTGATAAAAGACAATCGAAAATCAGGGTTATTGGTAAAACTTGATGAAATAAAGGAATTTGGAGTAGTTTCTAGGGAAATCACTTGTTTCCCGCATTTGCGGGAAAAAAGTAATTTGCGGGCAAAAAGTGTAATTTTGATTTCGCTTTTCAGGGAAAAAAGTGGCCATTTTTGTTCAGATGGGCATACATTTATTTTAGTTCTACAAAAACCCCTTATTTTATAATATATTGACTTTCATATCATTATGTGAGATTAAATTGCAGTAAAAATTGTTTGTTTTTTATGACATATATATGTCAATAGAACCTCCTTAATAGAGTTAAAGGTATATCTTCATCGTGTATGAATGAAAACCGTAGATCTACCAACTGATCCTATTATGATCCGATAATTCTAACTCAAATAACAAAAAATTCTCTTTAATGTGTATAATATAATTTTTTTAAGAAGTTATTATTATATATTAGTTAGATATATTTTGAATTGCATATTTTTCAGTCTGTGTTTCGTCATTTCTAAATTAAAATTAGCTTTATCTAAATTCAATAGACATACAATCAATTCTAAGTAACCTTTTTAATGCCCCAATAACTTCTTTGCCTATTTAAAAATTAAATTTAAATCTAAAAGAACATTTATCAAATTATCATTAAACTTCTAATAATACAAACGATTTTCATGCATACATGACAATCCTTCAATAAATTGCAAAAAAATTCTAATTTAATTGTACCATCTAATAGGTACCTACACCGCATTGAAATCGCCGAAGAAGATTCCGCACGAGTGCACGACTTGTTTTGTTTCGTATATGTTAATTCTATCTGACGCAATGCAATGGTATCGGTAAATATAAAAGCCGGCGCGGAACCGGCGCACGGTCAGTACGTACACTAGCACTCTAGCGCGCAACATCCATAGTCCCCCTCGTGTTAGCACTGAGCTTTTATACAGTCTCTTGACTTAAATAATAAAATATTCGAGGTTTGATCGACACTTTATCTTTTATCGCCTTTTACGCCCTCAAACTTTGAAGCTTTTTTTAGCTTTCGAACGAAGTTGCACAGTGATTTTATTCGGAATATTCTTTGTTGGACAACTTACTTTCTTTGAGAAAAGAATTTGAATTTTGTTTATATAATACTTTGAAAAAGAACCAGAAGAACTATGCAGAAATTCAACAACAAAAACAAGTTCAAGATGGATTACACTCAGTTTAAAACAGAAGTTTCGATGCGACGAAGATCGGCCGCAACAAGAGAACTGAGTAAGTACTTATAATGATTTTAAAGGTGGTTCTTTTCAGGATGAAAGTGTCTTTTGCTAATATATGAAGTTTACATAGAGATCTTGTAAAATCGGTGGATGTACTTTAGAATATTATAACGTATTGCTAAAGTTTCTGAAAGTCTACTATGTCTTATAATCTACTACTTCAAATGGCATTTTTAAAAAAAGAATACATAGATTATTTATAACTTTTTGTACTACAGAATTTAATGAGATGTCACGACTCATGATAAGGTCTAATTAAATGTTGATAAATATGCATAAACCGTGCCCATATGCCTCATGAGACGTGATAATTGTTGTAATCATATTTTATGTAATAGTTATCTCTTTCGAGTGCTGTTAACAAATATATGCACTTAAAATTTATTTAGCCTTAATAAAAGATGTAATCCAACTCATCCGAATCTCTGGCTCTTGAACGTAAATTAACTCGTGGTAATCTTCGCTTAGTCAGTTAATTTATTACAAAAAAACAATTCTACCCTGTTGATTTAGCTACACATACCATATATTAAGTATTTTATAATAGCTATCAATAGTCTTATAGAGATATACTCTTCTCATTCAAGTAATTTTATTTAATTTTCATACATCATACCAGCACATTAACAATTGTTTATTAAAATGCCATAAAATCTAAAAATCTAAATTTTTGCAAATAAGCCCTTTCACTCCAATGATAATCAACTTTTTGTACAAACTTGTATTCCAAAACGCAACGACTAATGAAATTTGAAAATTTGCGCAGCAAAAATCGCCTACTCGACTCCGCACAGCGTAATCTCCCTGGCCGAGGGCATGCCGAACGAGGAGACCTTCCCGTTCAGCGAGATCTCGGTGAAGCTCATCGACGGCTCCGACTTCGTGCTCGAGGGCGACGAGCTGGCCGCGGCACTCCAGTACATCCCCAGCCAGGGTTTTCCACCACTGCTGCAGGTACAGAATTCTCGCGATCAATGAATAAAGAGGCATCAGATTGTACTTAATTATCGCTTTTAGTCGAAATAGAATTCTGTAAGAATAAATGAGATTTTAAAATTGTGGTTCCATAAAAGTACGCTGAGAAAACCATATCGTACAATGCTTTGCGATATCGAAATAGTAAAATATGTCTGATAAATTGAAGAATAAATATTTAATTTTACAATTTTCCCACCTTAAATTTTATTATATGCAGCGACTTGAGATGCGATTCAATGATATTGTTTTCTCGTTGTAGTAAATCATTCAATTGAAATTTGATTGCTTTTAAGTTAAACGTATTTGGCAAACATAAGTACAAAACTAATAATTCGCTATAAATGCTAAAAGTTAAATAAGCTATAATCTCCATCAGGCAATAAGAGAATTCCTAAGAAAGGCGCACGCTCCGCCGCTTTGGGAGAGCCGCGAGGTTGTGGTGGTCGCAGGTGGGCAGGACGGTCTGAGCAAGGCACTGGAGGCTATTGTCGGTCCCGGTGATCCGATTTTAGTGCAAAATCCATTTTATCCGGGCGTCAGCGTGGTGGTAAGTACATTGTCTCCACTTTTTCCTATCGTTGAACGTTTTACGCGTATACCGGAAAACAAGATTTCCATTACTCTTTTATTTCAAAATTATATGACAGCTTTAAAAACGTGCAATTTCCTATACGAGGTGCTTTGAAACCAAGGAGTAAAATGCATTTTTTTCTTAACCGAAAAAAACATGTTTAAAGTTTGGAATACCAATATTAAGAATTGCCATTTAAAACGATGAAAGTTTCATTAATAATTGAGTTTAATTAGGTTTTTCATACTTGCTCATTTATCAAAAACTTCTTACAACTTAATATTTCGAAAATGTCGCTTATACCCCTTGGTCTCTGTAGTGCACAAAAGTAGTTATTTAATTTTCATCAATTTAAAAAGCAACTGAGTTGATAAAAGAAAAAAAAAATTGTTTTGAATAAAATTGTTTCACAAACTTTAATTCTCCATTGTCAAAATTTGAAGAAAAAAAAGAGCCGCCCATACACGGAAGCACAAAAGCGCAGGTGTTAACGTGCCAAGCATTTACCCTCTTCCCAAAAACAGATTGCTCCGCACGAGGCGGAACTGATAGCGATCGACCAGGACGATTACGGCATAAGCGCGATTTGCCTGCGCGAGCGGCTGCAGGAGCGCGAGGCATCCGGCCAGAAGATGCCCAAGATTATGTACATCAACGCAACCGGGGCGAATCCCACCGGCACGGTCATGCCCCTGGAGAGGAGGAAGGAGATCTACAGGATAGCCTGCGAGTACAATTTCCTTATCCTCGACGACGATCCCTATCACTTCATGTACTTCACCGACGTGAGTATACAGCACACGCGCGCACTGCACAAAGTCAGTCGATATGTGTAGTTGCTTATTTGCGGGACGTGGAAGGGCTCGCTGTAATCTGAACGTGTTTATTGGTAACTTGAAATTGGTTTAACTTCTACTTTTATTAAAAGTAGTCGTTATTACCTAAACTTTTTAATCGTCGTCTACTTTCTAAAAGACATCATATCATTTTTTAACCACGAAACGGATTTTTAATTTAATCTTTAAGCTTTTAACCACAACATTTGTCTAATCTAATGTAAAAAGAAACACTAATAATACTTATGCTTCGAATACAAAAGTTTATTATGAACGCTTATCTTAAGTTTTAAATGGAAAATATTTTAGAATGTTATGAGAATAGGTTGATAAATTTTTCGAATAAGCAACTCCTGAATATATTGAAATATCTTTGAACTATCTTTTTATCAAATAAATAATTAAATTATTTGATTTATTCTTATAGGAAGCACCGCGATCCTTCCTATCACTGGACACAGAAGGTCGCGTGATAAGACTGGACTCGTTCTCTAAAGTCCTGAGCAGTGGATTGAGAATCGGCGTGATCACAGCCGCTGCACCACTAGTCTCAGCCATCGAACTACACATGCAAAGCAGCCATCTGCACGCTCCGACTTTATCTCAGGTTTGTTACATACATAACATTGATTAGTTATAAGAAAAGCAGATTTATCAAAGTTTATCAATGCGAATAAGCTCTAAAACAGCAAATAATATTTTTTATTGATATTTATGAACTTATTTGCGTCTTCAAAAAAATAAAATAATCTGTGAAAGTAATGAAATTGATAAAGCTCTTTATTTGTAACTGACATTTCTTAATATGAGAAATTGCACATAAACGTGACGTGAAAGATCACGCTTTCTACTGCACGAGAATCGTACGTTACGATGACGACAGCATGTATGTAATGTTGCTTGTCAGCTGCATGATCTTTTCCTTGTTCTTTTTGTTAATATGAAATTATTTGTGAATAATAAGACGTTAGTTGATAACATAAAAAATACGACGGTACAAGACGAAAGCTTTAGCAATGCTGCGCGCTTGTGATTTATAAAAGTGGTTGAGATATATTTTACTATTTGAATAGATTATTGAACTTTCTAACCGACAATCAACTCTTAATGAATTTAAAAAAACAATGAACCTCAGATTTTAATGTATAAAGAAATCAAGTCTTTTTTCTTCATTCAAACTAAAATAACAAGCATAGTAGTTTTATACTTGTATTTGATTAAAACATAATATAGTATGCTCGTTATCAAGAATACTAAATATAATCTAAATATAAATATACTTTTAAATTGAAAATTTGTTAATTTTTATATAGATATCTTTAAGATTCGTAGCTTTTTACGCCCTACATTTCGTATTTTATTTGCATGACTAAAAATTTTGATTAATCAATCCGGAAAATTTATCTTTCATTACGCTTCCTCATAGAAATCGAAAACTTGATATCTAATTCGTGGAATACTTAGTTTACAAAAGTTAGCAACGTGCGTCAAGTGAGAGAACGTTCAGAAAACATATTGGCATTAAACTCGTGGCGTTGACCGACTATTTAAAGTAATGACAACCGATTGTTTGTTTATAAGCCCGCGAGAATGAGAAATTTCGCGCTCATTACCCTGTCACATCGTTATCGTAATTTCCCTTGGTAACGATGTTTCTACGACTATCTTTTCCCAACTTCTGATTTTTGTCTCTTTCATATTATTCGTATAGTATATTTGATGCCCGGTTACTAAGCTATTATTTCTATTTCCATTGGCCTCAATATAGGTTATCACAGTTTTTTTACGGTCCTGTGCAATTTAATTTTTGTGATTATTCTCAATTTCCACTTTTTTAACAATACAACATAGAGGAAATATTTTTTGGTGTTAAAAATAAAGTATCAAAAATTGGTTGTACATAATACTTTGAATTAAAATAATTTTAGTACATACTTTATAATTCATATTAAAAGTTTTATTCAGAACATATTTTGAATAATTGTAAATTATCATCCATAAATAATTTTGTGCAATCTTCGATTTACTCAAACTACATTCGAATATGAAATCCAAATTAACATTAAGAAATATTTATTAAAATTAATTAAATTAAGATTCTTAATGCTAGAAATTTCTAATTACTCAAGCTATTGCCTTGACGCAACTATTTATCAATGTGCAATATATTAAATTCTTTAAACGTCTAATTCGTCATAACTTTAGAAATCTTCAACGTTATCGTACAAATTATTGAAAAAAAGTGTAGAAGAAGACGGTATCGCTAATGTTTAATTGACGGCGCGTGTCAGCTCGCGCATATTATCGCTTTTGCTCGGGGGCGTGAAGTCGCGAAAGCTCGCTCATTAATTAATGATAACTAAGGATGTTGTTAAACAAGTTGATCGATCAAGCGTGAGGGGCACGCGCCAGTTTAATAATAAAATACTTCATATATCATATCTGAAGTATAGTGATGTGAAAAGATTTCGTAAATTAAAAGTACGACTATGGATTTATCAGATGGCAATAATAAAGTGAACAAAATTTAAAGTTTAAAATATCATTAAAAATCTGATTTCACAATCAGTTTTATTTAGTTCTTCCTTAATGCAAATATGCAAGTTGAGTATAATTTGGAATACTGAACTGAATTTCAGTACTGAACAAGTCTAAGATTGTGCAAAATTTTAGCGGAGTGTTCCAAATTTCACTTAACTTAAGTGCTTTTTTCGTAACGGGAATAATTAAGTAAAACTATCATAAGAAAATGATTATTTTAATTTACATATCCACAGCTATTGAAATATTCTACAATGGGTAATATTTCTTTTACAGGTGATACTGTACAAGCTCTTGAAAATCTGGGGTTACGACAAAATGATGGAACATTTCAGCAGAATAAGGAGCTTCTACAAGCAACGACGCGATCTCATCGTTAAACTGGCCCAGGAACATTTACGAGGTGCGTGTTTATCGCCCTATTTACTTTTACATTCCTTTTCATGCAGCCTATAAGAAAAACGTTATTTTATATCAATATTTCAGTACTCTAACTTGCTACGTATAAAACAAGCTTTATTATTTTATATCATTTTCTCAAACATACACTTTGACCGTACCAAAATAATGTTCGTAATCGGAGATTTAAACATGAAAAATTTTAATGACATTCTTAACTTACAGGCTTAGCGGAATTCTCGGTGCCGAGTGCAGGATTCTTCTTGTGGATAAAGGTTCCCGGCATCCAAGACACCTGGAAAATGGTCATGCAGCGAGGAGTCACCCACGGGGTTCTCGTGGCACCAGGCGCTGCTTTCATGGCCAATCCCTCCGAGCCTTGCAACGCCATCAGGGCGAGTTTCGCTAAAGCTTCTCATAAAGAAATGAATTTGGTAAGCATTATTTTCTAAAATACTTGATGTTACGTTTTACATTTTTATTGAATCTTGTATCTTCAATTTTCAATCGTTGACTTCCTAATGATAATTTACACAATGCTTTATAAAAAAAAAATTGTTTACCTTTTAAACCTTATTTTTATTTTGCAACTTCTATACTAAATAATGCATGCTTCAAAATTTCTCAAAGAACTAAAGTTTTTAAGAGCATTATTATAAATAACAAACTTTGTTAGCATTCGATAAATAACAAGTTTTTTAATAAATAGATAATATATTGAATCTTAATGTTGGTCTTAATAAAAGATTTTCAGAAATTAATGAAATTATTCGTTTATGTGCAGGCATTGGAACGGTTGGCTTTGCTTATAAAAGATGAATTGGCAAAAAATAGGTCCATCTTGCAGGGTAACACGTGAGAAAACTTATGGCACTAGTGAACATGGTTAAATGGGACCTTTCACCGAACCGGCTGAAAGCCACATCGACTACGGGTAAACTTCACTTTCAGTCCAGTGGTGGGACTACACGTTCACCTGCTGACGCTGCCACGGCCGATAACTTACCAGTAATTGCCGTTTGGTACTTTACCGACGACAGCTAAAATTTTCATTTCGTCCATATAATTTTTGACGAATGCTTTTGTTACACTTGATGATTTAATTAATAATGCAGTCAAAACTTTGTGTGGATGTTTTTGAAAAAATGTTATTGTCAACGCGTTAGTAAATTATTTGTAGAAATGTAAGGCTTGACCGAGTCCGGAGTATTGATGTATAGAAACTCAATAGTTTTTTCTACTGTTGTACGTAAGATTATTGAATAAGAATAGATTAGTTATTTAAGTTTGTTAAATTTTCTCATATATGCTTAATTTATTTTAAATTATAAATAAAAAAGTATTGAAATAAATAATGTAAACTACTAAAATATTTTATAGTTTTTTTTTCTTAATACGAGTTTTCCCATCATTCTGTTGCTGGCGGAAATTACTACTACATTTAATCTATTTGATCCCTTGCCTAGAAAATATTAATTGATTTCTCACTTATAGAAAACGTGCATAATAAGTTCAATCAATGTCAAAAAGAACAAATTCTGAAATGTTAGATTCATCATATTTAATTTCAATAAAGAAATTTCATTGTTAAATTATTCCGTTAAACCCGTTATAATTGCTTTCGATGTAATACCTTATAAGTAATATTTCAAATTATTTAATAGACAGTTCTTTAATGAGCAAAACTAAAATCATTTAACAGTAACTATACTATATATATTGCTCGGTCTCTAAACAATTAATAATAATTATAACAATATCTACTTTGCAATCTATTACAAAATTCTAATCTATTACGATTTTATAGTTGACCGTGTATAATTATATTTAAAATCATATATGATCAATAGTTATATTTGGGTATTTCCTTTTGATTTACATTAAACATTTATTTTAAATTTAGTTTTAAGAAAATAAGTGGCTGATAAAGAACTGAAGCGATTTCGTGTTTTATTAAAAATACATTTTTATTCAATTTTATTCAACAAATGTACAAATCACAATAACGCACCCTAAAACAAGACTATGACAATTCAAAATTATATGTTTTTTCACCACACTGCGCGTAAAGTGCTGACTGTACGCCCTCTCAGCAGGCCGTACAGTACCGCATGGACTGCCTAGGGAATAAAGTGACTTGCGCATGCGCGATGCGCCTTTTTCCGCTCTCGACTGCGTCTCGAGCGGTAAAACAGCGCGTCGCGCGTACACAAGTCACTTTACTTCTAGGCAGAGCATGGGGTACTGTACGGCCTGCTGAGATGCGTACAGTCATTTCTTTACGGGGGTGTGGTGAAAAGTAGTATACGCACCTCTGGAGTACAGTAGGCAAGCATGCACTGTGTGAAATGCCGACCTCGCTTCGCTCGGTCGGCAACGTCACACAGTGCGTACATTACCCACTTTACTCCCTTGATGCATAATGTACTATTGTTAAACAAAACTTAACGTTTTTTTGGTGATTTAATGATATACAATTGTTTTAATTGAATTTAAGTTGCTTCATCAAAGAGGAAGTTTGTGATGGTAAAAAAAGTTTTGCTAAAAACATGTGAGAAACATGTTTTGAGACTTAAAGAATCAAAATACACTATTTTTAGAAAATGTCTGTATGGATGTGTGTGCGTATGTGTGTGTGTGTGTCTGTGTTTGTGTGTGTATGTGTGTGTGTATGCGTATGTGTGTATGTGTGTGTGTATGTGTGCGTGCTCGTGTGCGAGTGTGTATGTATGTGTGTGTGTGTATTTGTATGTACGGATGTGGATCAGCATATCTCTGAGTACACATGGTCAAAAATAATGTTTCACTGCTCAATTTTTTGTTTCTCTTAGAGCATGGGGGGACAGAAAGAATTTATGTTAGTTTTTGGATGCTTTTTTTGTTTTTTAGCGGTTTTTGATTTTTGATTTTTTGTTTCTTGCATTATATGGTATGTTAGAAATATTATCATTGATCCAGTGAAAGTTCATTTGAAAGAGCATAAAAGTACCTATCATTTGCAATTCAAAATATTGGACTAGCTCTTTCTCTTCTTTTGTTATGCACGAAAAAGTAATTTTGAGTTCAAACGGTTATATCTCGGAAATTTATGATGGAAAATCATTGAAAAATATTGATATGATTAGGAATATCGAAAAAAATATTCAGTGAATCGACGTACTAACATCGGCTTACATAATTTAATTTAAATATTTAAATAATTTTAATAAATTACCTAACGTTGTTATATTGTTATACAGGGAAATAATTTTTCTTTAATAGATTATATTATGTAACCTAACAATGATATCTTAAATTTTATTGATATGATATATTTCTATAGTTATTTGGTTATTAATAAACAAAAACCAAATGCTAATGAATTGGTAGCTGTTTTTATTACAGTTTTTCAACATTTTCAAATTAATTTATGAAGTATATATATCCTTTTTTGTTCGAGCCATTTTGTCTACAAAAATCTAGTTAAACAAACTTTGAATTGACATAGTCTTGTTTTGTAGATGCGATATATTTGATCACTAGTTAGTGATCACTAGACAGAGCTTGGATTATACTTTTGAACCCGCTGGGTGATTTTCAATAAATAAATTTGTAAAGTATGTCAAATCCAATTCATCATTCAATATTGACTTATAAACTAGAGAATATTCACTCCTAAATCATCGTGGTGTTCACTAATTCAGTAGCAGTAACTTGCTTTTCACAACAAAAAAGGTAAAAGGGACATATAGGTATAACAATAACAAACATACGACAGCACGTTAATTTACAAATAACTTGGCATTTTATTAAATAAATATACAAATCGTATG
This sequence comes from Gastracanthus pulcherrimus, assembly GCA_949152435.1. Classification (NCBI taxonomy): domain Eukaryota; kingdom Metazoa; phylum Arthropoda; class Insecta; order Hymenoptera; family Pteromalidae; genus Gastracanthus; species Gastracanthus pulcherrimus. The sequence continues at coordinate 167,614,659 of OX424575.1, read as the reverse complement.
TACACCACGGCAACAGTTGTAGCTAGATCGCGTTCTCGTGAAATTACCAGGAGTAGTTGATGCCGATGGGGCTGCTGTAGGACATGTGCGAGACAGCGACGGCCGGCGAGTAGGCGACTCCGAGGAGGCTGCTACCGTGAGCGACGGCTGGGCCGGCGTGGGCAATGGGGGCCGAGTAGGCGAGGGGAGCGGCGTGGGCAGAGTAAGCTACCGGGGCAGCAGCGGCGTAGGTGGCGACGGGTGCGGCGTGAGCGTAGGTGGCGACGGGTGCGGCGTGAGCGTAGGTGGCGACGGGTGCGGCGTGAGCGTAGGTGGCGACGGGAGCGGCGTGAGCGTAGACTCCGGGATTGGAGACGCTGGTGAAGTGCTTGTTGCTGCTGGAGAAGGGAGTGGCGATGGTCCTGGACTGGGACGAGATGGTTTGTAGGTTGCCGGCGCTGCGGTACACGTTCTCGGAGGTGGCGGCGTAGCCGGTGGCGTAGGCCGGGGCGGCGGCGTAGGCCGCAGGGCCAGCGTAGCCGGTGGTGTAGGCGGCCGGGGCAGCGTAGCTGGTGGCGTAGGCTGCCGGGGCGCTGATGATGCCGGCGTTGGCTACTGCGAGGACGCAAGCGACAACTGCGATCTGGAATGGAATTAAAGGTTTTTTTAGAGTTATTTTTGGATTTATGTAATGATGAAATATTGAAATGTCAATGCTTTTAGTAAAATGGAATATAGGAACCGAGTAAGTAGGGCGAGAAATTTAGCGTTCTGAAAATTGAATACTAACTGTAAGACTAAAATTGTTACCAATTATGGACAATGTTTAGGAAGATACATAAATATTATTATCGGAAAACTTTTTTTTTTCTTAAGAAAATTTAGTTGTTACGCATTCAATTTTAATGTAAGGTTCTAAACAAAGCTTTTCTTGACTTTTAAAATTTATATAGTTTAGTTATTAAAATGTTGTGTATTTCAGTGATTTAGATAGAAAATATCGATTTTCAACCGATTTTGGGTATTGTCTTCTCTTATAATAATAAAAAGATTAAATGTATATATTTTACGTGTGAACCTGTTTTTTATATAATTTAATTAATACTACTGTAGGATTACTTAGTAGAAATTTGATCTATTAAAATTCTTATAGATACAGAAATGAACGACTTTCATAACACATCGGGTAGCCCGATACCTAGTAGTCGATTATAAATGCAAGATCCCTATCGTGTCCCGAAGAAAGTCTACACCCGAAACTAAAATGCTCCAGATGAAAAGATCGATTTCTTATTTTTGTTACCATACACGTACCTTAGCGAACATGTTGACTCGTTTGATTGATATGATCGTACGGATCGTAGGAAATTGACGAAACTATGCTCTTGTTCGGCAGTCCAGATACTTTTATACTAAAGGCTCCGCCCAGCAATCGGCGCAGGTGGGGTCACTCGGGCCTTGAATTATCTCGCGAAACAGAGGGAGAGTACTTTCGCCGGGACATTATTGTCGCGAATGCACTCTGGCGATTCACCGAAATGCAGCATTTTTTTCTCATTTTGCAATGTGGGTACTCTCCTTAGATGAACTGAAAAATTGTAATTTATCCATTTATGATATGTATTTCGAAATGCTGAGAAAAAACTCTATATAAAACTGTATGTTGCTAAAACTTAGTTTGACTATGACAATACATAATAACTTTTTGATCTGCTTAAGGTGGTCTTATAGTAAATTTTGAAAAATTTGCTAGTTACATGATAACATTTTTTTAAATTGGTGGTTATATTTGTTACCTAAAAAGAAAGCTTTTTGTAAATTTTTATAAATTTTTAGATAGTTTACCCATAGTCATGTAGGAAAAACTATCAATTTTTAATGATAATTCATGTTTTTTCAAAACTCTCCTTGCGCATAGGAATGCAAGTATATATATATATACCATTTGATAAAAATTATGTAATATCTAACACCAGTACCACACAGAACTGTTGACTCCAAATTTTTAAAAATACAATTATAAATAAAAATATAATTATATTGAATTTTCATTGCAGAAATAACCTAAAAAACGACATCTTTAACTCTATTCATGGATAACACTTTCTTAATCATTTTTTTTTAAATCGGAGTTCATGGTTGTAATGCGAATAAGTTGAATAAGATATCCTTAAAGTTTTAGATTAATTCATGGTAATCTTATGCGTATAAGACTTGCTGAACATTGAAAAACCATAAATGGAGAAAACCGCACTTTTCTAAAAAAAAATAAATAATTTTCTGATTATTTTAAAACAATTTTTCTATCGCAGAATATCGATCAAAATTCTCTTTTAATAATTTTTATGTTTCCTGAAGTTTGTCTGCACAGTATAGAGTAGATTTGGACACGGGTTTAGATTCGGTTAGTGTAGGAATACGCTGCATTACGTGCAATATAGGTCGGAAAAAAAATACGTATAAACAACTATTAAGCTCATTTAAATTATTTTTATGGCCAATATTGTCAATACAAAATCATTTTCTGTTCTAAAAATGTACAAAGTATCAGGACCACCTAAATATTAAATAATTTTTTCGACATTCTTCAATAAAATTCAATCGTTGATACATTTGAAATGATGTGCATGCTATTAAATTAAAAGCGATAAAGTATTATTACTGTTTATGTAACAATTAAGGAGCCAAGACATTGTAACAGCTTTCAGCGTATTTGTACACTTGATGACAAATTGTTCTATTCGAATACATTTAAATTTTTTTGAAATACTATACATAACTTCAGTGGATTGAACGCATGTATTCCGCTTACCTCATTAAAGCATTTCAAAATAATTCAAATACATTCTATCAGAAGAATTTGTCGTCGAGTGTACGTTGTATCATTTAATATAAAGGTACCCATGGGTGCAGGTAATATGGACATGCAGATAATGTGGTCACCTACACGAGATCTCACTGTATGCAATATTCTGGGGCGCCCGCGCCGTAACTAGCGCCCTCTAATTATAAGATAGTTATGTTTATGCGCGAAAGCATCAAAACTCTGATTTCTTAGCAGTGCATGCATGTAAAGAAACCACTTTTGTCAGCGTGATGTGAGCGAACAAAAAATCATACAGTACATAACATTGTAGCTTTTTTTACGTACTTTAAGATGCATGTGCCAATTTTTAAATACTTAGAACTTTTTTAATTAAAATTTAGAGAATATAATTTTTTGCTAATAAACTCATACGGTATTAGAGTTAAAGGATCAAATAACATGTCTCAATAGTTTCCGAAGTCCCAAAACCCAATATATATCTACTGGGAATCGAAAGTTCCGTAAGGTGGCCACATTACCTGCACCACCCTTATATGTATAAACACCTCTTTGAAACTTTTAATATGCTATATTGACAATATTATAAAGTAGAAAAAACATTTTTTGTAATGGAATCCTAATACTGTCTGGTCTAAGACTTGAAATCAGCCGCGCCTTTACATAAGGTGATTAATAAAATTAAAATATCAAAAGTATTTTAAAATTGTATGCGGATGGCTAAGTCGATACTGTCAACTGATTTGGCACTCTGCTGTATTAATGAGATATTAATCATATATATGATACATATATGTTAATGGTATTGAATTTTTCATCAACCTTAATGTATAAAACTTTCACGTCGTGAAACTGGTTCTTTTCTCATGATCAAGGGACTTCGTCCTAACAACGCGCGAAGCCATTTTAACCACTTGAGTGGCGGAAAAAAGGTCATAAAAGCAAGTTGTGTTTAATCCTGATTATATTGAAATTATTAGCTTCCAGCCAAAACCATGGGAAGAGGATGTATGTTCGTAAAATCTAAAACTTTTGTTTAAGGTATTTTTACTCAAAATCTAATCTATTGAAGTTATTCGCAAAGTGCAGTACTGCAAAATCTTCCTTGGGACAAATTCTTTGCCATCGGCACTCAAGGGGTTAATGACATATGCTTAATCGATGAATGAATAAAGATTTCATAAAAAAAATCATTAAAAACTTTTTTGTACCGCATAATTCATAACTTTTGAAAAAATTTTATTTTGTATAAAAAACCTATTTGCGTAATTTTTGTCTAATACATAATAATATATTTTTCTGATAAAATATGTCTAAATAATAAAGCTAAGCTTCATTTTACAGCTAACCTTAGTTATTTAATAGCAGAAATAATATCATCCATGCTTATAGTTTTCAAAATATATGGTGTGAATAAAATACATAAAAATTATAAATTCTTAAATATCTTATAATCTTGTTGACCGAATTGACCAGAAAATAGTAGCCTTCGATCCCTACACCTAACAAATTATCACTACCAGTTTCAAAGTAAAATTTGTAATTTACTCGTGTTATCGTTGTACAAAAAAGAGGAATTTTTAGACATTTTATTTTTCTTTCTGAGGAGACAAGAATTTGAAAATTTGCAGAAATATCGTAGTATAGTATAGTAATCGTAGTACTATATGAAACTAATATTTAGTAAAAAAATTCTTTGACTTATACTGCCGTTCAATTACTATTGCCCACCAAAAATGAAATAAAAACAGTAAAAAAGGTTTTATGTCCATCTGAACGAAAATGGCCACTTTTTTCCCTGAAGAGCGAGACCAAAATTACACTTTTTGCCCGCAAATCACTTTTCTCCCACATTTCCGGGAAAAAAGTAACTATATATATATATATATATATATATATATATATATATAATCTGTCGGTTTTCCATAATCAATCAGAATACGTGGTTTGAAAATTAATTTTTTTCTGTTTTTGTTATATGACCGTATGTTTCACAGTTACGCGAGAACTATTTATTACTCAAATTTAATGGGTGACTTATATTTTATATGACCGATATACAAAGTACGTATACTTTGAAAGCAGTTAATGCGTCTTGCCCCTTTTAAGGTGTAAATTGAATGTCTGCACCGGCAAAATAGAAAAAATGATTAGTGTTCATGTGTGACATGAATTAAGAGTAATTAAAAACCTAAGTTTTACATTTAAAAATGTACTTTTAATGAAACATTTTACGCATATTTGAGCTTCCTATCTTGCAGTGCACAACTCAAACTAGCAGGTCAAGACCGGATGCATCACTTCCACTCCCAAATGAATTTGCCAATGATTTTGTATCTACTGATGGTCTCTATAAATTTATCTTTCTCCAAAATTAATGGGCAATTCGAAATTAATTTGGACCGTGTGTATTCTAAGATATGCTGATCCACATATACACACATATGCATGCACGTACGCACGCACACACACGCACACGCACTCACACACACATCCATAGAGACATTTTCTAGAAATAGTGTAATTTGATTCCTAATGTCTCAAAACATGTTTCTAAATTATAATTATAAAATAAGTATAATAATTTTCATAAGTTGAAAAGAGTTTATTAAATAAATTTTGGTTTTTAAGAAAGCTGATTTGTACAGTAAACATTTCTACTATGATATTATGAGAACCTTGATATATTTGTATCACTATTAAAAATGTCACCAAAAACAGATCAAACACATATTTTAAATTAATTTTAAATTAAAATAAAAATATAAGAAATGTTAGTACGTAGCAACACAGTTGCTTAATAAAACCAATTTTATGATATATAATATTTTTGAATACCTACCAACAAATCAACTAATTTATTATCTTCATGTTATTATATAATATTACAACTAATTATACATTTTTTAAACGTTAATATGAGAGTAGTTTACATTTCAAATGCATCTATATTTATATTTTTTTATTTTATTGTAAAGCTCTACGAAGTATGAATAAATAATTCGTAATTAAAATGAAAGAAAGAAAAAGTAGGAAAGAATATGCTGCATCGTTTTGAATATCGTACTTTCTATACAAAGACTTCCTAAGCTAATCAGATTATACGATCTCATAACACGCACCTTTCAGTCCAAAAGGTATCAAAGAAATTATATCACTAATGTATACAGTGTACTTTTACTTTATTTCGCTAAACGATAAGAGTAGAAAGATCAAATTCTATAATTTATAGATACACGTACTTATATAGCACAAATTAAGATAAAATTGAACGTAGATTAGTTTATATTTTAATACATGCTTTGAAGTTTTAATAATACATAAATAAAGTGTAAGGCTCCTTCAACATGCAGAGAACATGCACAAAACTATTTTTTACGTAAAGAACGGTAAGTCATCCCAATATTTTAATCGATAATATATATATTTACATAAAGTATAAATAAAAAAGTTATGTCCCCATATTATGCTCGGTACATTAAAGAAAAAGCTTTACGAGCAAAGATATGTTTGTAATTTTGTGGTTGTATTGAACGAAGTAAATTCAATCGTCCTTGAATAAACCTTACGCTGGGACGATCGAGGTACCGACTTTTGAGCGTTAAGTGCAAGATGGGTCAAAAGGTAAGATAATAAGAAGACTGCAAAAGTGTAGTTCTACTTTTACTCGATCAGTTTTCGTTTCATAAAAAGTAATCAAAAGAGATCTGATGTACTAACACGTATAAGTAAAAACCACATGCTTTCCAAAAAAGTCGTCAATGTCATCCAATTATAGCTGTGAGAAATAATATTCAAAAGGAATTTATTAAAATGATCAATATTCTTAAAATTCTTAACTTTTAAAAATAAAAGAATATGTGAATTTGCAATGACATTTCTCGCGGAACTTATTTGTAAACACAGTTTTTATAAGGATTTATTACATTTACTAAAAATGAGAATAATTGAAAATTGTTTAGTATAATAACTAAATATCTTAGCTAGGAATTAAAAATGTAAGAAAATTATTTTTATAAAACTAACGATTTCTACTAAACTAACATCATGAAAATCGAAATAATAATAATTTATCTATTTATATATTTTAACAAAAACTCAGTAAGACATTTAAGACATATTTACAAAAGATATCTGAAGTAATTAAATGATATAATGAATGATTATTTATAAGTATAAAGTGTTTAATTTATGAATCATTGAAAGTTTCATAAAATTGATGTGACATTACATTATGCTGTTGAAATTTGGACAGAGGTAAACTTCTTTTAGAATATATAGATATAAATTCATAAAAATGAAAAATTACATTTAAAAAAGTTGCGTAAATAGCTCACTATACACATCGTAACCTAAATTGCCGGTTATAACTAGAACACAAAGCAAGCTACCTGAGTAAAATTTCAATTTGATAAGATTAGGATTTGACATAAAAGAATCCATTAGGTTGTTTTGGTTGTGTAGAAAAAAATAATTAGGTGTTATTCTTTCGTTTTTAAATTCAGCAAATATTTAAAGTAGATATAGTAGGGTGAAATGTACATACACATAGAAAAACATTGCAATATATCTATATTACCAAAAATACTGAAATTTAAAACGTCTGTAAATTTTGAAATAACTATTTTTAAATAAAAACAAAAAATACGATCTAATTATTTTGTGTTTATCTACAAAAAAACCTATTGGATTTTTTCATACGAATTACTAATTACTTATCATGTAAATAATTTAGTCGCAATTTATCTTTGAAAATTTCGTATCCATATTCTATTTACTTTTTAATACTCAATCATGCATTATTTGGCATGTCGACTAAGTGCCTTACAATTTTTTTGAAATCATTTAACAATTTAAGAAAATTAATTAAAATTTTTATAAAATAAATTAATAATATTAATCATACAATTTACACCAACAGTCTATTTATAAAATACTATTGTTTTTATCTAATTATACGTGACTATGTGCAGATGCAAAATCTATGTCATACGTCTTTTAACGTGATAAGTATGTATCAATAATACGGTGAATCTCTTCTAGTCTGTATCGTTTATATATGTAATTGTTGTATTTATCTCCTTTTAATTGCATAGGTCTATTGGAGATCAAACTATTTAAGCAAAATACTGTAACAATTTTAATTGATATTTTGTTAATGTTAAGTTATGTTAATAAATTGCTCTTCATATAATTTGTAACTATCATGTGCAATGTTGGTTTAATTAAGTAATATCAAGATTGGGGTAATTAGATGTGTATATACTCGTCACCGAAAGAAGCGGGTTTACATTCTAAAGGAACCCCACTTTCGCCGAATTTCAAACTTTAGTAGCCAGTATAAAAGCTTTCGAATCCTTCCTCAACAGCAGAGAACGACTTCCATCGCCTCAGTAGTCACATTACAGTTCAGTCGACGAAACCAAGAACCGCAGCCATGTTCGCCAAGGTGTGTTTTTGACAGTGCATTTGTTAAAGAAATTGAGAATCTAATGAGGGATAAATAGCAAATATATCTTAATAATAAATTGAATATTTTAAAGATTACAAGAAAAGTATAGCATCCCAAAAAGATTTACATTTTCCTATTACATAATTAATTTTAATCAGTTATTATTATTATTATTATTATTATTATTATTACTATACAATTTTTGTACTTTATCTTCACTTTTTACGAGAAGTTTTTTCGCGTAATTTATTTTGCAGGTTATTCAAATAATTTTCTTTTCCATTATTATCATTTATATGAAAAAATAACATCTAATATAATCTTAATATCTAACTAAATAACTGAAATAGTGTTTTTTAAAATAAAATGATGGAAGAAAAATAATTAATAATTTTCTCCCATCATTGAAAAAATCTAAAAATTCGATCTTTATAAGTAGAATTTACAACGCTCGACAGTTGACAATAAACAAGTATTATGGGACAAAATCGCGACCACGCGTGGAATCAAAAAAAGAAAAGAAAGTCCCGCAATTCAAGCGAACCTCACGCGCTCTCGTTCTCCCTCTCCACAGATCACCGTCATCACTTGCGTCCTCGCAGTCGCCAGCGCGGGATACCTCGAGGGCGGAGCAGTGGCCTACGAGAGTTACGCCGAGCCGGCTTACGCGAGCGGTTACGCCGCGCCGGCTTACGCTAGCGGTTACGCCGCGCCGGCCTTGGCCGCGACCTCCGACAACGTGTACCGCAGCCCCGGCAACCTCCACTCCATCTCGACCCAGTCCAGGACCATCGCCACTCCCTTCTCCAGCAGCAACAAGCACTTCACCAGCGTCTCCAATCCTGGAATCTACGCTCACGCCGCCCCCGTCGCCACCTACGCTCACGCCGCCCCCGTCGCCACCTACGCTCATGCCGCCCCCGTCGCCAGCTACGCTCACGCAGCGCCAGTAGCCACCTACGCCGCTGCTGCCCCCATCCCTAGTCACACCACGTACACCGCGAGTCCGCTCGCCGCTGCTGGTTACGCCACTGGCTACGCCGCGCACGCCGCTCCAATTGCCAGCACCTACGCCGCTGCTGCCCCCATCGCTACGGGCTACGCCGCCGGCGGCTACTCGGCCGGTCTCGGTTACGCCGCTGGCCAGGGCTACGGCTACGGTGCCGCCATCGGCCGCTCCGCCCATCCGTCCGGTCTCCTCGGAGTCGCCTACTCCCCGGCCGTCGCTGTCTCGCACATGAGCTACAGCAGCCCCGTCGGCATCAACTACTCCTGGTAATCAGTACGCGAGAGAGCATGGACTGACTATGTGTATTTATATTGTACTGTGCGACGATCGACAAGAGAGATTGTACAGAACTGTTGTGATTAGTTTTCTTGTTGTACATAAACTTTATATTGTAGGTAATATAAGAAAATAAATAATATTACAATTGTATATCGTTTTCGATTTTATTCATTGTTTCACCCTTGAACGCTGGCCTCTTCCACAATAATTCGTTAGAATTGTAAAATATTCTTTTTGGGAAATAAAAAATGTATTTTCTTTTTAATGAAATTAAAGTATCGCTTTATATTTTATAAAAGTTAATATTAGATTATCAAATCATTTAAGTATTCTAAAGTTTTTTTTATAAATGCATATATGATTTCTATGGGTGTATAAAACTGTTATTACTTTTTAAAGAGAAATCATTGGTCAGATAATTTTTTTTTAGTTTTTAGGGGATGCGTCAGACCTATTTTACCAGCCGATAAATATATTAGAAAGTTTCGTTTTTCGCAAAAAATGTAATAACAGAATCAAATTTCCTATTTAGTATCGCTTTATTTCTAGAAAATTAAGAGTAGAACACTTCAATTGCTATCGAAATAAAAAATTATAAAATTACATATTAAGTTAAATTTTGATTCTAATAACAATTTAAGTGTTCCGCTATTCATTTTTAATAATTATAGCGATCCAGAATTGTAAATTTGATTTTGATGCGTATTTTTTGAGAAAACTGAAACTTTCTAATATAATAATAGGTACAGTAGGTCTGACGCATCCCCTTATTTATATATGGATGATTCCACATCAAGTGAGCAAATAAAAAATTTTAAAACTTTGAAACTTTAAAAAAAGTTCACGATTTATGACAAGCTGAAAAACATGATTATTTGCATTTTTTTCATTTTTCTCATTATGTATGTATTTTTGTCTCTAGGACTTTAAAAGATAAAATATAACTATATAGATAAAGTACTTTAGTCCGTGGGTTTTGGAAAGAAAATTTGATGCAGAATGTGATAGTAATTTTTGCATCACCAAATTTGATGATTTTGATTGGTCCAAATTTCTGCCAAAACACCGATGAAATTTTAAGCTGAGCGCCACAAGCAATTTTGTTGAAAGAAATTTCAATGGTAGTTTTAGATGTATATTTTAAGATAAAATAGGATTTAAAATGGTACTATAACTCAGTTACGAGAAAAAAATAAAAGAAATTGGCTTATTTTACCAAAGTCAGACTCTTATGGGATTTAACATGTAAATCTGTTTCTGATAACATAAGCCAAATTCTTTTATTTTTTTCTTTTAGCTGAGTTATAGTACCATTCTAAATCTTGTATTATCTTAAATTATACATCTAAAACTATAATTGAAATTTTTTTCAACAAAATTGCTTGTGGCGCTCAGCTTAAAATTTTCAGTGGTGTCTTGGCAGAAATTTGGACCAATCAAAATCATCAAATTTGGTAATGCAAAAAATACTATCATATTCTGCATCAAATTCTCTTTCCAAAACACGTGGACTAAAGTATTTTATCTTTTAAAGTTCTATAGGTAAAAATACATACATTTTGAGAAAAATGAAAATATTGTAAATAATCATGTTTTTCAGCTTGGCATAAATCCTGAACCAATAGAGGTAAGGATTTGAAATTTTTTTACATATTTTGGGTATGCAATACATCATTTTCTTAAAATTTCAAAATAAAGATTCGATTTAATAATGCCCAAAACTAAAAATAATACAGTAGACCCGAGTAAAAAGAAAACATATATAATTATATCTGAGATTTCACCATTATAAGTAGCCCCTTTTCGCGTGAAAGTTGTGAAAATTGCCGTAGCATAGCTATCATATCCGAATTGGCACAATACATAAAAACTTAAGTCCATTTAATAAAATCTTTTCGACTCAAGTCCATCTTTATGTGAGTCTATCAGAGTGTTGAACATAATCTCTAAACATTTATTAGGTGTTATTTGTTATTTCTCGTTGTTTACAAAATATTATATTTTAGTAAATATGTAGTATTGTAGTTTATAAAGCAATTTATAAATGCCTATAAAGCAATATTTTTAATAAATATACTATATTAGTACTTATACAAATATTGTGACTACCCCTATAAATCATTTAGACCTCAAAATTGAATAAAAATGATAATTTCTCATACTGTACGACACTTTTTAGAACCAATTTTTTTCGTGATAGAGGACTATTCAAGGAACAAATCCTTTTTGGGGTTTTAATTTTCACCTAGTCAATTAAAAGTTATACCCAAAATAGCTACAGGTTGTCATACTGTATGACTCTCCTTCGTATAGCCAAAATCTGTACAATGCATAATAATTTCAGTCGATTTAATAATAATAATTTTTGCTTGAAATACGACTTAAAATCATCTTTATATGGTTAAGAGCGCTTATGCTTAATTTTACTTTATTTTTGTTAATCAATTTATTATACGGTACATACATATACAGCATATGCTTTTCATAATGTTTCAACTGTTCGTATTAGTTACATTTATATATCCCAATCAGCTGTCAGTTACTTTTATTTTTCATAGGCTTTTACTGATTTTTTTATACAAAAATAGTATATTATTATTATTATTATTATAGAGGCCAAATAGTGATGATAGGCAGTAACAGTGCCTACAGAGCCACAGCTATTACATATTCTTTGTTTCGGCTGTAGACGGGCTTACATCATCACCATAGCTATCACAACTACTTATTGGGACTAGCTATCCGAAGCTGTGTAGTCCATAGCCTTATTTACACAGTAGGGTGGATCGAAAATTAACTTTTTTCGAATTTCGAATACTAATAGAGAGCAAAAGTTGTGTTCCATAATTAGAAACGTAGTATTTGTTTTCTTTTTTGGAGGAATTTTGGTCTGCCAACCTTGGCTTGAATATTTGACATTTTATTTTAGAAGTAATACGACGGTTCTGTGACGGCCATGTGACTGTCACAAGACTATTCAAAATATGATGAAAATTTGTGACTATATGTGAATAATTAAAGGACCGGATGCAATAACGATACTAGAACTTTTTTGGTGATTTTACGTTTTGCGCGAGCGTTACGTCGTTAAATATTAGGGATGGTTCGAGACGTGACACAACGAATACGTGCAACCCATTCGTGAATTCCTGCAGATCGTCTCTAATAACAGCTGCTACGTATGTGTGTGTGTGCGCGAAAGAGCGCCCGTACGTCCCTTATGTTAAACGGATTATTTTACTGTAAACTTCTACTGCAAACTTAATACATTTAAAATAAATATTAGTACTTTTCCATCAGATCAGTGTTTGGAGTTATTTTTATTTGCACTGCTGTATTGGTCCATACCCTGTAAGCCACACCATACAATCCAATAAAGAATAATGGCAGGTGAAGAAGTGGGGATTGAAGAATTACAAGAAAATATTGTATATCACAATAATAATGATGAAGAAGAATTCGTTAAAGAAATAATAATTGTAGACACAGTTAGTTTCGACAGTATATTATAATAAGTTTTCAATAGATCGATGAAAAATATGAAATTTCATAAAGTAAAGTAGGTAGTACTTGGACACTTTTTGAAACGAAAATACGAAATCAGTGTTTGTAGAGCCAAAACTCAATATTTTTCCCAAATCTTTAATCTAATCGTTAATTCGGCATGTCTTACCGTTATTAGTACAAGAAAAAATACGCTGACATACTTTTTTACACTAAAAATGTAAGTTTAAAAATTGAACTATATGTCGCAGTAGTTGGACATCGTATCTCAAGCTTGTCCCAGTACTTAGAGATAGTTAGGACCTAGTAGTTGGACATATGAATTAAATGTGTCCTACTACTGGGTTCAGAAAAAGTAGTGGACGTAAACTTGGACAATACATTCGGCATATTACTGTTTTCGACATAACCTCAAAATGTTATATTTACATTTATAACAAATTTAAGACGTTAAGTAACATAATTTTGGTTAAATTACATACTACACATCATAATCAATCCGTATGAATGCCAATGAATACATCTTTTTATCATCTTTATCAGTAATTACAATCTTTGTCACTGTCCAAGTATAACTGGTCACATTTTGTGTTTCAACCCTTAACTATTGAGGATTATTAAATTAATTTTTATTTGAGTCATCGCGAGAATTATGCGATCAAGAATGACTAAGACACATATGTCATGAGATCGGAAATATTCAACTTTCATCTGATCCATAAATTAATTTTGCAGAATTTCAAATTTATCGAATAGAAATCTTAGATATACGAAAAGATGTACCTATGTATTCTTCAGGATGCATACGGTGCTAATGGGTTAACATATTCAATTATTTACTCTCTTTGGTCACAAGAAGACTACTAAGATTATTGACATATGAGTTCACTATATCAAAAAGCACATAAGCGTAAAAAAAAAATATTTTTGGTGCATTAAGTGGGGACACCACCTTAGACGAACAAAATTTATATGTATAAATCAGTTATTTATTTCTCTTAAATTGTTAACTTCTTAGAAAATATGTATACAGGACTTTAATTATGGGCGAGATATTCAAGAGTAGAAAATAATTTTTTTTTACATTTTTTCAATCAAATGGGTGTGCTGGAAATTAAACCCTTTATCAATGTCTCCCCAATCAGAGGTTCAGTGATCTCCTAAATGGTATAACCTGGATCAAAAAATCAACATTTGTCATCTGCTACAACATAATATCTATCGAAGTAAGTACGGAATTTTCGATTCGATAAAAATTCATTTATCTACAATCATTTTTCTACCAAAATTTTTTGGTTAAATCGTAATTATTGTTTAAATGTTAATCATTTTCGTAGGAGTGCATATTTTTTTAAATCCGTACGTACTTCGATTGTTTTTATCTTGTAGAATATAATGATGTTTATTGTTCCAGGTATACCCGCACCGCCGAATGTGGGCTATTAAAAAAAGACTCACGGTTGCATGGCTGTAGCAGCGCCATTCTATTAAAATAAAATAAATAAAAAATTGTTGAATATGTAGTAAGGTCCTATACACAGATTTTGTATTAAGTTGATCAATTTAGAATAAAAAATTGCAGAAGATACCTATCGTTTAAGGCCGTTTAAGGTGGTGTCCCCCTTAAGGTGGTTCCAGCATAATATGTAGCACACTAAATGATCATTTAATACAAAATTTTTTAGTACTTTTACTGAAATATTTTAATATGAGAGAAGGGATAGTATATGAAAGAATAGCTTTATAACTTAATGAAAGAAATGTTTTTAAAATTTGTTGTATGCAAGAGTAGATATTGTTAACTAATGAAAAAGAATTATTGTACATAATTCTTGTATATAAAAAATTGGGTTTTGATTAGTTTTTAAATTATTCAAGAAACAAAATGAGACCTTCTAAAGTAAAATTGGATTAACAATAAAAATTCACCGTGTGCTTAAAAAACAGAAGTCCTTGGTTTTCTTTAGTTGAGAATATCTACTCTTGCAATATCACAAATTTTGTTATAAAAATTTGTTATATCAGATTATAAGCCCTACCTTCATATTATATAATCTCTCATATTACAATATTTCATTGAAGTGTTAAAATAAATATTAATGGCATGATCATTGAGTGTGCTACATCTAATGCAGGAGCCACCTGAAATGAAAAGGTATAAAAATAAAACAAATGTTCCAGTATTTTTCGTGTAAATTGTGATAACTATTTTTATTAATAAATAAATATTTAGAAAGAGGAAAGTTTATAGTACAAAAGTTCAACCTCTGGTTGAGCCAAGTTTGTCGTAGTTCAACATCGTTATCGTTCTACTCTAGTATTTACCAGGAGTAGTTGATGCCAATGGGGCTGCTGTATGACATGTGCGAGACAGCGACGGCCGGAGAGTAGGCGACTCCGAGGAGGCTGCTACCGTGAGCGACGGCGGGGGCGGCGTGGCCAACTGGGGCAGAATAGGCGAGGGGAGCGGCGTGGGCGATCGCGGGGGCAGAGTAGGCGACGGGAGCGGCAGCGGCGTAGGTCGCGACGGGGGCGGCATGAGCGTAGACTCCGGGGTTGGTGACGCTGGTGAAGTGCTTGTTGCTGCTGGAGAAGGGGGTGGCAATGCTCTTGGACTGGGTTGAGATGGAGTGGAAGTTGCCGGCGCTGCGGTACACGTTGTCGGAGGTGGCACTCAGAGTTGGGGTACCGTAGCTGGCGTAAGCCGGAGCAGCATAGTTGGCGTATGCCGGAGCGGCATAGCTGGCATAAGCCGGAGCAGCATAGCTACTGTATGCAGCGGGTGCGCTGATGATACCAGCGTTGGCTGCTGCGAGGACACAAGCAAGAACTGTGATCTGAAATTTAAAATGTTACAAGTTTTACATATATTTAAATCCTTTTATCTAAAAAAAAAATATAAACAAGGCAATATCAATATTTCTCTAATGTATACTTTAAGGGGGAATCCACTGATTTTTAAAAAATCTCTCCCTTTTTTCCAATAATATTAAAAATTTGGTAACTTTTTTTGTCATAATTGAAGAAAGTTGTCAAAAAGGTTTTTATTCTATTTTAAAAAAATCTAGAATATTTATCAACTTAAAACGAACAAGAAATATATTTTTTTAAATTGTTTAAACCCAATTAATGGTCTGAAATAAATAAAACGTTTTTTGTACTTAAAAAAATATAAATAACTACATGCTTCAACGCCTACAATTGACGAATAAAACATTTAACATCAAAATACCACAAGACAAAATATTAACTTCTTTTCACAATACTTTAACCGATATTTTCTGGAAGTTTCAAAAATATCCATGGTCATGGATCGCGCAAGGAATTTTTTGAAGCTAGAAAAGTAAGTTTCGAGAAAACGCGATTAAAGTTTTAATTGGGTATGCTATCCAATGTAAATTATTTCACTCAACTGGCTATAACTTCGGTATAACCAAGAGTTTTGATATCCAGCAGGTCTTAAAATGTTCATAAAACTATAAACATAATAAATATGTAATAAAACTTTTTTCGATTTTTTGTTAAAAAATGAGTGGAATGATTAAGCAACTTTTAATTAAACATTCGAAAAACTTTTATTATATTTAACAAGGTAATTTTCTATGTTTAGAAAAATTTCATTGGCCATGTTTATAGATAAAGTTGGACTAAAGTTATACTTTCACCAATTTTTAGCCAAGGGCTATATATATATATAGCATACTCGTGTTTAAAATAAATTATATCAAATGTATTAATTTTTAATACGAACTTTATCGCGAATCCTAGTAAAACACATAAAAAAATTTGCAAAACTTACCTTAGCAAACATGGCTACGTTTGTTTGGTTGCAATGGTCTTGTGTGAGTCAAAGAAGCTGCGAGATCGAATGGCTCGTAAGTCTGTCATTTAACCAAGGCGCAAAGTCTTTTATACCTCACAAGCAGAGCGTTCAGAATGTATTAAAACGAAAGTGGGGAACTGTGCCTTAGGCAACAAAGGCACTTTCCCCGCAACGGCAGTGATGACAACGGTCTCATGGCTCACTCGCCCTTGGCCTTGACTAGCACTATACGGACTACCTACTGTTTAAAGATTACGACGCTGCGCTGTATTGGTGTGTCGTTTATACACTGTCTTAATTTCGCGGATGACCTACGATAATTCAGTTAGCATAACTGACTTAAAAGTAAATGTCTCTTTGTCAGTAATTTTGCATAAAATATACATTGCTCTTTCAGACTGTGTAAGTAGAAAGGGCTATGTTTTAGGACAGCTAGAGTACAGTAAAGAAACTTTTATGTCCTGATTTTCAGAGACTACAGTTTTAAAAACGCTGCCATCTGAGTTGTCCCTCAGTTTTCGCAAAGAACATGTTGTCATATATTATATTATATTATATTATATTATATTATATTATATTATATTATATTATATTATATTATATTATATTATATTATATTATATTATATTATATTATATTATATTATATTATATTATATTATATTATATTATATTATATTATTACGCATAGGTCAATATCTGTTTTTGAATTTGGCAAAATACGTAATGTCCCCCCTCCCCCTCCCAGAACAATACTATAACAACAAAAACTTCTATGTTTTTATAAAACCAAAATAGTGCCGTAAATTTAAAAAAAAAATGTTTTTTACGTGAATTTTATTATTGCAATATAGTTTCTCATCCATCTAAACCAATTTATAAAGTACTTTTATTTTCAATGGGACATTTTATGTGTAAAAATAAAGTTGAAAAACCTCTGTTAACTGCTTTAGGTGTTTTCTTTCTGTTTTTGTTCTTCTTGTTTTTCGATTCTTCAAACCTTTCTTAACATCGAAACGCATCACAATGATTTTCATCAAACTTTCAGTTTGAAAATGACATTTTAAAGTACGATTATTCATTAAGTTAAATGTGCTTTGTTTAACAAAAACATATTTAAAGTAACTGTAAGATACACCAATTAAAAAAAATTCCGTAAGCTTTAAGGACATCTATGCATATTTTTGATATATCAAACGTATGAAATGACAAAAATACAATACTTTTTGCTAATATTACAAATTTTAAATATAATAAAAATTGTACTTCTTTAACCGAGACAA
The DNA here is from genome assembly GCA_949152435.1 of Gastracanthus pulcherrimus. Classification (NCBI taxonomy): domain Eukaryota; kingdom Metazoa; phylum Arthropoda; class Insecta; order Hymenoptera; family Pteromalidae; genus Gastracanthus; species Gastracanthus pulcherrimus. The sequence goes on along the minus strand of OX424575.1, from coordinate 167,596,507 downwards.
ACTTTGAATTAATTGTAAAATAGGCCAATAGAAAGAAAATCACATGAATTTTTCGGATATATGCATCTTTTTGACATATCAAACGTATTAAATAATAAAAATATTTTTTTTCAATTTTCACAAATTTAAAAAAATTAAAATCGCAATTCTTTAAGAAACACATACTTTAAAGATATTGTAAGATACACCAATTAAAAGAAATGACGTCTACCTTATAGCACGAATTTATGCATATTTTTGTTCAATAACAAATATTTAATAAGTAATTGTTCTTTCTAATAGTGGCTGACTTCATGCTGAACTTTAGTAAATCTTGATCAGCTACACTGCAGCCCTATTTATCAGTCTCTCAGTTTATTAATAGGTGTAGAAACGGCATTAGTTAAATAATAAGAATAATTTAATAACTTTTATATTAAAATATTAAATAATAATAAATAATAATGATATTAGAAATATATGCATTGATAAACTAATTATTATTTCCCACGTGTGGTGAATAATCGTAATGCATCAGTTTCAATGCTAAAAATCCTCCGGAATTATCTCTGGCTTTATGGAATACACCAGCTCCAGAGATAGGTGTAGGTGGTTGCGTCACGATTTCCTGAAGGTCTATAAAAGGAATCGTATTTTGTCCGAAATCCTTTTCATGACCGGTAATTTGAAATTGCACATACTGGTTCGATTTTGAATTAGCTTTGTTATTGTTCATAAGAATTGGAACATCAGAATCTTTGAGTTCCACTGCAGTTCTATAAAAATCCAAATGCATAATTTCTACTTTAGTTTAAACCTTATAGCATTGGCACTTATGCGATATAATAAGGCAAACAACAGACATTTTTTATTACTCATTAAGATCAAGTATTAAAGATATTAAAAATCTACCTTTGTTCTCGAGTTGCTTTGTTAGAATACCATATACTTCTGCCTTTCAATTGTCCAGTAGCAAAATCGAACGCTGTTCTTTCGATCTCTAGTTTGAGATCGTTGCCCACCTTTGTAAATCTTAGACCGGTAACAATTTCATTCTTTTTCGGTGATTGGGGTCGCGGATCGATTTCATCCAAGTATACAGTATTTTGATCCCCGTTTACAATGTAAAGATTTTCCTGAAATATCGTGTTATAAGCATACGGATTGGCAAGTCTTAAATGATCATAAATTCCAGACTTACTCCGAATTCATTTATGCTTTTATTTGAATCTTCGATCGGCATTGGTTTCCAGTCTACTGTTTCTCTATTTATACTACCATTCGCCTCAAGATGTCCTTCCTGTATTTGTATGTATAATATGTGATTTTTCTTTATAAAACGTACACCTGTTACCACCCTGCAAAAATAAATGAAGTTCGATTAATTATTTTCTAAGACAAGAAAAACCAAGAATCAGGTACTATTCCATTTAGAAAATGAGCTGATGAACACGTTAAAATAATGAACAAAAAAGATTAGCTTATAAAAAATACAGAGAAATTCTAGCAGAATAATTAGCAGCGTTGGCCATCAATATATTACTTCACATCAAGAAACAAAAAAGGTCTTAGGATTTGTATGCACATATTTTTCTATAATTTACAAAATAATTTTTCTTTCTAAGTTTACTAAATTACAATTGATATTATAAAAATTACCTTACAGTACAAAGTTTTCAATGAACTTGAACGAACGCAAATAAATTAACATTATGGGTATATGTATTGGAGATGTATTAATTGGTTAATCAATGATACAATTACTTACATGTTATTATACGTATTAGAAAGAGCCTCATTTAGACTGATGTAACGATCGATTTGCTCGCGATCATTTACGCACGTGCATAAACAGAATCCACATAATGAGCCAGGTTCGGGCCAAGGGGCTTTTTCTGGATGTAATACAGTTATTGTATTACTACACTTTTTTATTCGCCCATATTTGTCCTCATCTTCCGTTTCTAGCCATTCGTATCTTCGATCGCTGTCTTTGGGCTTATTATAGAATATCAAAAAATATTACGAAAACATTATTTGTCGGTATATCAAAAATTATATTTTAAATGAATGGGTGCGAACTGTACATATATCCTTCTCCTCTATGATTGGAAAGCAAGAATAATGGGCAACTATTAATAAACCGCTGCCAAATAATTGGCACTAAAATTGTACCAGTATGAAAATTTTTATTTTAATAAATTATTTTAAAATACTACATCTTTTTTTTCATTAATAGCTTAAAAAACCACTGCTAACTGCTTTAGCATAATGTTTTCTAAATGAGATTTAATGCACAATCACTTATTGAATATTTACATTGATACAAGTGACTTTATATCAATCCACATTGCTACAGACAATGTGATGAAATGCACATTCAAAATTTAAAATCGTACTTTGTCCACAAAAATAATTTTTTTTTTATTATAGCCTACCCAAGTCCTCTTTCGAGTCTTATACGGCTCTTCCCACTGCCCAATACCATACGATGGTACTGGCCATTGAGGTCCATTTCCCTATAGTTGCGGTGCATGTGCCCCACACCGAAATGTAGCGCGCATGCATCTCAACTGGACCTACAGTTTTTACAGTGGAATTCGAACTACTGGAGCTTTGATGTTATTAAACACATATGTAAACAAAGTGGTGTCCCGATGTCAACAAAAATAATTTGAAGTACTTGTTAGATATATAAATTGTAAGGAAATTAAGCCTTGTTTATGAATAACTGTACAATTTTTACTTATCTAATGTAGAACTTTATAATAAATTTATTTCAATTTTGAAAAATTTTCAAAGTTCAAAATTGCATATTTTTGACAAACACAACTTTAAAGTAACTGTAATATACACCAATCCAAAGGAAATTCCTTTAGCTTTACAGATATATGCATATTTTTGATATATCAAACGTATTAAAATGACAAAAATATTTTTTGCTAATCCTATCTAAAAATAACGCGCGCGCCATTAGGTATGTTTACTTGATGACATATATAGCGAATACTGCAGGAATACGATCAAAGTTACCATGACTTATTTTCAATAAAATAAAATATGTTAAATCATTTTAAATAATTAAAAAATAACCCAAAAATTTGTCATATGCTAAGCTATCGAATTAACGTTCGACCTACTAAACACGTAAGCAAAAATTTATTTTAATTAATTGCTAGCAAGAACCGCTCGCTCACATTTTAGAAACAATAAAAATGTATTACCGTAATTTTTTAACAATATTTTATTATACAATCTTTTATTCTTTAATATTTAATAACTGAAATGATTATCTCGCACTCGTACATACGTATGGATGTACGTTAGAGGATCCACTATAATTATGTGTAGATAGTAAATAAATGAAGACGAAATATTTTAAGAGTGGGAGGATGGAAGGTAAATGTATAGAATAAGTCCGGAAGGTAATAAAAAAAATATTTTTAGAAATTATAACATAAAAAGCTAATTATAACAGAATTTGCCCTACACCAGTGGTTTTACGATAATATAATGTAGATAGATGAAGAAGATAAGTGAGATGATCATCTCGCACACGTGCACGTACACCTACTATAATTAATTATTTAAACCTTATTTATTATTATTATTTTGCCTTATCAAAAACTGTAATAGTAAATTGTAATTTATTTGACCAGAATATAACTTTGGAGACTTAAAAAAATATGTGTAAATAATAAAGCAAATAATGTTTCAAATTTTATGGTTTTATATTTTTATATAAACAAATACGCTGAAACCCGGCCATTCTTCTTGTTTTTTGAGGTTATTTTGCTAATCTTATAGCTTTTATCAATAATTTCTATGAACAGTAGTATAAAATGTAAAAATATAATATGTACAATAGTTTTTTTTATTTATTTTATTACTGCAAATATGAAAGAATGTATTTTGTAAAAGATTAGGAAAAATTTTTAAACAGGCAGTCTTTTACACTAAAACTAATAAAATATACAATAAATTGATTGTCTGTATTATATTTTAATACATTGTACTATTGTTGATAGAAATCACAGAAAAAACTATAAAATTGGCCAAAATAACCTCAAAAAAATAAGAATTACGGACGAATTTCAGCGTATTTGTTTATTAAAATTCTAAACCATAGAATATGAAAGGTTATTTGCTTTATAAGTTTCACGTATTTTTAGAATTCTCCAAAATTGTATATTGGCTAAATAAATTACAATTTACGATTACAGTTTTTAATCATGCGTACTTTATTAATTAACATAAAATACTTCTTAGTTGCGTGTTTAGTAGGTTGAACGTTAATTTGATAGCTTAGCATATGAACAATTTTTGGATTATTCTTTAATTATTTAAAATGATTGCAGATATTTAATTTTATTGCAAATACATTATGGTAAATTTAAACTCGTTCCTTCAGTGTTCGTTATGTGTCATCAATAAAACATACCTGATTAAGCTTTTTCATGTCTGACATCACAACCCTACGTGACCGAACGCTGGGAAGTTGCATCCAATGAAGTTGCAGCATTTAAAAAAATTTCAAATAAATTTGACCAGATATTTCTAACGTCGAGTGTACATAAGTACACCCGACGACCCGACCCTGAAAACAACTTTTCGAATATGCCGTGGAGGAAGCTGGTGACACCTGGCTCTGGCTAACCTAACGAGGTTCACGTTTCAAAGGAAGTTGCATTTCTGAACCCCAAGAATCACAGCGTCGTAGTCTATGACGTTCTCGGCGTTGATAACCTATTAAAGGATTGACAAATGCAAGTGCAACTCCCTTCGAAACGTGAACCTCGTTAGGGTGTGTGTCCTTATAGTGGAGTATTGTGAGTACAGGTATATATAGATGCACTTCAACGTTTAAATTCAAAACGGAACAGCGAAACAGCGATGGAACACGAACCGGAGAGGACAGACCATATTTTTGTTATCCATCTGGACACACCCTTAGGTTAACTAGCTTCCTTCACGGTCCATTCGAAAAGTTGTTTTCAGAGTTGGGTGTACACACACTTTTTTAATATATCTTTAAAATAAATATATTTTAAGTAATTATTAATGTGTGACTTAAATTTTAAACCGATGAATTGAGACAAGTGTTAAATATTTCTCGATAGTTTTCATACATTATATAAAAATCTGTTAACAACTGAGTTGTTATTCGTCATGACCCAAAGAATTTGTATTTTAAATGTTTTGTATTCTTATCAAACAAACTATGTGATGAGATTTAATTTTTAAAAGTACTTTTGGGCATAAGTCATGTTTACAAAATCCTTTCTAAATAATAAAATATCCACCAACATTTAAATTGCCTAAGGGTTCGAAAATAAAAAAAAACATATACAAATAAAAAATAAAATATATACAAATCAAAAATAAAATATATACAAATAAAAAATAAAATATATACTATTACATATAGCGATTAAGAAGACAAATATTTTTATATTACAAAATAATTTTCGTACCAATATTTTTCAAAATGAAAGATTATTTTTATTCTAAATCAATTACTTTCTAAACTTATATCGCTGTTTCTCAGTCAAAATGGCAGAAAAAACTTTTTCCGATAATTTAATAATATGTAATAAGAAATCGTAATTGTCTAAAATTTACGTTTATCAATGTTTAACAAACAGAAGTCTGTTAGATTGTATCTTCTTGCAAAAATATTCCTCATTTCTAGTTAGTAATCTTGTTATAACAACATTTCTAACTGCTAGTATAGTATAAGTTGGTACAAAATTAGACTAAATGAAATATGTATATGAAAACTTACCGAATAGCATAAATTACTTGGCCCATTAATTTCTATACAGTTTCTCATTTGACCAGAACACCGTTTTTCTTCTGGTTCTCTTCTACAGAAAGGATATGAACACGCTGAACGATCATTTTCACGCATACTGCATCGCATGTCACAAAGTGTAAAACGTTTAAAATCCTTCTTGAAATTAATGTAAGATTGAAAAACTTGGATCTTTGAGAAAGTGAGGTCTGCAAAAAAATTTGTACATTTTATTAGTTTAGTGTAAATGCTGATAAAATATTCTACATTCAATTGAAAAGGATTTTAGAGATATTCAAGGTTACATATTTTTAAAATTAGTAATTAATTGATAATATTTTGGTAACCAACTCATTTTTATCAAACATAGTTTCTTAATCCGCACCACGAATTCTAATTTGTAAAAAAAAATAATTTTTGCAAAAGGTGAAAGGAATCTACATAAAAATATTAAAGATCCGTCAAATTTTTTTATAAGGATTTTTCCAAGTTACAATATTTTGAAATTTATAATTTAATTTGTGATCTGGTACATATAGATGCGCTATCTGTGTGATTTAGAATACTTTTAATATTTATGTTCATGAATTATTAATGTAGGTACACTAAGAAGCATAGCAACGCGATGTTGCTTATTGCGTCTTGTCAATTTCTGTAATTGACGTAGTCAAACCTCAAATCTGTTATGGTTTTTTCTCTACTTACCTTGTTGGTGCTTACGTGGATCGCACTTCCAAAGTTCTCGAGAAGCAATAACCATGAAACTCTTCATTTTGTTAAATGTATTAATTATCCTAACATGAAACTCATTTAATGCAACTTCTTTCTCAGATACAAATATGTCTGTTGTTGAGGGATGATCTTGCTCATTTTTCCTCCATTCTTCTACTAATTTATAAGCGAAAAGTTGAATGATGAGACCATTGGTTTCCTTTTGCACAACGGTATTATAGAGACCGACGATAAGCTGCTGCGGTGACTGATTTCTTATGCAAATAAGTTCAGTGTTCTATTTTAAAAAAGTTCAAATCGGTCCATAATTTGTATTAAATTAATTTTTAAACTTTTATTAATAAGTAATACATACCACATTATCAGTCAGGATACTAAAAATACTATCACCATTTATGTCAGTCTCCGTCAATTTTCTATGCATATTTACAAGAGTCTGTCGTAACGCATAGAAATCATTTGAAGTTGCTTTCTTAACAAAGTCGTTCAGAGTTGAACGATCCCATTGACTCGGATTATCCCTGTATTTTAGGTACTCATTGTAGAGGAACTCAACGTTATCAAAGTAATCAAAAAGTTGGTTTGTTTTGGTAGATAGTTTAGTATCCAATTTAGAAAATTCGTAACGCATTTCCGTTTTTAGATCTTCAATATTATAAGAAATATTATAAGAAATACTGTTTAACTTATCGAAAACTTTGGTGTCAATAGCTGTGAACTCATCCTTCGTATTTTCTCCCTTAAATAAGCTGTTAATTTTATTAAAGTTGCCCAATAAAGTAAAAGCAAATTTAAATACTACTTGTACACTGAGGAGGGGGTGGGCATTTGTAGGTTGCTGTTGCCATCCGAATATTAGAAGTAAAATACATACTAGTGGTACGCTACGAGCCATTATGTCGGTAATTTATAATCAATGCTCGTTCTGTTCAGATTTTAAAAGAAACCAATTTAAATACGACCTTTTTCAGCTGAAAAAAATGAGAATGAAACTTCAGTTGAAAAAATAATATACATAACTAAATCTAATAAATGAATTACTAATGTATGTTCTTAAATATATGATTCAAAAGAGCTTTAATTATGAGTATACCCTTTTTTAGTACAAATATCAAAGTAGATAAAATTGATTACGTATTCTTATAGTGAGATGTTATGAGAAGATTTATATACACTGGAGCCTCAATAAATCGAACATCGTTAATTGAGCAACTTCTATAATTCCAATAAGTAATAATTATGTATAGAAATTAGAAAAATTACGTCAATGATTTAATCGGAAAGATCAGTACGTCATTATAATATCTGTCTATATAAATCATTCTCATCCTCTTTCCGTTTCTTGTTTGCAGAAGCCAATAGATTAATTTTATAATCCGGTCTGAACCGACGTCTGAACACTGCTAAGTAACAGAATATAAAGAAATGGCACTGTCATCTTCTTTAAAAAAAATTATATAGTTTTCTCAATAAAAAAAATTTTAAAAGTAAACTTAAAATATTTTTTTTTTAACTCAGACCGGATTCCTTAATTTATTGTACCATTTAAATTTTGTATAACTATTTATATTTTTTGGCCCATTTCAAAAGTATATTATTAATTAATTAATTAAAAATACTAAATGACTATAACTATTTTTCAAAATTATAAAAGAAAAAATAAATAGTTTCAGTAGTAAATGATACCACATTAATGTATAATCATATATGAGTAGATTCAGTTTCGTCTGTACTATCTAATTAAATTTAGACTCGAAAGTAAAAGGAAATGTGACGATCAGTATTAAATATATAAATTAAAAGTGCCAATAGCTCGGCATATTGTAGCCTGCCCTGACCAAGTTTGTGCCTCGGGTTACACCTTACTTAAATTGAATTCGTCACCTTCGGCAGCAATCTTCGATGTTCGATGGCACAGGAGACGGTGGCGGGCGGCTTCGGAGCGTTGTTTCATCGACGACGGATCCCGCGCGGGATAGACCGATCCAGCGCGGTATAGCGAGTACGTACGTATAGTCTCGCGACTATTACTCATAGAATTATTTGGGCACAATAGCCACACCCTTACAAGATGTATCGATGTCGTTATTTTATCATTGCTGATAATTCGCATGTTTACACTAGTTTTACTAAGTATAAAGTTATATCTACAGCATTCTCGACATTTGATTAGCCGATGATAGTTGGTAGCATCATAACGTGTATGTTTTACCTCCAACATTCTCCAACGTGCCTAATAGCTAATTTGAACAGCTGCATTAATCAAAAATAAATTATAGTAGAACTAGGATGATCCCCTTCGAGTAGCCTTTAAAACTCACGTGTATTTTCTGTTACAATACATGTTATTTTAAGGTAATCATAACAAATCCGATTATACTAAAATTGAAATCTTCTTAACCACTAAATATTCGTCCTTTATAGAATTGTCTTCGTTTTTTAAAACCGTAACCTGGAACATCATGAACATCATACTTTTTTTTAGATAAATACGAAAAAACTCAAGTTTTCTCAGTTTTTGGGGCATGTCTCTTGTTTGGGGGTCCGACGTGTAAAATAGTTAGATTATTATGATACCTTATGAAATTTTGTATAAAACTAAGTGAAAACTGCTGCCAATTCATTGGCACTTAGCTTCCTCAAACTAAATTAATTGTTCCAGTGTGAAATTCTTTGTTCTAATATATATATATATATATATATATATATATATATATATATATATATATATATATATATATATATAGTACGGTGATTCTCTGGGAAATCGATATCAAAAAATTTTTTTATTTTTATTTTTTCGATTAAAACGTTCCTCTTGGTATGTAGAATGTATGTGAATTTATTCAATTTTTTTTAAATCCTTAGGTTTAAAGTTGATCAAGGCTAAATATGAGCATGTAGCCATTTTTTACAATATATAAAATTTATATATATACACATTCAACACATCAATACGTACAAATATATTTTTATATAGTGTCTTTTGATTCGTTACGTCTCAAATCTTGTTTCTAAAAAGTATTTAGCAAAACTTTTTCTTTAATATCACACAGCTTTCTCTTTGAGGAAGCAAAATTAAGGCAAAAATTTGTTTGAAGAAAAAATGCAATGTAATACTATACGTCAACTGCGTTATAGAAGACTCTACAGATTCTGTTCAGTGGAGGATGGATAAGAATGATGTTGAAGATATCTCGGATTGTGTACAATATTCTCATTTAAGGTGATACTAAACCCACCCGTCACCAACAATAGGGAACTTACATGGGTCGTAATCCAATTGTTATTTTAATTTTATTTTAATTTTATTCTAAAGTTCACATCCCGAGACAGTATTTTTACTTACGCGATAACTTTTATATTAATAATATATTAAAGTAGGGCTACAATTCAATGTTAGTTTAAATTCCTGTCACGTGATTTTTCCATGATGACGTGGATATATCGCCGTTCAGTGCCTCCATCGACAGTTATCAAAATTATTATATGTATTTCAAAGAATCAGACTCAGAGATACAATTGCTGAACGGCGATACATCTATGTAATCATGAAAAAGACACGTGACAAGAATTCAAACAATAATTTGTTTTCTTATTTTATTTTATAAGATTTTAATGTGTTATTAACATTAAAAATAATATTGAATTATTTAAGATATAAATTTTCGATACGTTATTGAAATACTTTTTGACATTTCCATGTGTTGCGTCACGTTTAAGGAAGGGGGTGGGGGTTTAACAAAATATGATGATGTATTACGTGAGGTGGGCTGGGAGACAAATATCATGAAAAACAACGTTGCGTAGTTTTTGAACGCTCCCTCATAGTATTAACGTATATAAAAGACATCTGGTTTACGCACTGCTTGCGCCTTTAGGATAAATATTGCACTTTCAATTTGTTATTATATTTATATTATATGATTGATATTCATATAAATGTAACTCAATCTTATGTCGTCAGGAAAGAGTTTCGGGATTCCCTGCTAAAATGAATTGTAATAGCGACACGTGTGAGAAATAATACGTTTGCAAATTAATAGAGTCGCAGCCGAGGTCGCAGCCGTGAAATTTTGCTGCCTTATAGGGAAAGCATTGTGATACTAAAAAAAATTGTAGACACTAGGTATCAAAATTATTTTTAGATAATGTCTGTATATATGTATGGCGTATACGTGTGTACAAGTGCGTATGTACCTATATGTATGTCAATATGTATATCCATCGTGAAGTAAATTATCGTTGAATTATTGACACATTTTAAATTTTGAATAAATTATTTTTAATTAATTTTCCACGGATGTTTGTTATCGATATGCACGAGGGGTTAGACAAATTCCGCGTATAGGTGTGGCCGATTCATTTCGATTTTAAAGCCAATTATCAAAATGTTTAAATTACGGTTTATCGAAAATTTTTGAATGAAAGAATGGTTTTTGAGGAGCGAATTTTTCACAAAATAAAGTACTTAAAAAATCCTTTATTTGGAGACGAAAAACTATGTAAATATGTCTTTCATTTCATTAATTACACGATGTAATTAGGGATTTATTTAAACCTCTAGAACTCAAAAACTATTGCATATAGTTGAATAAAATTTTTATTGAATATTCGTTTTATATATAAATTTATTTTTGAACATTTTTAAGGCATAATATTCATTGTTTCTTCAGAAAAAGAACAAAATAACAAAAAAATAAATTTCTATTGGACAACGAAAACTTGCGTGGTTTCTTATATTTTGCTTAAACTTAACATATTATACCGTCACTGACCCAATTGAGGATCAGTGCTTCTATTATGAATCAGTTGGTTTTAAATCATTATTTTGAAAATATTGCATTATTTCATATTTTATTTTGAAAGTACTTATTCTTATCTATCAATATAAGAAAATAAGTAATGCAACACTTTCATAATAATGATTTAAAAGCACCAGATTCACAATAGAGACACTGATCCACAATAGGTCCGTGATAGTAGTAGTTACTTACAAAGTCCTCAAGCAAAATTGCTTTATGATAACTTTAATAACTTACATATGATGCTGAAACTATGTATAAAATAATTTTACATACTGTATAATAATGAAGAAAATTAAATATAATATTATTCAACATCACTAATTAAAATTACTAGTAACTGATACTTATTTGAGAATTCCAAGTGCTAAATCAATTGAAACTGTTTTCTTGTAAACTTTCGAGTAAATAAAATTCAGTGTTTTTAAAAAAAAAATGTAAAGAAAATAAAATTTTGAATGATTGTTTATACATTGCAATACAATTTACAGTGTCAATATGCTTGGTGTAGGGTTGAAAGCTTTCTTTTAGGTACCTTAGTCCATAGTCATCCGAGGTTTTTAAGGTTACATATTATATAACTTACAAAAATATTTTTCAAGTTGAATATTTTGAAAATTGTAAAACTAATATGATGATATTGTAACTATAAATTAATACAGAAGTTAATTGGTTTTTCAGAAAAAAATCGAAATGTGAAAACATATGTATTTTTGTACAATGGTAACTCGAGTAATTTTTATGTTTGACTTTGAAATTTGTAGCTGTTTATCATTTGTATGAAATACACGATTTTGGGAATTGTTATTATCGTTTATTTTTAACGTTTCTTGGTTTTAAAGAGCTGGACGCAGGAACGTTACTGAATTTTTTGTTATTGGAGAAAATCGAATCCCCAATTAGATGGCAGCGTTTTTTTATTTATATAATGGGAATACAATGACAGTCGCTGAAAGCATTAAAAATGGCGGATTGTTGTAGGAAAAAATACATAAAAAGCCGTAATATTAAAATTTTTTTAAATATTGAACATGTTTTTCTACATGTTGTAATATATTGAATATAATTATATCTGAATAATTTAATTTTTAATACTAAATATAATTTGTAAATTAGATATTTTTACTTTTCTTAGATATTTAATCCGTTCATTAAATTGTTATACAAATATAAATATAAAATTTGTGTTAAATATTGTTAATTTTTCTATGTTTTAGAAAACAACCACTGTCAACTGCTTTAGCATGCAGAATTCTTTCTCAAATACAGGTACTGAAAAATCAAATTTGAGAATTTTATAATGGAAATTCGCTTTAAATATAGTAATGCTAAAATTATCACATTAGATACAAGCGTTTAAGTATTGGCAGTATAAAAAAATCTTACAACTTAAAATAATTTTCAACATGTCAGCAAATGGGAAATTTATTACATACGTACATAAACAGACAATTCTTTTAGAAAACCTACTATACATATATTGTAACTCAGAAACCTCAAAAACATTAAAATTCATGATATTTCCGATTCAAAAATTTTAACCATTAAAAAGCTTTCTCTTTCAGAAAGCAGAAAGTGAATATACCTATGTTTCTATGTAATTTTCATACAATGATCCGCTACTTTTACGCCTGTAACTCATTTGTTTTTCCCATTTTCTTTTAATATCGTAAAGAGGTCCGTTCAAGAAAGCAATGATAACACATGGATAGTATGAATAAAGACTTTCGGAAATGAAAGTTTTCTTTTAGAAGTATTATTCATTCATAATCCAAATCCCTTCAATACATCCATACCGATAATAAAGAATTTTCAAGTATGGGAGAATTTGAAAGCTTAATTCGTGAGTAAAATAAACAGACTAGACTTTTAGTAAAAGTTCTACCTTTAACAAAACTTTTAAGACCCCTTTTATTAAGTTAACGGTTCAAGGGATCAATTAGGATATTCATACTAAAAGGCATAGGTAATTCAAAAAAGAAGTTTGATTATGTTGAAAAATGTAATAAACTATTCTTTATTAATAAATAAATATTTAGGAAGAAGAGAGCTTATAGTACAGAAGTTCAACCACTGGTTGAGCCAAGTTCGACGAAGGTCAACATCGTCATCGTTTTACTCCAGTGTTTACCAGGAGTAGTTGATGCCGATGGGGCTGCTGTATGACATGTGCGAGACAGCGACGGCCGGAGAGTAGGCGACTCCGAGGAGGCTGCTGCCGTGAGCGACGGCGGGTGCGGCGTGGGCAACTGGGGCAGAGTAGGCGAGGGGAGCGGCGTGGGCGATCGCTGGGGCAGAGTAGGCGACGGGAGCAGCAGCGTAGGTCGCAACGGGGGCGGCATGAGCGTAGACTCCGGGGTTGGTGACGCTGGTGAACTGCTTGTTGCTGCTGGAGAAGGGGGTGGCGATGCTCTTGGACTGGGTCGAGATGGAGTGGAAGTTGCCGGCGCTGCGGTACACGTTGTCGGAGGTGGCACTCAGAGTAGGAGCAGCGTAGCTGGCGTAAGCCGGAGCGGCATAACTGGCATAAGCCGGAGCAGCATAGCTCGTGTATGCAGCAGGGGCGCTGATGATGCCAGCGTTAGCTGCGGCGAGGACGCAAGCAAGAACTGCGATCTGTTATTGATAAGTAAGACATTAATATAAATATTTTATTTTCTACCAGAGATTTATTCCTTAAGGTCAAAACAAAGCTGAAAAATAAAAATCTCAATATACATGAATTTGTTTACATGTAAAATAAGAATAGCACAAAAGAATACTTTTCATGATGTTTTATAACAATTAAAAGGAAAAATATATAAATTACAGAAAAAACATTAATTTTTGACTCACGTAGTTATGATCAAAATTGAGATTTACGATCTTCGTATTGATTGATTTTGTTCAATATTTTAGAAGTTTCTCAAGACTTTTGATTTTAGGGTATAACTACGTTAAAGTCAAAACAAATTTTCATAGTCTGTTGTACTGCCTTCTCATATTTTTTTGAATATTTGTGTTTTAATATATACTATTCCGATAAAAATTATGGTAAGACCTACACTAAGTATCTCTAGTTAAAGTTTCAATTTTCATCTTCAAAAAAGTATTTACACAACGAAAGCTACATACATGTTGAAAACAAATACAAGTTAAATCGTATCACAAAGTTAAAAAAAAAATTACACTATGAAATTGGCAAAGCTTACCTTAGTGAACATGGCTGCGTTTATTTGGTTGTGGTAGACTTGTGTACGTCAAGGAAGCTGTGAGATCGAGTGGCTCGTAACTCTGCCGTTCACCCAAGATACGTAGTCTTTTATACCTCGCACGTATGGAGTCCAGAATCTGTGAAAACGAAAGTGGGGAAGCTGCCTTAGGCAACAAAAGCACTTTCCCCGCAACGCCGGTCAAGACAACGGCCTCCTGACTCACTCAAGTTACGCCTTTTCACCCTTGACCTCGACAATTGACCTGCGGCAATTCAGTGAGCATAATGAACTCTCAATAATTTGACCAAAAAAAGCATTGTTCTCAAAGACAGGGAAACTCAGAATTTACCCATTAACGCTAAGACCGATGCTTACGACTTTTCGGGTGCTCCCCAATAATCAGGAATTAATAAAGAAGGTTCCAAACCACCTTGACACTTTTGTTTCAATAGAGAAGGAACTATTGGGCATGATAGACGTGATTAAGCGCGTTATCATTTCAAAAAATCAAATTAACGACCGCGTTCTAACGAAATTCACGCAGCTCGAAAAATTGATGCAGATTTTGCTGGTAAAAGGTATAAGGTAGAATACACAGTCAAACCTCCTGGCACTGATACCCTTGGGGCAAACGCTTCGCTTGGGGCAAGCGCTTCCCCGACACTGATACTGAAGTAGGTTCGGCGCGCCGACCAATAAGCGTCGAGCAATAGGACGGTACATAATGCACTTTTCCCCTGTGACTTCTCTATGATTAAATATAACAAAAATTAATTTTCATAAAAGTTTATTAATGGAATTTTTATAAAATTTATAAAATTATAAAATCTTTTCTTTGCAATACTTTATTTAACATTTTTTGGTTTTAACCTTTTTATATAATATTTTTTGGTGTTAACCTATTGTACACGCATTTGACGTTTAACTGCATTTTAACTTTATTCATTTATAAAACCCTTATATATTATTTGTAAATTTATAAAACTTATAAATATCCGTGTTTTTAAGTTTGTCTTTAAATTTTTTAGTACGGCCCAGAATTTAGCACAAAATTTTTGTGTTCGGGGCCCCGTGCATATATATATATAGCCGGACCTGGACGAGTTTCAGTGCCGGAAGATTCAGACAGTATCAGTGCTAGGGGAGAACTTTTTTGTTTCTTAGCGAGTTTTGGGTTTTAGTCACGATCTTATAAACAGGTCTGGACACTTCATATGGGGAGCGCGTGACTCGAGTGAAGGTAAGAATCCAACATGGCGGTTCCGGTGGGAAGTATTTTGCACACACGCATATATTACGCGCCAGCTGAATATGTTTACGTCTGATCGTTTAGGATTTGTGTACGGATTTATTAATTTTTTATCAAGAAAAATGATGAATTATTGTGTTGTGCTGGGTTGCAATACTAATAGAAAAAAGGAAGAGAAATTACCCGTGTTTCACGTACCAAAAGATCCAAATATTAGAGAAGAATGGCAAAATATCGTTAAAATGGAAAAATTATACTGATGAATCTGAGAATATTATTGTTACAGTAAGCACATTATCAATTATCTTTTAATTTTGTACAAATTAAATTGTAATTAATAAATAACATTTTTTTTATTCATGTTATGGATGAAGACACGAATTTTTCATATCATCTAGTCGACCACTAATCGCTAACTCCCTCCACATCTTGCGATTACTTGCATTACCATCACTTATTATACCACGAATGCGTACTCCACTAGTTTCTAATTTTAAAATAGCACTGGTAACTATTTTCGCTAATTCAATTTCTCTAATATAGTTGCCTCTTAAATTTCCTCGTTTGTGTAAAAATGATTAGCCCTGTTTTATAAACGATGAGCATAACATAAGTAATGCAGCTATAAAAAGTAATACCAAAAAAATAAGTTAAAGAAAATGTAGCCAAAGATTTAGTTAATAATACATCAACTCCTCAAACCAAAGAAGCTACATAAATAATATAATATAATAATCTAAAAATATTTTAAAAGATATACAAAATCTTAGTGATCAAGATTCAGTATTAGATAATTATTCACAAAATCTAAGTGAATCAATAGCTATTGTACTTAGTGATCAGTGCAATAAACCTTTTTCATCTGAAAATACTGAAAACAGTGGCAGCCTAATAAATGATTTGAGTGCGAATTTCAGTGACTGTAATATCTCAATTTAAAAGTACTAGTAATCACTATCAAGATCGAGAAAATGATAATTGTAATATAAAATTTGGAGAATTTTGTGCAAATTTAAATCAAATCAAGCTACCTGAAAATTGATTACTATATATTTCTGTAGAAAAAGGCTACGCTACTTTTATTGAAATTTATATTGACAAAAGCAGCGATGAAAACGATGCAGACTCTGCTTCTGTTGTAAAAAGAAGCATGAATGTCAACAGTAATGTGCGAGTTTCTTACTCAGTGTTAGGTAAAGTGGTTCCAGCAGATCTTTTGTATCTTAAAAAAATAGTTGAAAATGTAAATGAACTTCAAGTCCTTCTAGAAAAGTTTATGAGAATGTACATTTGTTGTGGTATTGTAGATTTAAAAAACGTTCACTTAGTTAAGGATAGAATAGCATATACAGATTCTCTTGGTATTCTGAGACATAATCAGTGTAGTCTACTAATCTGTATTGGAAAGTGTAAAAACTATACTAAAGTGAAGAAAACTATCGCTCAGAAGAAACTTCGCATGAGTAAAAAAAATACTCAGAAACGAAAATCTAGTCAACTAGATCTTAATAATTCTTCTTTACTATACAAGTGGGAAAAAGTGCATGCACAAAGTAGTACAATCAAACTGGCTAAGCTTACGATACATCGATTAAAAAGTGAAATGATCAAAATAAAAGAGGATATAAAAAATGTAAATATAAAAGATTTATTTGCAAAATGTGATTCTAATGGAATTCCAGACATTCAAAGAACATTAATTCAAGAAATTGTTTCATCTGCAAAAGCAAAAAATGAGAAAGGTCGTCGATACAATAAAAGTAGGATAATGTTGTATCTTTTATTACATATCTACTCTCCAAAAGAATATGGGCATATGCGAAATTTAAATTTGTTACCTATCTCATACGAACGTATTATTCGACGTTATATATCTGTGACACACACAACAATTTTTTGAATTATTCAAGAAACACATGGACACAAAGAATAGTTTACAAAATCATGGTGTACTTTTGTTAGATGAAATAAGCTTGCGAGAATCTGTTTCAGTGAACTCTTTTACTTTATTATATGAAGGTTTAATTGATTTTGGAGAAGACATAAAAGCAATCAATGTGCATGAGAAACCTAAGAGTGCTCTAGTGCTAATGTATGATCCTTTAGCTGATACATGCACACAACCCATAACTATATTTGCATCTAGTAAACCAGTTAAAGAAATTGAAATAGCGAAAATAGTTACCAGTGCTATTTTAAAATTAGAAACTAGTGGAGTACGCATTCATGGTATAATAAGTGATGTTAATGCAACTAATCGCAAGATGTGGAGGGAGTTAGCGATTAGTGGTCGACTAGATGATATGAAAAATTCGTGTCTTCATTCATCTGATGCTAACGGTAAATTATTTTTATTTTCTGACACACCACATTTAATGAAAAATATCAAGAATAGATTGCTTACACGTGATTTGAGAGTGAGTATCAACAATTTAATTTTCTAATTATTATAATACATTTTTATATTATTAGTACCATTATACATATATTATAGATAAATGCAGATGAAGCTCCTATCTCATGGAATCGTATTAGATCCTTGTACTACACAGAAATTGTTTTATTAACAGCTAAAGCAAGAGTCAAGCAAGAGTAAAAGTTAATAATTCTGGAAAAATGAAAGTATGATTAGCAACTTTAGTAAGTATTTTGATAAAATTGTTATTTTCAAGTTATATAATGGAAAATTTGGGTTCATAATATTTATGGTTAAAAATTATTTTATAAAATAAGTTATAACTAGTCTGATATCGTACCCTTAGAACAAAACAATATATAGTTCAATAATAAAATTAATGTAAAAATTTTCTTTTATAAAAATAGTCTAGTTCTAAGGATGCGACATGTACTTTTTGAAAGTTAACGACAAAAGTGTTCATTTTTTTACGTTACAGATGTTCAGTAGATCTGTTGCTACAGGTTTGCAATTGTACAAAAATAAAAACTATGCTGGGTTTGAAGGTTGTGAAAGCACAATAAATTTTTGTTTACTTATAGAACAATTTCTATGATGCTTTAAATAGAAAGCATAGTAACGAAAGGGTTCGTCCAGGAACTGAAGACTTCAGAATAAGTATCCAGTAATAATTTTTCACTCTTGGTATATATACATTTTTTAATAAAAATTGTTTCTGAGATATTAATAATAATTATTCTTGTTTAAGAAATAGAATAATTTAATTCACTTATTTCGTTCCTCTGGTTAAATAATTGGAAGAATAACGTGAATAAGAAAATAATTAGTAAAGAAGACTTTTTAACAAACAATACAGCAAAAGGATTTCGCGTTACAATAAAATCAACTCTAGATTTATGCGAATACTTAAGATCTAAATATAACTTGTCTTACTTTTTTACCGGGAGACTTAATCAAGATTCTTTAAGAGTAAGTCGTAAAGTAGCTAATCATGTTTTGAAACATAATTTACAAATAATTCTATCAGTAAATTACTTTTATTTTAGAAGTTTTTTTGTACAATTAGGCAAGCATGTGGTTCAAATGATCATCCTGCTACACCAACATTTTTAATGTTGCATAATTTACATTCTGTATTCAGCATTCTAAAGTCTCCCCAGTATAGTAACTGCTCCGTAGACAAAAATGCTTTGCCAAAAAGATTAATTACTATAACAGATTTTAAGGAAATCTATGGTACTATAAGAGAATGCAAATTACTTGAATTCAAAAAAGCTAGATGGTTTCGTCGGGTATGATCAATAGGAATTTTCGGACGTAGTTGAACACGACTACGCTCAAGTACCTGTTACGGTCAAGCACCGATAGTTTTTGGATGAATTCGTACAATAATCCACTATCCCGTTAAATGATAAATGAAATTATTTTATGAGAGCCCATGCAGAAAATTAATGCATATTTACAAGCAAAAAGGCAAAATCACACCACACCACACCACACCATTTGCGAATATATACATTTTAAGAATTTAAAATAGAATAATTTACCTTTAATGAAAATGTAATATGAAAATATTACATTTTCTCTCACCTTAATAATTAAGTAACTGAATATGAAGATTGAAGTAATTTAAAAATCATGGTTATTAGATATAAATTATTGCAATCCTTTTATTCAGATAATGTTAAAAATAATAGTCATATATATGTATATGACTATTATTTTTAATATTATCTGAATAAAGGGCAATAATTTATATCTAATAACCATGATTTTTAAATTACTTCAATCTTCATATTCAGTTACTTAATTATTAAGGTGAGAGAAAGTGTAATATTTTCATATTACTGCAAAGGTAAATTATTCTATTTTAAATTCTTAAAATATGTATATATACATAGGCTCTCATAAAATAATTTTATTTATCATTTAACGGGGTAGTGGATTATTGTACAAATTCATCCAAAAACTATTTTTATTTTTATCGCTTTTATTCATTATACGGTTGGATTTTAAGCAATAATTACCTCTCATAAAATAATCCTCATTCTTTAATCGCATACTATTTTGATTCACTCTGAAATAAATAAATACTAATTTATTCTTAAAAGTCTGCTATAGTGTGCAGTTCTAACGAACTACTAACTTTAAACATTTTTAATTTCTTACAGAGTCTCAATAACATCACTCATTTTAATACACATTCATTGCACGAAATGGAATTTTCAGGTTACTTAGTGCAACAAGTACAAAAACGTAGTAAGTGTTCTACATGCTAAGCAGCATTAATTGCACCTGCAGGTAGTTGTTCTATACCTGAAGTTGAACTTGTAGACTTCAAATCTAGAAGTCTGATTCTTTGTAATATACACTTCTTTAAAATGATTGATAACTTAGAAAGAATTTTCAATAAGTATGTAGAGTCAACAGATGTGTACAATAACACCGTATTCGAAGAAATGCTTGGCTATTATAAATTTTCATTTCCTTGTACTGAGCATGCTGAAGATTTATTAGCATATTCGATTAAATATTATATCAATATACGAATGAGATAATTGACATACCAAATCAATACAAACATACAAAAGGAAAGTGCTAAAAGAAAAGTTATCTAAATTTTTTAAGACTTAAGTTCAGTAAACCACAGTTAATAATTAAACAATTTTGCGTACTCTTTTACTTAAGTATTATATTTTTATTACTCGTGCGTTATTCAAAACTGCAGAATATATAGCTGCGCATGTGCGGCAACTATACTCCCTGTGCCGCCATGTTGAATTTGTTCCTTCACTTGGGTCACGGTTGTGTACCACGAAGTGCCCAAACCTGTTTATAAGATCGTGGTTTTAGTTCTTCAGATTTTTTTGTACGTTAAAATTAATATAATTAATTCGAATAAAACGCATTTGCAAGAGCTTAAAATTAAATATATTTTCCGACACGAAATTTTTTATAAGGTATCCCTTCTTTGTTATACATGAAACCGACATTTTTTAAACGGTTATAGCTCTGAAATATATCATGGAAATTCATTGAAAAATGTCCATATGATCAGTAACATGGAGTACAATATTCAGCAAAATTCTTTACACATTATATTTTTTTCTTGCCGAAAATAAAACCATTTTGTAGAAAGAAATCGATCTTTCATGTCGTATGATAACTTGAGTACAAGATCATGAGGACTTTAATTTTTTTTTTTTAATTTTGATTGCTTATTTCTTATGTATTACATGTTAATTTCTTACCAATGAACCCTTATTTTGCTTCTTCATAGAGGAAGCTTCGTGATGGTAAAAAAAATTATGCTAAAATCATTGTAGAAACATATTTTGAAATATTAGGAATCAAATTACACTATTTTTAGAAAATGTCTCTATGGATGTGTGTGCGTGCATATATGCGTGTGTATGTGTGTGTGTATTTCGATTTAAAGTGTCATGGCTGAAACAAAGCTGTAACAGCACTTTTTTCTTCTTTAATATGCATATAAAACTAATGAATTTAAAAACTAATTAAGTAAAAATATTCTACATGTTCTACAGTTTCATAATCGGCAAAGAAAATAATTTAATGACAACTTTTAAATAGTTTAATAAATGATTACAAAATATGTTAGATTTAAAAATACTAGAGTCAGTTCAAATATAGTTAATAATTTTGTCATCTTTTTACTCCTTCACCATTACACATAAAACCTTTGCAAACACATTTTTTAATACAATTGATAGTTATAATTTGTTTTAAAATTCATCCGTTGTGTATGTTTATTTAGGAAAGAAGAAAACGTAAAAACTGCTTTGCTTCGGCCATAACATTTTAAATCCCAATGCATGAAGATGAATATTACTCATGTCACCTATAATCATGTGAGGAACAAAATTCCTTTAATAAATGTGGTACTGAAAATAGTGATTTATTGTGATGGGTAAAACCAACATTTTGAGGTTTTACAACGGTAAAATTAAAGATATTATTAAGTATTGATAACAGAAAAATTTTCAGAATGAATGCTTTTAAACATTTAAAGTTTTCTAGACTGATAAAAAAAATCTTTTCTATGTTTAACCCAGGCCTGCCCTCTTAAACGCTGATATCTGTGAAATATAAGATGGAAATTTCTTTTAAAAAATTGATGTCATTTTAAATATGGAGCAGAATATTCTGTAAATTGGTCAAGTCTAAATCCTTTTCTTTTTACAAGAAAAAAATCATTTTGTGAAATCAATCAATTTTGTATGGTCTACGATAACTTACGTAAAAAGTCACCATTCAATCTGATAATTTCAAGAAAGATAGATAGTTTGTACTATCCCTTTGCTGAGTTATTTGCCCAGATCATAATGAGTTTTATATTACTAGTTATTTGAAGTTATGTATATTTCAATTATCTCGAGAACGGCGCGGTTATCTTCTACCAACCGGGACTTATTATTTTCGTTTTTTAATGAAGATTCGGAATTGAAAAGAAATTTTGAGATTCATCAACCCGTTTTTGTTTTACAACGATTTCTCTATTTTACGACATTCTAAAATTGATAAGGTAAATAATTTTGGTATTTTAGAAATAATATGATCGTTTTAATGTAAATACATTTGAAAGAGGATAAAATTACCTTTCTTCTGTGGTTTGAAATTTTTGATAACCTATCTTCTCTCTTTTATTGTATACGAAAACGTGATTCTTTGTTTAAACGGCAATATCTCGGAAACATATGATGGAAAATCTTTAAAATAAATTAAGCTGAAAAAAGTAGCTTTCCGTTATCTTGGTTGAGTTCTTTTCCAATACTATACAGTCTTTTATCTTTCAAGATATTTGAAGTTATATATTTTTTTAATTTTGATTGCTTATATCTCAAGAATATTACAATCATCTTTTAATAAGCAAACGAATTTTTATTTGTTTTCTGATGAACATGCGCAATCAGAAAAAAATTAAAGATTTCTCGATTCATTTATGTTTTATAACCATTTTCCTACTTTACGATATTTTGAAATCGATAACACAATACATGATCATAAGCTTATACATTTTTGTAATTTATCTTTTGACAAACAATTAATGATAAAAGAACACATCTTTTTTAACTATTAATTAGGAAGTAGATTAAAAAGTAGATTTATTTTTATTTTTCATCACAGAATTAAATAGAATAAATAATTTAAGTTCTCCAAAGTATAAATTTGGAGACTACTAGGGACTCGGTGAATCTTAATTTGCACTTAGTTGTCTCTGAATTCGCGACCATGTAACAGCTTGTGTTTCGCATGGCCGGTACGTACTACCGGCCTTCAAGGCCAATTCCTTCATCCGTGTGTTCTAATTGTTCCAGTAAGTTTTTTGTGATTTTTTAACGTTGATTCTGCACATAGAGTGAAATTAATTTTTTTATAGATATTTAAATTTTATGTTCTTCATCGAATTATTTGGTCTTTTAGAGGTGCCATTACACCATAAAATTATGCTGGCTCCGCAGATCACGACGCGGTCCATGTTTTGTATTATTTAAATTTATGGTAATTGTTTTAATTTATTATTTTTTGTTATTTCGTATGTTCTGTACTTCGTTTTCGACAGTGTAAGGCATAGTTTGTAATTGTTCCGTTTTAATAGTTCTAATAATTTTTATTTATATGTTCTGTGTAGCCTTGATGAGGGGAGTAATACAAAAAACTCCCGAAACGTCGCATATATTTTTTACGAATAAAGGATTGTTCTGTGGGATCAATAGAGTCACATAAATTATTTATAAATAATTTAATATTGGAACAATTTATAAGGTTTGAGGAAGCTGCAGCGGTTTTTTACATTTGAAAATTGTAAGACTTTTCCGTGTATTGGTCTTGGCTAATTCATTATCAAAGTACCAACTACTTCCTTAACTAGGATACTTATGTACATATGTATTTGTATAAAATAAAAGAAGAGGTAATTAATAAATTAAAATCTGTATTCTGTTTTTGTTTTCGATGAAATAACTATTTTTATTAATAAATAAATATAAGAAAGAAGAAAGTTTATAGTACAGAAGTTCAACCACTGGTCGATCCAAGTTCGACGTAGGTCAACATCGTCATCATTCTACTCCAGTGTTTACCAGGAGTAGTTGATGCCGATGGGGCTGCTGTATGACATGTGCGAAACAGCGACGGCCGGAGAGTAGGCGACTCCGAGGAGGCTGCCGTGAGCAACTGCGGGGGCGGCGTGGGCAATTGGGGCAGAGTAGGCGAGAGGAGCGGCGTGGGCGATCGCTGGGGCAGAGTAGGCGACGGGAGCAGCAGCGTAGGTCGCGACGGGGGCGGCATGAGCGTAGACTCCGGGGTTGGTGACGCTGGTGAAGTGCTTGTTGCTGCTGGAGAAGGGGGTGGCGATGCTCTTGGACTGGGTCGAGATGGAGTGGAAGTTGCCGGCGCTGCGGTACACGTTGTCGGAGGTGGCACTCAGAGTAGGGGCAGAGTAGCTGGCGTAAGCCGGAGCGGCATAGCTGGCATAAGCCGGAGCAGCATAATTCGTGTATGCAGCGGGTGCGCTGATGATGCCAGCGTTGGCTGCGACGAGGACGCAAGCAAGAACTGCGATCTGTAAATTAAAAAATATACAAATTTGCTATGTTTATTTAAATTTTCTTATCTAAAAGAGTTAAAAGAAGGCAATACGATATTTTTTGTAGAAAAGCATAATTATTGTTAAAATTTCAAAGTATATTTTAAAGACATTAGAAAGTATTTATAAAATTTAAGATTGATTACAAAATTACTTTTAATATATTCTATTCCTATGCTATAAAATGAAATCGATTCTTGATTTTTAGAGAAAAGATTATTCTAATCAATTGGCTAAACATACCTTGGCGAACATGGCTACGATTGTTTGTTGGTAGTTGATTTGTGTACGTCAAAGAAGCAGCGAGATCGAGTGGCTCGTAAGTCTGTCGTTCGGCTAAGAAACGAAGTCTTTTATACCTCCTAAGGAGAGCTACCAGAATGTATGAAACCGAAAGTGGGGAACTCCGCCTTAGGCAACAAAAGGCCGCACTTTCGCCGTAATTCTGGCAAAGACAACGGCCTCATGGCTCATTTCAGTTACACCTCTCCGCCCTTGACCTTGACTAGCACTACTCCTTCAAGACTATGACGCTGTACTGTCAACTAATTTCACACTGTGACTCGGACGTTACCTACGACCCTAGTGAAGATGAAAAAAGTAATAAAAAGTAATAAAACGTAAGAAAACGTAAGAAAACGTAAGAAAATGTAAGAAAATGTAAGAAATCATAAATAAACGTAGGAATTGTTGGATTTCGGTCATTTTTACATTTTTTTAATGATTTTATACGTATTTATATGTTTTATTATGTTTTCTTATGTTTTATTACGTTTCGTAATTCCGTGAAAAGAATATAGCTTGAATTTTTACCTTTTTTTATCATGTTTTGTATCTGAGAATAGCTGCTGAAGTGGATCAAAATGTTATATAATATATACTGAAATGTAATGTTTGAAGATATTGTAACATTAGTGAAGTGTAACTTTAAATGCAATTTTCTCATAACTGTGTTTTTAGAGCTTGCGCGACACCTGCAGAGTGAATCGATGCATGGATTTTTTTTTTTTTTTTATTATTATTTAACGTCGCCATGTTTGTGCTTCCATGTGGTGCTAATCGACGACGGGGGTCTGCGGTGTGTTTGTAAACAAAGCACATGTAATTTTTTTACAGAGGTGCTTGTATCAATCGGCAGAGACTAGGATTCGAACCCGGGTCACCGGCGTGGGAATCCGACACTCTACCGACTGAGCCGCCGCAGGCCCCAATGCATGGATTTTGATGATCCAGGTCTTAAAATGTTCTTTTTGAATGCTATTTTGGACTGAAGCTATTTATAAACCTATAAGAATTGATTATCATATGAGTATTCTAGTCTAAATGTGAAAAAATGACAATTTTAATAATAATTATAATTATTTTGACTTTCAGGTCTTCAAAAATTTAAATAAATTAAAAATAAATTCTCCAACTAGCTTCAGTCCAAAACGACATACAAGAGGAACATATTAAGACCAGCATGACTAAAATCCATGCATCGCTTGAGTCTATAGGTTACGTGCAAGCAAAAAACGTCCATAGACTGATATTTCCCCCTGTAAGGCAGGGGGGGGTCTTATTAATAATGATTTTTGTAAGAAATGTATTCAACTTAAAGATCTATTCATACTTATATTTTAATTATTTTCCTATTATTTTTACGGATGAAAATCTTCAAAAAAGTGCTATAGGTATTCTACCCGCTTAAAATATTACTATTAAGCTTAGAAAACTTATTTTTTCAAGCAATCACAAATGCCATGTGACCTGTTCATTCACTGGTTTTAAATGTTCATCTTTTACATGTTGATCATTAAGGTGGGGCTATAGCAAAATTACGATTATCGCATTTTTTCGACATATAAAGCCGACCTAAAGTGACCGTTTCCGACCGGTTGGCAAAAAAGACGGAAGCGGACATTTGCGCCCGCTTCTGACTTTTCTGCCCAATTAGAGCTATTTAGCTCACTGAGAAGACAAGACGAAACTTTAGCCAAAAAGTGTCTAGGCTTCCCGAAACATGGGGAACCATCCGGATGGTACCATGTGTTTAGGAGGACCTAAATACTCTAGTAACTTGATTCGTGTAAAATAGGTCATACTTATGTTTTTAATTTTCTAATTTAACAGGCCCACGTTTGCGCCGTGTCGTAAAACGGCGCACTTTACTTCCACTCTATAGACATAAAAACGCGCATAATCGAGACATGTGTTACAAAAAATATGATGTCCACCACGGGCGAATGGACTTCTTTGACTTCGTGTGTTTGCATTATTGTCTTCGGCTCGTAATATGCATTCGCCTTCGGCTCGTACGTCAAACTCCACACTCGGTCAAAAAAGACCCACATTTCGCCCTAGCTACACAATATACTCTTAAAATGTCATTGACTTTTTTCTTAAGAAGCAATTTATCTTATGACAAGATTATAGCAAGTCTATAGCTCTATTTAAAACTAATATTCAGAACATTTTTTATTGAATTTTATCCTTTAATTTTCGAGTTACAGAGGCTAGAAAAAAATGACTAAACACACGGTATAGCAAATTAATAACGATATATTTAGCATCATTTTCGGTCGGAAATTAACGAATTTGAGTACTTGATTATAAAAAAAAATCGCTTAAATTCCCAACAAAAAACATTTTTTCATTGAAAAATTTTGGGAGCAGCTTATTCGAACTCCCCAAGTCACAGAGTATGTCAAAAAATAGCAAAAAAAAATTTATAAAGACAATGCTTTCTCTTTAAAAAATCAAAAAGTCTAAGGAATCGAAAAAATTAAAGAAATGTCGATATAATCGACCTATTTAATGCTTGCTTGCTTGTCTACTTATTTACTGTACCGGGCATAAGTCTACACAGATGTGGATGGTGTCTTCCGTTAAAAGGAACAACGCCTGAACGTGTAAAAAGAAAAATCAAAT
Source organism: Gastracanthus pulcherrimus (assembly GCA_949152435.1). Taxonomy (NCBI): domain Eukaryota; kingdom Metazoa; phylum Arthropoda; class Insecta; order Hymenoptera; family Pteromalidae; genus Gastracanthus; species Gastracanthus pulcherrimus. The sequence goes on along the minus strand of OX424575.1, from coordinate 167,568,818 downwards.
CAATCGTTAGTGTTGAACATCACTTTATTAAATAAGTATTCTTTTAAGATGCAATTTCATGGTGCGTAAAATTTGTTGCGTTAACTCGACCACATGGCATTTCAGGGGGAATCCCAATATTTACATTAATTTTATTATTTTTGTAATATATTATTTCACTGTTATACACATATGATCTTCCATAAAATAATATTTTACATTAATGATGGTTTGTAAACGTTCAAATATGTTTTCTTGAAATATAAATACATTCTCAACACTTTTTGAAACTTTGTATTTAGATAACCTTTTGAATGATATACAGGGCACTTCAATTGTTTATTGAAGTTAAATAATTTTAACATGAAAAATGCGAAAGTGCGCATAAAAATATCACGTACTCAAAATGACGCAAATATTTAACACTCTATAAAAATGCATCTTTAGTTATCTAAATGAAATTTTATTTAAAGTTTCGTTATTCGTTATTCACCCAATTATTGTATTTTGCTTTATCTCTTATTCTTCTTATTTATTATTCATTATTCCCCTTATTCATTATTCTCATCATTTGTTTCTCGTGGCATTCGTTAAGCGCGTTAATGGAGATTGATGAATGGATGAGGGTGTGTGTTGTGAATGGGTATGCGGATGGATAGGTGAGTAGGTGGCTGGATGTGTGAGTGGATAAATGAAAAGGAAATGGGTGTCCATAAGTGTTCATGCATATTACTGCTACTATGCGATTATAAACACTACACACGTGGCAGAGAACACTCATCCTCTGGTACGCCATATAACACGGGTAACGAATAAGCAATCGTGGACCGAGCCCTAGAAATACGTGCTCTGAAATAGTACCTGAAACACCAAGGAAGATTGTGTGAGAAAACTGATAGTATAGGCCTACTATATTATCATATTACCTACCCAAGTAGTAATCCCTGGTATATCCCACGTAAATCTCACCATCGGTAAAAACACTAACATCGTTTGTGAAGGTACGAAGAAGACTAATACTGAATAGGGGGACAACTAGCACCGAAGAGCAAGAAAAATAGCAAAGGCGTTTCTCCTGTAGCCCCCAGAACAGTCGAAGATCCAGTGCCTGAAGAAAATCAACAAGCAACTCGTGATCTAGGCTCTCCAAGAGATGAGAAAACTAGAGAGATAGGTGACAGAATTCGATACCAAGGCGGACTAGAAATGCACCAAACAGCGTGACGATGAATTGTAAATGGAGCCGACCTTCACAAAGCCTTCAAATTTAGTACAGAAAAGGGCTGAATTTCGCCGAGAAGAAAACCACACCCAGAAGCCATGGGAGAGACTGTCCGTGCGAAACCACCATTCCCAGAACTAATGGACATTGGTGAGAAGGGAGACTGGAACGAGGTGAGAAAACGGAGGAAAAAGAAGGAGGAATCACTACTCGTAAAAACAAGAAAGGAGCTATGGGCAGGAATGCTAATGAAGGTCAAGGAGAAAGTGGACCCACCAGCGGTTGGCTCGAAGTTAGGGGCCATTCATAAATTACGTCTCACTATTTTCGAGGTTTCTTTACTCCCCTGCCTCCCCCTTACTCCCTCCACATAACGCATTTCCACTGATTCTCCTATGTCCTTAGTATATACACTGTCACGCTAATACAGACTCCCTCTCTCTCTCCAAGTGTGACTTAATTTATAAATGACCCCTTAGAACGTACATCAATCAACTAGATTGTGATGAAGTAATTGCCCAGCACTCAGACCGACGCAATCTGTTCTAGCAGATATCCCCAGAAGTGCAGCGGCGCGGTGTGCTAAGACCAGACAAGCTGAGGGTTGGTTGGGTCTACGCCAGAGTCCGATGGAGGGTGCTCATGATCAAGTGCAATCGCTGCCTAGGTTAGGGACATATAGCTTCTGCGTATAAGGTAGACGGTTTAGACCCGGACAGGCCTTGCACCCAGTGCGGGGAACTAGGCCACAAAGTCGTGATCTGTACGGCAAAGTTCAAGTGTTTGGCTTACGAACTACTAAATAAGTCGCACGTACATCTCATTCCAGGATTCACGTTCCTCCAGATAAAGCTCAATCGATCCTGAGCAGTACAAGACCTTAGGCTAAAGACCGCAAGGGCAAGGAAAGCGGGCCTGTTAATACTATCAGAGCAGAACTGAGACCTGGATGTACCGCTGTGGTTTGGCGACAACGGGATGGATACTAGAGAAGTGCACCTCTCGCCAGTCTCCCTCACCAGCTAGACAAAGAAGATGGACTTGAAGAGATGGTAGCTGATGACCCAGTACTCTCTATCTGCTACTTATTCTCCAAGACCCCTGATGACGTGCTTGCGAAAGACATTGCGAGACTATGGTCTAGCATTAGAAGCTGGTTTGGATCGGTTATTGTAACTGGCGACTTCAATGTTAAAGCATGGGCATGGAGTGACAATCCAGAGAACAGCATAGGCTCCCTTCTCGAAGACATAATGTCATCGTTGGACTTCGTAGTGGCAAACCGTCCTTGGATTACAAAATTTGAAGGAGGACAATCTAGGTCAGTTCTAGACCTGATTTTCGCGGCAAAGCGTATATCGAGGATAATTTTGGTGTGACAGGTGCTTAAAGAAGAGTTTCTTAGTGACCATTGGTGCGTTAGCTTCAAGCTTTCAGGGATACTCACGCACATGACCAATGAACTCTTCAACACTTGCCTTAACAATAGGTATTTTCCATCCAGATAAAAACAAAAAAGGCTGGTTGTAATCCCAAAAAAAGACAAGCGCCACCCGTAGACCCTGTAAACACAGTTGGGAAGCTATTCGAGAAACTGCTACTCATTTGGTTGGAAAGGGCATTTAAGAAGAAGGGAGTGTTCTCTCTATTGCACTTTTGATTCCAAAAATATTTCTTCACGCAGCATGCTTAACACATGGTCCACAATACGGTGCGTGCAACTTTGAAGACACAACCAAGCCCGGGCGCCTTTTGTACCGTGATAGCTCTTGAAGTCAAGAACGCCTTCAATATGCCAAATTAGGAGTACGTCTACCTCTCCCTCAAAAACAATCTCCCACCTTATTTATCGAGGATGTAAAAATTTACTTGGATGACAGTTGTGTGATCGTTGATATGATCGGGGTCCTACAGAGATCCCCCACGGGCTTTTTTCTATAGAACAGTATGTACAACGACCTTTTGCGTCTAACGTAGGGCTACTTCTGGCACCTTACTAGTGCTCTTTGCAGACTACGTAGCCCTTCTAACTCTTGCTAGGACGATGACGTAACTAGAGTAGATCTGTAAGGAAGTATTTGGCATCATTATATGATGGCTATGGAGCAGGATCCTCCAATTTTCTCACCGTAAATGTAAGGTCATGCTAGTTATACGAAGAACAAAGTACACGGTGCCGTGCTTTGAGTTAAGTCCCCTTATTTAAAATAAGTTAATAAGGGGATAGAGATATAAAACTTTAGATAAGACAAAAAGTCGGTTTGAATGATACGTATCGTTTGAAACCCCCGGGTTACTATTCACTCCCATTCGCAATTTGCGTCCCTATAAAGGGTTGCAACTAATATATTATTGTTTGGAAAGACTCAGACACCCTTACGAATCTCCGATACAGCACTAATAGTTAACAGAAATATGATTCTCTCTGCCAAGAAAAAGAATTATAATGCTAAAGAAAACAAGTTTTAAATTTACCCCTTTTGAGGCCGCCACGTTGCTTTTTTAGAGATTGGAAGTTAAAAGTAACTTTGAAAAAGGAAATAGAAACCGAAAAACACATTTTCGATAATCCTACTTTTAAATTAGATAAAATCAATCAATTGCTGCAATAATTTCATAGTACCTATTAGTACTCTTACAGAAATGCCAATTGATAGAATTTTTACTAGGATTTTTAAGTAAAAACAGCACCATACAAATTACTTTGAATTACTTTACAAATTACTTTAATTATGACTGGCATTGCACAATGTCACCGTTCCATTTATTTCTTTAAGATAAAATACACTTTTTGATTATTTACAGGTATCAAAAATTGAATCTTCATACAAACTATGAAACAAAACCAGTAAAAACTTAATTTACTTATTACGTGTGCTTTATGGGTCATCCATATATTACATAACGGCTTCAGGGGAGAGGGAAAGTCAGAGAACAGTGACAAGTTTGTTACACGGGGAGTTAGTGGTGCAGAGCAGTGTTATGCAATATTTCATTTGATTATATTAATTTAATTTAAAATGTCAAAGCAGTTGATAGATTTTATTTATTAAATCAAATTTGCGCGCGTGACGTCTCTAGTCAGTGCACATGCGCCTGACCACGTTCTTGTAGCAATTTGTATCTATAGGTTTATTTAAGCGCGTATATAATTGTTTCTTATTGTTTCTAGCTCTAAGTCATTTACTTTAAATCTCCGCGGCAATAATAATTTATGAGTTAGAGATTTCGTGCATGGACTTCATTTTCTTTCCATTTCTTATCACCCATCGCTTGTTTTGGCTCTACGCGGACACGCGCAAGAGCTCCTCTGAGGCACCAAATTCAGGTAAATGGTGTTAGCAAGGAGTATTCGCATACCAGCTTGTTTAAACTGTATTATACATTTTTTATTTACTTTATTATTTACTTTATTTATCTGCAAAAACACTAGTCAAAAATGTTAAATACGCACTAGAATATTTTTTATTTGCAATGTCTACATTTTGAAACTCCAATGTTTTACTCCCAGGGGTCGGCCATCTTGCCGATGACTTCATAAAATAGCCTAATACTAGAGGCAATATTTCCTGAAAATTTTTTAAAAAATTCATCCAGATGAAATGCACGAGGAACTTTTTGAAAATAGAAAATTGAGTTTCGATAAAAACATGTTTGAAGTATTAATTTTGTATGCTATCCCATGGTAATTGTTTTACTAGACCAGCTATAAATTTGTTGAATCATCAAATTTTGACATTCAGATGGTCCCATAATGTTCCTCAAAAGGTAAGTATTGCAGAAATGTGAAAATTTTCGATTTTTCGCAAAAAAACAACTGATGCAGGTTTACCTTAAACAAAATACAGTTGTTCTTATAAACAAAATATTTACAGTTTATACAATTTTTCTCACCAAAAAACTTCCTAAGTGCCACAAAATTCTATCAGTGGTTAGTTGCCATTTTTCTTAACAAGTGTATTTCTTTAGCCCGTTGTCTTCAGTATCATTTAGACGTTTAAACCTTCAGGAAATTTCATAAAAATTAAGAAAATACAGAAAAATTATATGATAAAATTTAATAACCAAAAAGTAACAACGAATGATCGTATAGCATGAGTATGGACAAATTAACGCTCGTTTACAACCCAACAAATTTTTATTTTTAAACTTACAATTTATTTTCGATGCTCTTTACAATCCTTAGACAATTTACAGTACCTCCACGGTTTCAATTTTAAAAGAATACTTTATTAGATTTTATAAACAAATGCTCATTGTCCTTCTCTGAATAAGTATTTTTTCAAAATTAAAACAGCGGAGGTCTTGAAAATTATCTAAGGATTCTAAGAAGTAACTACCAACAACTATAAGTTTATAAAAAGAAGTTTGTTGGGTTGAATGATCTATAAATTGTATCATTACTGTACAGTTATTTTACTCGTAATACTTCATGATAATCTAATAATTTCTTTTGTATTTCTCTGATTTCGACGGAATTTCCTGACCACTTTAAAATTACAAATAAATTAGTTATATATTTTTAGGTGAGGATAAATTATTCATGATATATTACCTATTTTTTACGGTAAATTTGAGCATTTTATTAAAATATAATGAAAAACAAATTATTCAATTATTTGATCGTCGTCATCTCTTTGTTTGGCTGTAATACAACCTTGAATATTTCTTACTCTCCGTAAGGATTTTGGGAGTCAAACTGATCAGATTGGAGTTTTTGAGGTTCTATAGTGTTTAGAATACATATAATTAGGATATGAGTGTGGGAATTTAAAAAACAAAATTATTGACCAAAGTTATAGCCTATTTAAGCCTGAATTATTCATTTTTTTCATTGTTAATTTAATCCTTATTGCATTTTTCTAGCGAGATAATAATTTAAACTTTCTAGGCGAGAACCAATCTTAGGGTTAGAGTTAAGGGAATAACTAAGGATATTCAGATATGTGTTTCTAGTAGAGAAAAATAATTATCAACAAAAAATGCTGTTTGTTTATGTTTGAAATGAAATAACTATTTTTATTAATAAATAAATATTTAGGAAGAAGAGAGCTTATAGTACAGAAGTTCAACCACTGGTTGAGCCAAGTTCGACGAAGGTCAACATCGTCATCGTTTTACTCCAGTGTTTACCAGGAGTAGTTGATGCCGATGGGGCTGCTGTATGACATGTGCGAGACAGCGACGGCCGGAGAGTAGGCGACTCCGAGGAGGCTGCTGCCGTGAGCGACGGCGGGTGCGGCGTGGGCAACTGGGGCAGAGTAGGCGAGGGGAGCGGCGTGGGCGATCGCTGGGGCAGAGTAGGCGACGGGAGCAGCAGCGTAGGTCGCAACGGGGGCGGCATGAGCGTAGACTCCGGGGTTGGTGACGCTGGTGAACTGCTTGTTGCTGCTGGAGAAGGGGGTGGCGATGCTCTTGGACTGGGTCGAGATGGAGTGGAAGTTGCCGGCGCTGCGGTACACGTTGTCGGAGGTGGCACTCAGAGTAGGAGCAGCGTAGCTGGCGTAAGCCGGAGCGGCATAACTGGCATAAGCCGGAGCAGCATAGCTCGTGTATGCAGCGGGTGCGCTGATGATGCCAGCGTTGGCTGCGACGAGGACGCAAGCAAGAACTGCGATCTGCAAAATGAATAAAATACATTAATTATTTTAATTTTTATTGTTGATGTGGATATGTAATTAGCTTTGCCAGATAGTAATTCAAGTGGAAAAATTTATTCTTTTAAATTTTTAGTGGTGATCAATTTAAATAAACTTTAATGAAAAGTATACTTGAAACTGTTTTTAGATTAGATCCAACAGATTTCTAAAAGTTTATTAACACCATTTTGATGCTTTTATGAAGACTAGCACATTTAGATTACTGAAAAAATCACTAGTTAAAAAAGTAGTATTTTTTGAAAAATCTGAAACATTCTAGTGTCCTAAAGGAGAGCCGATTTTATCTAAGCATAACTATAATTAAAAAATAAAAAGACAACAAAAATGTTTGCAAAACTTTTGCTAATGGTGCTAAAACTCACCTTGGCGAACATGACTGCGTTGGTTTGGTTGCGGTAGACTTGTGTACGTCAAAGAAAGCTGCGAGTTCGAGTAGCTCGTGACTATATCGTTGAGCTGAAGTGCAAAGTCTTTTATACCTCGTCGAGGTCCGCGCCCGGAACGCAGCTCGGTGGCGAAAGTGGGGAAGCCTTCCTGTATGGGCAACCACGGGAGGAGTCACTTTCCCCCGCACTGCGCCTCAACCCGGCAAAGACAACGGACGAGGTGTGTATACTTCGCAGGCGTCTATAACCTTGGTCCAGATTAAATTTATTTGCCCCGAAGGATCAACTCGAGCGAATATTAGCGATGCCCCAGGGCGAAAACTAGCCGGTCGCACGCGTACGCGGAGTATTGTTTGTGGTTGTCGTATTATGATCGTAAGCTGTTAGCCATCTTATTAATCATCGTAGGATAAAGACCAAGTAGTTGGACGAGTCGATAGTTACGTGTCATTGTTTTCTTGGGTAAACATCAAGCAAAAAAGTGCGCTACTGGGCCTGTTCAAATTATTTTTTGCAGTGCACTTGGCCGATGCAAACATCGTTAATATTTTGATCTTTTGATTTGGATAAGAGCATCAAAAAGACTTCATAATTGACATATTGAGCATGAGTCTAAATGTGTAAGTATTAAGCTATTATGATATTCAAAATAAAAGACTGATATGTTCGTAGCAGCAGATCAAAATATTTGCTTGATCATATAAACACAATCATAGAATTATGGTGGCGGTAAAAGTCTAGTCATTTATAATTCGCCAATAAATTAGTATTTTGGTTACTCTATTAATTAAAAATATTAATTTCATTATTCCATCAATCAATATTATTCATCCATTAGTGCCGTAAGCGTACTAAACGATACACAATTTTCTTTTCGTTTTATCAAGTTTTCTACTTGATAAACTCGAAATTATGCAAACTAAATGTATGAATTATATTAAAGCGGATCATTTTCTATCGCGTAATAGAGGCCTAATTCGTTTTCTGTTGCATCAAATCGGAGAAAACTCGAAAAATTAAAATGAAAAAGTTTGTAAAATATTTATGCAATTATTTTTTTGTTTTTTTTTCTTCAAAGTAAATAGAATTTATAATTGTATTACAAAATGCAAGCATTATATAAAAAATATAGTGAGAGTCATTCATAATACAACCTAAATTATTTACTCATATTTATTATACTTTACACTTTTATTGATTTCGCATGCGTCCGTGAATTGGCATCCAATAAAGACCGCTACTGACTAACAGCTTTAGCAGAATGATTTCTCACAGAAATTTAATGCAAAGATTTTTATTGAAAATTTACACTGATAAAACTGATATTAGAAGTAATCCATCTATTAGGAGTAATAAGTATATAGTAATTTATTGTGAATCATACATTACACACTAAATATCATTTAACTTCTCGAAATGAAGGAGGATTACCTAAGATTTATAATATTTGAGACATTGAAGGATAACGTATACACAAATACCATTGTTTAAATTTAGAGTTCACTATAATATGAATTTAAAAATAAAATTGACCTCCTACGTATAAAGATAATCCAAGAAAATGCGCTAGAAATTCAGAAAAAAATAAGTAGAAAATTCCGAGTATGGTTAGACGGTATATATTACTTTAAATGGAATAAATCTAAAAATACTTACGTCATAATCCATATCTTAATTCAAAACAGAGAAAAAGCTATGAAGTTTTGAAACATTATAATTATAGTCTTGAAGAAAGCACATTTAAATTTTTAGAATGATTAGGAATCTGGTTGTTTCGAAAAGTAACAGAGAATATAAATGCAAACACAACATATATTAACTAACTTTTCTTGTAATTAAGAAATTTTTTCTAATATTTCTTATATTTTTTTGATGTTTTCTTAATTTATCACATATTTTAAGTATTATAGATCAATATATCAATAAATTTTGTATAATGTTCAAATTTTACTAAAGTCTCATTACTAATATACTCAGGATGCTTAGTTAAGTTATTTCTTACACTGCAGACACGATTAATATACAAATTACAAAGTTTAAGTTTAATTGATTAATTTATTTATTTCTCTATTTAACTTTAACGACAAAAGTCCATAAAAACAAAATTATGTATAAAAATAGAAATTAAAAAAGTAAGCACAAAAGAATTTGTGAATGAGACTGTGGTCCGAATTTATAGTCGTATCTCAAATTTTGAGATGCAGCTATCTTTGTCTCGGTCATAAGAAAACGCATGAGTACAACAAAGATTGATGCATCTTAAGTCCTGAGACGCGGTTATAAATTCGGACCTGTATCGACGGCCTTTACGAAGACTAGCATATTTCAAACTCCCGCGAAGAGTAGCACACTTGAAAATCTCCCACCAAGACTTTTAGCACTTTTTACGAGTATCCTACAAAGATTAACACTTTATAAATTTCCAGTGAAGATGCACTTTACGCATAGAATATATAAATTATAGTGCTGTAACGATAAACTTTCAAAAAATTGATTCTTTTGTTTTCTCAAAGAGAAAGCTTTGTAATGATGATTTTTTCGAAAACCAAGATTTTGATAAATTTCAATGATTTCGAAGACCACAGGCTGAGCTGAAATTTTTCAGGTACATCAGATATGACCCAACATAGAACTGATTAGATTTTGGAGTTAAATGGTTAAAACTTACTTCATTTTTTATACTTTGGTTATTTTTTAGACATGTCAAAAAGATATATTCGTAAAGTTCGAGTAATTTTATTTCTATTGGCCTGTTTTATAATTACTTCAAAGTTTGTTTTAGTTAAAAAATTACAATTTTTGATTTTTAGAATTTGTTAATTAGAAAAAAGTAATTTTGTCATTTCATACGTATGATATATCAAAAATATGCATATATGCGTAACGCTCGCGGAATTTCCTTTCGATTGGTGTATTTGATAGATACTTTAAAGTTGTTTTTGTTATAAAATTCAATTTTGAACTTCATTAAAATTTTGTAATTTGATTAGAAATAACTCGGCATACAACTGATTAAGTTTTTGAGCCGACAATGCGCCATTTCAATCTTGCTCAACATCGTATAGTCCATAACATTGTATATAGCATTGTCGATTACTCATAAAGTCAATAGTATCAATGTAAATATTCAATAAGAAAAAGTATTGTGCTAAAGCAGTTAGCAGCGGTTTTTTATCTGGTTCGGGTCAGATATTTAACTCTTTTGGTACTCAAAAAATTATCGGTTTAACCAAGAAAATCAGAATACCCGAATAAATAAAAGTAGCCCGAAAAAGTCAGTCAGCGGAAAATCTCCAAATGTGATAGTCTTCGTGGTGAAAATCCAAAAGTGTTTCTCTTCAAGAGAAACGCAACAAACGTGCTAGTCTTCGTAAGGACCATCGGTATGCCCTTAACCTCTTTAAACGATACTGTTGGTCTCTCTACATCCCCTCGAGAGCGAGGGGGGGGGGCGGCTGTGATGAGCATCCTCCTTTATCGGCTAATTGTAAGTACAACCTCAAGAAAGTCAAAATTGAGTACCTACACGGAAAAATATATCCAACTATTCCTAGATGATAGAACGTGGATACTCCAGGCCGAGTCATGTTAATTCTTCGAACGGTATCGCTTGTATCGCCCCCATGCGTGATCTTATATACTCTACAGACGCGACTTGGAATTTTACCAAGCCAGCAGATTGGAGATTTGCTCCTGCTTACGTCGCGTAACCTAACATTTCTACAATTTTTTCATTTATATATCTATATATATATATATATATAACTATGTATTAGTTCAAAAACAATCTGTTTGCTGTCATATATTTATCATTTTAAACTCAATTTTATTGTTAGTTTTCTTCGCTTTTCAATAAATTTACGCATATATACGCGTATGATGAAAGAAGGTTAGGTTGTTTGGGCTCAAACTCAGATTGGAATTTCTACAAACCGAGCCTGTAAGATTAACAGAAATCAACATGTTGCGGGCCCAAATTACTGTCACGTAAATATTACGAGATATTTTTTTCCATGTATACATTTTAACTTTCGTTTTGCCGTACTTAGGTAGCTGATAAATTTAATTGGGCAACACATGCACGATTATCACGTTCTTTTGCCCTCAAAACCGGGCCTAAAGTGACCATTTTCCGACCAGCGGGCGTAAATTAATTACTTTTCGCCCGCTCGTTCCGCCAATAGAAATGAGAATAAAACTGTCCTAAACTTGGTTTGTGAAAATAAATGCATGCGATACAAAAAATACAGTGTGCATTAAGGGGGAGAGGGCCTCGTCTTTGGCACGTCGTGCTAGCTCGTTTACGACTCGTACTGCAAACTCACACTTGGTCAAAAAAGGCCCACTTCTCGCCCTTGGTACACAATATACTATTATTTAACTTAAATCATTTTGTGTGCAATTTCTTAAGTCGACTTAGGTCGTTCTTCAAACGGACAGTTCATATAGAATAAAGTAAAGACTCTAATTGAATTGAAGTCACACGTACTTTAGAAATATATATATATATATATATATATATATATATATATATATATATATATATATATATATACATATCTCATCCTAGTAGAGGAAGCTTTGTGGTGGTAAAGAAAAGTTATCCTAAAATCATTTGTGGAAACATGTTTGAGACATTAGGAATCAAAATACACTGTATTTAGAAAATGTCTGTGGATGTGTATGCATACGTCCGTACATACGCGCGTGCATGCGTTCGTGCGTGTGCGTGAGTGAACGTATGTACATTACTCTGAAGTTTCATGGTCGAAATCAATGTTTCAAGGCTAATTTTTTTTTGTTTTCTTTTAAGGAAGTGGGGTTAAAAATATTTTTTTTTGTTTTTTGATGTATTCTTGTTAATTAACGGTTTTTCAATTTTTGAGTTTTAGTTTTTTGGACTTTTAGTACAATAGAAATAATATCATCGATTCATTTTTAAATGCATTTGAAAAAGCAAGAAATTACCCATTTTTTTCGTTCTGAAATTTTAAATAAGCTATTTTCCTTGTTTAGTGATACACGAAAACACTTTTATATTTAAACGGTGATATTTGAGAAATAGAAGACAGAAACTTTTGAAGAAATTTGAGGTGATTAGAAATATTAAGATGAATATTCAGTGAAAGTTTTAAGTTTACTTTTCTTTTTTCGAGAAAAAAATCATTTTTTGACAAAAAATCAATTTTCTATTTGCACGATTACTAGAGTAAGTCAGCTCAATTTTATCTGAAATTTTCCAAAAAGGTAGCTTTTCACTATTTTTAAGGTATTTACCCAGATCATAAAGACCTTTATATCCGAGATATTTGAGGTTATGTATGTTTTGAAAATGTTTTGTTCGCTTATCTCGAGAACAGCGCGGACATTTTTTGCCTAACAGGGCTCATTTTTTATCAAATCTCATTTACGAAGATGTGAAATTAAAAAGAAATTGCAAGATTCATTGATCTATTTTCATTTTACATCGATTTTTCTATTTTACAACATTCAGAAATCACTAAGGCAAATTATTTTGGTGTTTTAGAAATAATATGATCGCTTCAGTGTAATTGCAGCTGAAAAATCATAAAATTAGCTATCTTTTCCTGCACGAAATTTTTAATAAGCTATCTCCATTCTTTTGTTATACACGAAAACGTCCGAAAATGTCCAGTTTCCAAGATACAGAGGGTAAAAGATCGAATAATAGTTTTTTCAGACTGGAATTTTCGTATAAGTTTTTGAAGTGATTGTGTACATACACTGAAAGAAAGGATTCCTTGTGGTCAATGAATCGTGTACTTGCGGAATCGAATTCTCACGTACTGGCCGCAAATGCTGAATTCTTAATAGTTAAGAAGTCGAACTTGAGAAAAGTCTGCACGAGTAAGATAAACATGCCGAGTACGAAAGGTTATTTGACGATTTTCTAGCATATAATATCAAAAGATCCTATACGTAGACACCATCGTGGCAGGCGAAAACGTATACTAACATGCAACGGTCACATAAACATCTTAGAAATATGAAAAATTCAGTTAACCTTAAAGTCAGGCGGTCAGCCGTTGAAAGCGACTCAAGTACTCAGTTCTTAACTATTAAGACGATACTTTTAATTGTTAAGAAATATTCATTTGATCGTATTCAAATGCACAAAACTTAACAATTAAGAAATATTATTTGCCGCAAAGAATCCTTTCTCTCAGTGTATTAATTCATGTGTTTGTGCATATGTGAGAGACTAAAATAAATCGGAAGTGAATCGGACGTTGATTGGTAGTGGCGGTAGTGAACCTAAAGTCAACCGGAAGTTAACTGGAGGAGAACCAGAAATCAACATGTGCATGCGCATGCATGTGTTTTAGAGCTCGTGTATGAGTTTACTGGAAGGTAACCAGATGTGAACCGAAAGCTAACCGGAATCGATTCGGAGGTCAACAGGCGCATGCACTTATATGTGTTAAAGAGTACACTTATGTGTGTTAAAGAGTACACTTTCACGTGAGAATTGAAAATTAATCGGAAGTGAACAGAAAGTACACCGAAAGCGAACTTGTTATAGCATTTTACTTTAGATTTATTCCCAGTTAACACACGAACGCACACTCACCAGCACATACATGCGCAAGCATTTTGACTTCTGGCCTACTTCCGGTTCTCTTCTATAGTTAACCTTTAGTCAGCGTTTACACATGATCTTCAATACTCACATAATACGCATTATGTACATGTTTATTTCCGGTTCACCTACGGTTGACTTCCGTTTGACTTCCGATTCACTACCAGTTAACGTCCGGTTCACTTGTGGTTTATTTTAGTCTCTCACATACGCACAGACAAACACATGAATAAATTTGCACAATTACGTATTACCTATTTCCAAAACTTACACGAAAATCCAAGTCTGAAAAAGCTAATTATTCGCTCATTGACCCTCTGTATCATCGAAACTGAACATTTTCAGACTTTGGACCTATAGAGACTTTTGATCAGCATCACGAGAACTAACTTCTTCCAGAGTTTCAGAAAAATTAAGCGAAATTCAATTAGTATTCATTGAGTATAGATTTTACGCATCCTATGTTGATAATAATGAATATAATCATTTTAAAAGTTAATTATATTTTTAAAGCACTATTTCTTTGGTTAATTTTTGTATATTTTTTGTCATCATTTAAATTGTCGTGCAAGGTCACGTACATTATAATATATAATAAATATATAATTCGTTCCCTCGTGTGCAGAATACTACATAAATCACATAAACTTTTAACATTTCAAGTTTAATTTGACTTTAAATTTAAATTTATTGACATTTAGTCCGATGTAATTACATCACTTCTGCAAAACTTTTCTTTTAATTTTTAAATTTCCAATGCCTCTTGAATAACCGTCTTTTTATTCATATTGAATATGCTTGTTGAAACTAAACTTTTCTCCTTGATTCGCACATGATTAAATCAATATTAAAAATGTTGTATATATTATGAAAACATAACTACTGCATACTTTTATAAAGTGATTAAAGATAGTAGGTCTCTTTTACAGTAATACGGACAAAAGTAGAATTAAGTTCTAAATGATAAAAAATTAATTAACTTTAATTTATCAGGTTTTGCAAACCTAATTGATTTACAGCTGTACCTATTATTAAAGGATATTGAAAATAATACAGAAATAAAATAAAAGAAAGCTAAATTCAGATTGAAACATTTAGAGGTCGGCCTTGGAGTACGCGCTAGTGCAATGAAGGCGTCAAGTGCCTCGGGGATAAGAGATACTCGCAACTATATATTTTTAAATACTTTTTTTTAAGACAGGAATATGTATAGTTTCATATTCTGCTACGTACCAGTAGTTTATGTAACTAGGGCGTAAAGTGAACTTTTCGCAATAGTGATATGATTGACACGCACGAGTCACCGGCTTGCTGGCGACAAGTGCCACAACGATCACACGGGTGCGAAAACATTACACCCGAGTTGTGTACCAATATCTTTTACCCGGTTGCGCGTGAAATTTATAATCTTAATAAAAAAGCTGACGTAAGTATAATTATAGGTTATATATAATTTTAAAGGGATTTATTAAAAAAAATAAATAAATAATTCCGACGCGGGCTCGAACCGAGGACCTTTGATATTTTCCAGGGCGTTACTTTAACCACTATCCTAACATGTCTTGTTTGTATAAAATATATGAATAATTGTATAAGTCATACCGTTAGTCATTTATATATAATTATATATAAGTTTCTTTTACTAGAGTAAGAAGATTAGTAATTTCTTTAAAATAATAATTTATTAATGCGTAAAAACAGATTCCGTTTTAACCCGTGGTAATGAAAGACGCAGGAGCGGAGGGCAGAGTCCAGGGAGGGAAGCCCCTGGAGGGGGTTGGAGGGGGAGGGTAAAATTTCTCTCCTATACAACAAAAAGATATTTATTATCCGTTAAATATATATACAGGGCGACCCATTTTAACTTTCATACTGAATATCGCAAAAAAACCACAATTTTAGCAAATACTCAAGAGGCCAATCTTTCAAGAAATCAAAGGGGTCATCAGAAGCACTGGTTGAAGCCCAGTTTGAAGCCCAAAATCGCACTAAGTCTAAATTTATGGATCCGAAAATTTTTTCCGAGGGACCTCTTACTATTTCATGACCATAGTGCGACTCTGGGCCCAAAATTGGGACAGTGCTTTAGATAACCCCTTTGATGACCTACAAGATTGGTCTTTAGAGTTTTTCTGAAACTTGTGTTATTACAGAGTAATTAATACTTTACACATGTACTTTACGCACGCCGAATTTCAAATAGTTCTGATAAGTTCCTACCTGTTCGAACTTTACCTTGACTAATATCGAGGCAGATTTCTATTAAATTAACTTGGTACCCCTTATCATACTAAGTGTGGTAAAAATAAAATGTTATAATTGAGTCGATTGAGTTTAAATTTTCTTAATTTTCTTAATTTTCTCGAGTAACTGTTTCAGTGCGAAATTAATTTATCATCGAGTCAAATTTTGACACCGATAAAGTTGTATTTTCGTCCAAATATAGAAAAAAAGTCAGTATAAACCGGAGTTATCTTACTCATATTAGTTGTTGTCTTCGATTAAATCCCAATAGCATTTACAATTAAATTCCAGATTAGTCACTTTATTCTAAAAACTTAATAGAGAGTTTATATATATGGATGATTCCACGTCAACTGAGAAACTTTAAGAAAATGATGCATTTTATACCCAAAATATGTAAAAAAATTTCAAACACTTACCTATATTGGTTCAGGATTTATTCCAAACTGAAAAACATGATTATTTGCATAATATGACTTTATTGTCAAAATTGGCATTTTAATAATTTTTTTAATAATATTTCATGTTATTTTGATTTTTTTTTATATACATATTGCACTTTTAACATTTTGCGACTATGGCTGTCACTTTTGTACTGAAAAAAGCTATCTTCGTGATTTTTGGTGTAATGGTTCGAGTGATCAAACCCACTTTTTACAGGATTTTTAGTTTTAAAATGAGTTTTATTAATCGAAAAGGGCATTAAGATGTTTTGGAACCCATTTTTATGAAAATTTCAGGAAATATGCTAAAAATTCTTTTGTTGCTATTTTTTAAAGAGATTTAATTTTGTTGAATAAATGGAGGTTGAAATTTGCTAAAAAATGTAAAACATGACTACATGCTCATATTTAGCCTTGATCGACTTTGAACCTAACGGTTTCAAAAAATCTGAAAAAATTCACATACATTCTACATACCAAAAAGATCATTTTTAACGAAGAAATAAAAAAAATTATTTAAGTCAATCTGATACAGTCACACACATAGATATATGTATATATATATATATATATATATATATATATATATATATATAGTGTAAATTTAGTGTAATATTTGTTTTAAATTGTTATAAGTAAAGAGTTTAAGAAGTCAGTTAAAAAAATTTAAATACGTTAAATGAAAAATTTCATTATTTAATTTATTGAAATATATATTTTTATCTATAAAATGTAAATAAATTTCATATTCTTCTTCCTGTTCTAAATAGTTATCAATTTGATCATCTAAAACTTCTAAAAATTCTAAGTTTTGTAAATCTTTGCCTGAACTTCCAGGATCGTCTATAGAATAAATTTTGTTCTTACTATTGGTTAAATTGTCAAAGATAAATTTTATTTAATTGCTTATACATAGTATCAAACATTTGCTTACTATAACAAATATCAGTTTGAATTGTTTGCATTATTTATTACAGTTATATCTGATTCAGGTAACCCTTCTTCTGAAATGGCAATAATTCCTTTTATTAATATTATTCAAATTATTTTTTTTAATACTTTTTTGAATTCTTATTGAATTCAATTGAAGTTTTTAAATGTTTTTCAAATAAGGTAGTGATACCACCTAACACCAAATAACGCGTCTATCTATTTATCAGTTTGTTTATTTACCTGAAAGTCATTATCAAAGATTATTTATTTGAAAACGTATAAAACTAAATATAATGAGAGGAAATTGAGGGGTCAGACGGGGTGCGGAGGGGGGCCAGAGGAAGGGAAACAGGAGGGGTGGAGGAGGGGTTAAATGGGGGGGGGGGTCAATGACGAGAAGAGGGTGTCCAGGTAAGACGCTACAAAAAATTAAAAACACGTTAAAAAAAATTAATTTAACGCTATTTGAAGGAGATAGCGTAAGGTGAGGGGAGACCGAGGGGATGGAGGAGGGACGTGGGAGCAAAGTATGAGTATGAGGGGGGAGGGAGGGCTGAATGATAGACGTTAGCGAATTAACTACATATAGGAAGATATATATATATATATATATATGAAAGCCTAAAGTATAAAATTAATCAGAATGAATTTCCAGACCAATAAGCAACACCCCACCCCTTCGAAAGTAAAACAAAAGAGCCGCATAAGGCCCCACTACCAACCGCAATCTTCAAAATACAGGGACAGCCCGCAGTCGTACATTATATCGCCATCCTATTACGAAATCGGTATACCTATCACGCGAATCGCGCGGTATAAGATCGATAGCTGCATTTTTGAGATTCATCCGTCGCCGATGCACTGCACTTGTATGCACCGCATCGTCTCGACAAAGGCTGTGCACTCGCAATGCGAGGATACACCCGAGCATACATTCCCTTTCTCCCCCTTAATTACCCGCGCGCACAATTTCGAGGTGGTCAGCAGCGAGCTCTGCCTCTCAAGGTAAAGAGCGCATGGGTCCGAGCCCTGCGCACGCACGCGCACGCCTCTATGCTCATATTTCGCAACTTTGACCCCCTTTTTTCAAGGCGATGGGATCGGCAAAAAAGGCGTAGCCGCGTTTGGAGGCTCTGAAAATACGCGCGGCGAGCCGCGAGCCCCCCGAGGGCAGGGAGATTTACGAGTGAGATCAGAAGTGCGCGAGTCGAGTCGAGTCCTTTCGGCGAGCCGCCGCGGTATTGAGTTTTAATTCGTGAGCGAAGGGAGCGCAGAGATGTGGTAGTCATGTATAAGTGTGCAGGTGAGGTGATGCATCGTCCGCCGAAATTATCGTCGCTATAAATTGGAATTGCTGCGCGATTTAGTCGTTCAATGGGATTGATAACGATCGTGTTTCACGCTTATATACATGAAATTAAGGAAAGAAATAATAATTATTGTAACCATTTATTCGTTTAAAATTATTGAATGTACTTTCTTATTTATTTGCAAGTAATGAAGTGATCGTAGATATAAAACGAATAAAACTTTAACTCCAACTTCCATTAATTTAATTAAATTTATCTTCAACCTCAATTTTTCAAGGTCGATAATTTATAAGAATGTTCAAAGTTAGCTTTAATTAGAGTGTTATATGAAAATGAAAAATTTAACTTTTAAATGTACATTAGGTAGCATATCGTAAAAAAATTAGGTCGCATTTTATGTTTTTTCTTAAAATTAATAAAGCAAAGACTTATAGTTGTTGAATGTTTCTACATTTTCTATATATATATATATATATATGTGTGTGTGTGTGTATGTATATATACTATACAGTGTTCATATGTGACGCCCCGATGAAATAATATCGTGACGTCACGCAGATCTTAAATTGCTATATGTACCGCAACTTTTATTTAATTAAAAAAGAAATAAGAAATACGTTCTTACTATTTTTCTCTGATCTACCAATATATGAAATGGATTTCTACAAATAAATTTATTTCACTGTATAGTAAATATTTATACGTATTTAAGTGTCGCTTATTAAAACTTACGATAAAAATTGAAGTAAAAAAATTTCCTACAAGTCTTCATATGTTTGCAAACTCATAATACATATTATGATCCATTACATAATTTCGAAAATTGAATAATTTATGATTACGTTATTGATAAGCTATTTAACTTCTAAAGTTATTTAACTGAAAATCATTATGCTTATCTGTTGCACTATGAAACTTAGTAGGCCAATTTCTACAGTCGTGTACAAGTAAGATAGTGAGTTAAAGTATTCCGTTCTATTAACATGTAAATTTTTAAAAATCAATAAATTTATGTCTGCGGTATCATTAATTTTTCTCTCACCTCGGTTGAATCGAAACTCATTATGTTCGATCACTCGTTGTCCTCAAGCATATAAAATTACATCACCAAACAGGATAATGCCTTCGTCCAAGTCCTCTTCGGACCCTTCATTCATGAAAGTGCAAGTCTTCTCAAGGCGATTAAAAATTATATATAATCATGCCATTTTGCAGAGTAAAATTGGTTCAAGTCTTAAGAGACGCGATTAATGTCACGAGAATTCTAAATTAAAGAATAAAATGGAAAATTGCATTGCATTATTAAATTTAGACAAATCAAATATTTCTTGACCCCTAATATTAATAAATTAATTAATAAATTTTTATTAGTATTTATCATTAAACATTATATTAAATTATTAATTGTTTTATTTTTTTTTTTTTATTAACTAATCAATTATTAACCACTTTAACAATTAATGGCGATGACAATCGAAATTATCCTTATGTAATGAATAATAAAAAAGCTTTAATTAAATTATAAAGATGAAAAATGATTGAATTTATTTATATTTAGACATACTCATATAATCAAATTACCAACTCATAAAAAGTATAATGTTTACAAAATGCTAAGTCCATATCTATTATAAAGCATCACATAATACCTACACGTGCAAAAGAATGATCTCGTTAGTAAAAAGCGGAATGAAATGAAAAAGAGACCGCAAAAAACTCATTCAAGTGGGATCCAGGTCGACAAACTGTTATGCAACATGCAGTGGAGTCCAAAATGATCTCGCTCGCTCCGAAAAGAATGTTAATCCACGTATCGTAATCTAATTTCTCTCACGTGAAGACTTGGTAAACCCGAAAAAAATGGTCTTATAAGATGCATATCTTTTTTCCATGAGGAGAAAATTAATTTCTGGAGGCGATACATATTTTGTAGATTTTTATTTTTTGACGAGATACAAAGTAAAGAAAGCCTAAGATATACTTTTTAAGTTTGACGGATTGAGAAATATGTTCAGTCTGAACTGACATTTTTTGTATATTAAAATCATCATCTGTTACAATCTATACACTTTCGTAAAATTATTAATAACAACGCTTTAGTTAATCAATAAAAAATAATAGCAATAAAATAATTTAATGAAATTTTTAATACCGTGCTTAATATTGACGGTCTCTATTTTATAAATGTGCTTATTAGTATCTGCATATTACGATAATAAAAGAATCGAGAATGATTGAATAACATTTTTATATTCCATTGAATTATGAAATTAGAAGCAATGTTTGTATGAGACAATTCTTACTTGGAATTTCTACTTTCAATTAAATTAAATTATCGATTCAAAAGGTCTTTTCCTATTTTTAGTAAAAAATCGGTATTTTTGTTTTGAAATAACTTCAAAGTTTTTGGTCTTCAACGAATATCAAAAACACATTTAAGGTGCTTTTTATAAATTTTATAGATGTGCTTATTAGCATCTGCATATTATGATAATAAAAGTATATTACATTCTTGTAAGTACATACTTTCGTGATAAATAAAGTCACAGTACATACAGAGCTTAAACAGTATACAGTTAAGGTATAAACACTGTAGTGAAGTGTAACAAATATTCAAAACTAGTAAAAAAAAAAGTTTTCTGTTCAAAAATAGTTTTGAATTCTTAAAATAATATATATATATATATATATATATATATATATATATATATATATATATATATATATATATATATATATATATATATATATATATATAGAGAGAGGATGCACGTCATGGAGCCTTCCGTATGAACAGAAACCGCAAAAGACCAGTAACATCAACGACATTCTCGTTGTCTCCGTTCCCACCTCGTATGATCTTAACGACAATGACCTTCACTCGCTGCTTCTGATGCCTACTCTCCAAAACCGACAACCGCAGAAATCTCGGTGCATTCCACATACGTTCCCGATCGGCAAGTGCAACGTCGCACCCGATACTCTTCGAATATTCTTACGTAAGAACCATCATATAGCCAAAAGGAGAGCAAAAAGAACTGCGCGAGGCGTGGCGTTGCTCGGGTTCGAAAAGCCGCCGCGTTATGCGTCGCGAAAAAGAGGCCTTGCGCAACGCATATTATGTGCGTGTGCGGGTATATGAGGCGCAGATTGATCGTGGCTCGAGGGGCCACTTATACGAATTTCGGGACCGAGCGCGCGAGATTCGGAAACCGGATGACAGCCAGCTAAGCTGTTACGGGCGGCGGCGACGATCTGATTTAGAACGTGCGGAGTAGGTATAGAAATTTGACGCGTTGCTGGATTGTTATGTCGTGTGCCGCGGTGTTACGTTATTCGATCTGGAGCAATGTTTGTATAGATGGTAGCGTCCGGTCGATCGTTGCGTGAGACGTAATTTGGCATTCGCTTTTGCTATTGTGTGCTAATTTATTGGTCTCACGCTCGAAAGAATCCAGAATGATTGAATGACATTTTTATATTCAATTCAATTATGAAATTAGAACCAATGTTTGTATGAGACAATTCTCACTTGGTATTTCTGCTTTCATTTAAATTAGATTATCGGTTCAAGAGGTCTCTTCCTATTTTTAGTAAAAAATCGGTATTTTTTTCTTGAAATAACTTCAAAGTTTTTGGTCTTCAATGAATATTAAAAACACATTTGCGGTGTTTTTTATAAATTTCACTAATTGTG
This sequence comes from Gastracanthus pulcherrimus, assembly GCA_949152435.1. Lineage (NCBI taxonomy): Eukaryota > Metazoa > Arthropoda > Insecta > Hymenoptera > Pteromalidae > Gastracanthus > Gastracanthus pulcherrimus. The sequence continues at coordinate 167,546,343 of OX424575.1, read as the reverse complement.
AGAAAATCAAATTTTTTACTATAAGTTACTCTTTACAAAAAAAGGCAATCACAGGAATTATATGCTAATCTTATAAAATCATTGATTTTCTTATTTTAGTCAATAAGTCTCATGCGCATAATTTTTGTGAAAACTTTTTGAAAATGATATTGTATATTGTTTTCAACATTGGAAAGAAAATTGTATCTTATCCAAAGGCACGTCCATGTGAAAATTGAATATGAATTAAAAATCAATTACCTATAATTTATTATTAAAAAATGTAAGGTTTTTGGGCGTCAATTTTATTAAAATATAAAATAAATTGATTTTCATTTTTTTAAATTCTCACTTGATTTAAGTGACGATGCATAGATATCTTTTAAATATCATATAAAATAAATACCACAACCAGAATATCAAGAACGAATTTTTCTTACTCTTGATATCCACTGAGTGTTGTTCAAAGATTATTAAATTTTATTTGCAAATTCAGATTCAAATATTATAATAAATTTAAAAGTAGATATTCTTTTCAAATAAGATGTAAATTGACCTATTTCCCTGATAGAAAGTTATCTAATTTTTGCCCAGCTTCTGTACGCCAATATCATGGATAACTTGTTATAAGCCTGGAAGGTATGGATAAATCTAGATAATTATTACGAAGGTTCTATCTAATAAATTTCGAGATTGTTTCCAATCTATCTCATCAGTACTTATTGATGTAATAGTCAAAATCAAGAGTATATTTATGTATCTATCATAAATACTGACTTATAGTACCTATTTATACGGTGAACTTATTCATGCAGAAAGTATAACAAACTCCGGGTTATTGCAAGAGCCTTCATCCTGAATCATCAATATATTCGGAACACAAAGTATGTAATTATGTACAAAATTAATGTTTTTTACATTTCGATTTAATTATATAGCTTACCGTTTACTCTTTGAACTAGAAAGGTATATATACTAAAGCAGCAGTAGTGCCCCAACAGACAAATAATGTGTTTTGATTTTCATGACTCATTAATAAATGGTTTTTGAGCCTGCTTTACTCATGTGGGATAATAAGTAATTATAATTCAACGAGATAAGGAATACACCCGAAAAAGATTTTAGTATATGACCTTGACAATTGGTAAAAAGACTGGTTTTACGTGATTCTTTGATGTCAGATTTTGAACAGCTTTCAGTGAAAAAAGACCACGACAGCGATATGGAATGCTCTATATTTAAGTAACAGACCTCCAGACAGGTTTTGATTGCATAATTTTCATCAAATTTAGCAGTCGCTCTTATGAATCTTAAATGTAGTTTGAAAATAATTACTCAAAATGAATGATATATTTAATCTAAATAGACATAAAGTGAACATTTTTTATCGTAGTTTTAACTAATTTACCAAATCTATCTTCAAGTCAATTTGTACTCTATTTTTTGTTTCATATTTTAAATATAATAGAAAAATAATCTGTTAAATTTCTTACACATTGCAAAGTAATTTTAATAATACTAAAGACTAATACACAATTACGCAGATTACATGTAATATTACCACTTTATTTGGTTTGAGTAATTAAAAAGTTTACCATTTGTTTATATATAGAACACGTAATTGTAACTTGTTACTTAGCGAAAGTGTAAGCATACAAGCTCAAGTAATAAAAAACCGCTGCCAATTCGTTGGTATTTAGCTTCCTCAAACTTTATAAATTATTCCAATATGAAATTATTTATTCTATTTAGTTCTATGGCGAAAAATCAATATGATTTTCTAAAAATTACACTGAATTGATCATAATATTTTTAACATAAAAAAAACAAAAAAACTAAAATTCAAAAATCGAAAAATTGAAAAATAGCTAAAACAACACTTTACTATACACTATATTTACTATACTTATTTAGCAGATTATCCTACACTCGTTAGTGCATATCAATGGATAAATAGTAATAACTGCGATTAATGTAGCATTTACTACAAAAATAAAAGTTATTATTGCTAGACCATTTCCCTCCGTGTAGTCGTTCTTATTATTCTAAACATTATTTAGGAGACAGAAATGAACCTATCCAAAATTTACGGTAACCGAAGATAGGTAATTTTATGCTCCTTTTAATGAATTTACAATAGATTCATCATAATATTTCTAATATACCAAAAGAACAGGAAATCTAAAACATAAAAATCGAAATAACGAAAAATTTTTATAAAACAAAACAAGTCGATGAATTATAAAATTTCTTTTGAATTTTGGATCTTTATTATTAAATGAAAAAGTGAGAACTGATTCGTAAAAAATGACCGCACCGTTCTCGAGATATAAACGATCATATAAAATTTTCAAGAAACGCATAACCCCAATATCTCATAAAATAAATTATCTCATAATATGAAAAAATATACAGATCATGAGGTAGTAAGAAGCTATCTTTTTGTAAAGTTTCAGATAAAATGCTGCCAATTTACTTTAGTTATCGTAAAAGAAAGCAAATCAATTTTTTTTTACAAAATTATTTTTTCTTCGACAAAAAAAATAGGTCAAGACTCAAAAATTTTACTGAACATTCTTCTCCATATTCCTAATTATCTCAATTTTTTAAAAAGGTTTTCCGTAATACGTTTCCGAGATATAACCGTTTAGACAAAAAATGACGTTTTCCTGTATAACAAAAGAAGGAAATTACCTTACCCAAACTTTAAGGTCGGAAAAGTTAGGTAATTTTATGCACTTTAAAATATCTTCGCTGGATCGATGATATTATTTCTAAAGTACTAAGGAAACCGAAAAACTAAACCTCAAAAATCATAAAACCGCTAAAGAACAAAAACGAATCGAAAAAGAAATAGAAAATGTATTGTACTGCCTTACTTTAAGAAAAACAAAAAAAAAGATCCTGAAACATTAAATTTCCACACACATACACACATACACATACACACACACCCACTCACACACACACACAGGCACACACACATGCACACACACATATACGCGCACACGCACGCACGCACGCACGCACACACATCCAGACATTCTCTAAAAATAGTGTATTTTGATTTCTTAAGTCTCAAAACATGTTTCTAAATTGAGCTTCCTCTTTGAGGATGCAAAATAGTTTTCCTTTGCTAACGAACCTTGCACTATGTAGAGTAACAACAATACTTTCAACGCTATTCGTATTATTTTCATTATACAAAGTTACATGATTTTTCGTAGAAAAATAAAAAAAGTTTGATTGTCATATCATTATCATCATACCGACTGTAATAACAAATACCACACATAATTAACTATTTTTTATTTATTTTTATAAATAACTGTATTCAAAATTTATATAATAGTTATATGTTACATTTTGAATTTCATTATTATTAACACTGCTACACAAGTTCCATAAAATTTTAAACTGATAAGTAGGGTAAGTTAGCCAATTACTATTCTATGCACCAATTACTGTGCCCTTATATATTTTTATTTTAATAATTATAAAATCATATAGTTACTCCTTGAAATAGTACATTTAGTATAAATTACTATTCCACTGACAAGGAGAACACCAACCCTGCTGAACTCGGATTTTGATGAGGCTTTAAGATGTGCTTTCTGGTACCTTAAAATGAAGCCTAGCATCCTTAGTTTGTTCTAATTCGCCCTTGTATTCGACTTATAAGCTATTTTACTCCGTATATACGTTATTTTAGTGAAAAAGGAGATTTAATTTCAGACCTGTACCCTGGTAGAAATTTATCCCGTCCACTTTATAGATCTATGTAGAATAATCTCGCGCTGTGTAGATCTATATGTAGGCAAACTAGATAGCTACTATAAAGGCGTGTAACGGTCGTCCCTTCTAGTTTCCCATATTATTTGCCCTGATAAAACTAGATAAGCAAAATTATGACAATAACAACCACTTAAAGGTTATGTTTTAAGAAACAGACGCATAATCTATTGAACTTATTATGTATTATTTTGATTTAAAGGTATTTACATGTTATTGTTCACCTATTACCAATGTAAGTAAATGTAAATAACCTCTAAAGTGTAAGGTTATCAAATTTTAGATGCATCGAGTTTTTGTATTTAAGAACTCAATAACAATATTATGTTACACATATATATTAAACAATCAAAATAAGAAAATAATCTGAATATCTAAATAACTATATGAAGTGTTAGTGCAAATATTTATTTTCTTTGTGTAAAATTGGTTTCCTTATATTTGATTATGTTCCATCCTAAATACATGCTTGGTTTCAAAACTTGTATGGTTTATGTAAAGAAAACTATTTTCACATACATTTATTATCAACTGATTAATTTTCTATTTTTAAAAAGAAATAATGTATTTGAGTTATTATATATATGTTCTATTTTTGTATTTCCTACTGTGATTAATTTATAATCAAACACTTTCATTTGACATCTATGGCCAGTTAAAACATAGTAATTTGTTACTTATAACGAAAATTATCGTCTACATGTGTTCGACTAATGTGTTTGTCTTTGAAAATGTTGTCACGGACGAGCAGTTTATGTATTATAAAAACTCACATACGGATACAAAATTATTTGCAATTCTGAAATTAAAATTCTAGTATTTAAATAAAGCATCTCATAAAGTACATATTTGTACATATGATATTATTATTTATATATTACTTTTCAAGAAACAACTACATCAATCAATAACGTTATTTTGTAATCACTATTTTTCATATGCAAGGAAAATTATTTCTAAAATTTCATTTTTTAGGTTACATATGCTTTCTGATAACTTTTATATGTAAATAGTATGAATAGAACTGTAGATCTTATTATTATAATTAAAAACTTGCATGTTAAGCTTTCTTTAACATGAATTTTTACAATAAAAGTTCTGTTCAATAAATAATATATAACCTCACAGATTTTATACGTACATATTATTATTGAGAAAACTATGTAGATCTGTGTGGATTTATCGAGTTTTGTACAGTCTAGTACTATCTAGTTTGCCTATAAAGGCCATTATAGCGAATGTGGGCGCCACGATAAGATTTCTACCAGGGTAACGTTAAAAAATATTAATCTGAGCCAAAGTTATTAACAATTAAAGATGATATTTTGTAGAAATTAATCTGTTTTAATTTCGTTGATTTTTTATACGTTTTTAGTCGTCATCTTCAATTGTTAATTACTTTGGTTCAACTTAATATTTTTTAACGTTACAGGTCTTAAATTAAAGCTCTTTCTGTTTACTTTTATTATCTTTCGATGCATCTTTTTAGTGTCAATACATGCATATTTATAATCACTAGAATAGGTACCTTTTTTCACTAAAATAACTTATTTTCTGAGTAAAATAGCTTATATCTCGAATACAAAGACCCATTAGAACAAACTAAGGGTACTAGGCTTCATTTTTAGGTACCGTAAAGCGCCTCCCAAAGCCTAATCAAGATCCGAGTTCCGCAGGTTCGGTGTTCTCCTTGTGAGTTAAGTTTTTATATAAAAATATCAAAGGGCACAACAATTGGTACAGGGCTGAAATTGGATCACTTTCCCTTTATGTAGATTAAAAATCTCAATAAACTGTTAGTTATTTAGCTCTTAAAAAGTTCTATTTTTAATTTCTTATTTTACAAGATTAATTTACAAATATTTATTCTTTAAAACTCTGACTTAAATTTTATTTCAACATTAATCTATTATTTTAAAACTTCAGTTGTTAAAACTAAACACGTTGCTGTAACTATTCTTCAATAAATGCTTTTATTACATTTTATTCCAATAAATTTCGATTATAAATACAACACCACTTATTACAATTCCACTCATCAATAACATAAAGGTTAATTTTAATTCTAACAAATCGAAAGCATGCATGCATGTGCATGCACATCTTTTGACGGTTTTTTAGAGTAACGTTTATGCACACGAAATTTTTCGATGGATTGCTCGTACCAATAAGACACTAAATTTATCGCCCTTAATTTATGAATTAAATTATTGATTTGTGGAATAAACCTTATTTTCTCGAAAGCACGAGGGCCATTTTTTGTATAGTTGTAATAAGATTATCAATTATTGTTAGGGTGGTAAATCCTTTCTTCCTTACTGTGCTTTTTACGTATTTTGGCATAGTTTCCGTAAATGGACAAAGAATTGCGTAACCTTTACTAATATATTTTTCGAACTCTGTAATAAGTATCTCTTCGGGTTCATCAAAGATTGACTTTAAAGAAATAATTTTCTTTTTAAAATCGCAAATAAGTATCTAATTAATCAGCATTACATTCCAAGCCCATGAAAAAATCTTCAGATTCCATGTCATCTAATTTTTTATACATTTTAATAAGAGTACCATGCAAGACGTTAACTATAACTAAACTAAATAATAAGACATTTAAAAACAGAACCCTTTTTGCTTCGTAGCGAAACTTTCTAAAATGAAAAGTTATAAATAATTTAGTGATACAGAAGCAGTTTTCACATATCTTGAATTATAAATTTTATATAATTTACCTCCACGTTTGAACGACCATCATCATATAAATAAAATTCATAACAAACGATCCAATATTAATATTACTTATTGAAGTGCTAAAAGATTTTGATATAAGAATCGAAATAATTACAACATCAATACCAACCGCAACTATGGTCAAGTACACTTTATAATCGTAAATTAAATATATATTCAGCAATTTGCATGGACACATCGATTTATCAATTACAAGACAGAAAGTGTCGTGATGTAATATTGAATATGTACTAAATACACTGCTATTGAATATATTGAAAGATTCAACCTGATTAAAATTAGACCAAATTTTCACTTCGCTAGTGCTTACTTGATGAAAGCTTCCAGTGATGGTGCCATTTGGATAAGCGCGACTGGCATTATCTCCAGATTGCACCAGTTCAATTTCAAATTTGAAGTGTTTTTTAACAACTTCGGTAATTCAACTTCCGTACCTTGGACCTTTTCGATATCACTAATCACTAGGTTTATCAATGCCTCGGGATATTTATGAGTCTGTTTAAATTCGATCATTGTACAAAAGTGCCACTTGCAAAATTTCACCATGTAAATTGACTTTGCAAGGCATTTTTAAATTTGTAAAAGTTTAATCATCCGATATGTGTATTTTATATAATCTTTAGATAAAGCACAAATTCGACGACGGACTGCATTACGCACATTCAATACAACGGTATTTATCAAATTATCTGTACTTTTTTAATTATAAAATCCAGCTAGAAATTGATGTGACTCACACATTGTATCGCAGATGAACAAAAACAAAGTCTCGTAATCCCAGAGATAATTTAATTTCGTCACTCCAGCACTTAAGTCTTTTGATGTTCTATTTTCTATATTATAAACCTACACGGTGGTTTAAATGTAATATTGAATAAATCTGTGTAATTTTTATGTCTAAAAATTTGATAAGATTCAAAATAATTTAAATATAATGTTTTTATGATTTCGCTAACTCATAATAAGTACATTATTAGTTGACTTAGTAAATCTATTATTACGTATTTATCTGTGAAGTAGACAAAATTAAGTCTTAGTTGGTAAAGCTTCTCACAATGACATTTAAAAGGTGTATTTTAGAAAAAAATTGTATAGCTTTTATCAGAAAGAGAAATTTTTGTTTGCAGATTTAATTAAGCTTATTTTTTTTTTTTTTTTAATGGCATTTCGAACTCGAAAGTTCATCGCCTCATCTACGCAAGCCTTCCATGTTTCCCTATTTTGTGCCAACCCCATCCATTTCGCGCCTTCCCGCCCGATTTCAGTTACGTCTAATTTTACGTTATCCTCCCATCTGCGTCTAGGTCTACCAAGAGGTCGCGTTGCTTTCGGTTTTCCTTTCATTATGCGCGCTGCTGTACGATCATCGCCCATTCTTGCCGCGTGCCCTGCCCATCTTAGTCTCCGTGATTTTATTATTCTGTTAATATTTGGTGACGCGTACAAATTATGTAGCTCGTCATTGTGCAGTTTCCTCCACTCCCCAGTTTCCTCATCTTTCTTTGGCCCGTATATTTTCCGCAGAACCTTATTTTCAAATACCCTAAAACGATTTTCTTCCGCTTTAGTGAGCGCCCAGGTTTCGCACCCATACAAGATTACCGGCATTATTATAGTCCTATATATCCTTATTTTGACATTTTTCGACAGTAGCTTTGACTTAAGTAATCTGTTCACAGCGTAGAAGCAGGCATTACCCGAATGAAGTCTCTTATTAATCTCGGCTTTAATTTCGTTTCGATCATTTATAGTTGTACCTAAATATCTGAATTCGCTAACCTTTTCAAAAGTGAAATTTCCTACTCTGAGATCCCCCTCTGCTTCGCGAATGCCCAGTTTCTCCATGATCATATATTTCGTTTTCGATTCGCTCACTTCTAACCCCGTGTTTTTAGCCGCATTTATAAGGATTTCCGCATTTCTCGCCACCGTTTCACCATTATCTCCCACTATATCCAAGTCATCCGCATAGCCTAAAATTTGCGTTGTTCCGTTGAGTGTTGCGCCTAGCTCGCTAGCCTGCATTTTTCTAACAACATGCTCTAGCGTTAGGTTAAAGAGTACCGTTGAAAGCCCGTCACCTTGCTTCAAACCGTCGCGTATCATGAACGATTCGGATACATTACCGCCTACTCGGACCTTTCCAGTGCTTCCGTTCAGACATATTTGAATTAATTTTACGAGTTTTTTTGGTACGCCCAGGAGCACTAGGATTTCATACATTTTGCTTCGTTTGACAGAGTCGTACGCTTTCTTAAAGTCCACAAATAGCTGGTGTATAGTTTCGCAATATTCCCACTTTTTCTCTAATAATTGTCTTATGGTAAACATTTGATCGCTCGTTGACCTGTTGCGCCGGAATCCACACTGATAATCTCCTATTATATCTTCCGCGAATGGTGTGAGTCTGGCCTGTATTACGTTTGACAGAACTTTGTAGCAGGTAGCTAAAAGTGAGATTCCCCGGTAGTTATTGCAGTCTGTTTTATCTCCGGTTTTAAAGATCGGTATGATGATGGATTCTTTCCAATTTTCTGGTATTGTTTCATTTCTCCAAATAGCACATACTAGATAAAAAATTTTAGATGTAAGCGCGGTGCCTCCATATTTAAGTAGTTCAGCTGGTATAGAATCGTTTCCTGCGGCCTTATTGTTTTTTAGCTTTTTGATCGCGGCCTCTACTTCTTTGTAGGTCGTTTCGTCCAGCTGGAGTTCAGCAGTGTGGATTTCGTCTCCCATTTCCTCGGAGTTTTCATGCACGTTTAATAACTTAACGAAATAATCTTTCCATAATTTCAATAGTTCATTTTCGCTTGTCACGAGGTTCCCGTCCTTATCTTTCATTAACTGCGATCTACTCTGAAAACCCTTCCTAATAGCGTTTATTCCTTTGTACATCTCGCGCGGGTTATTTTCCCTACTATTAGTTTCTATTTTTCTAATTTCATTTTTCTGATACTCGCGCTTCTTGTTTCTGTAAATCACACGTACTTGCTTTCTTATTTCATGGTATTCTTCTACGGCCCTACCGCTTTCATTGTGTACACAATCTAATTTAGCCTTCTTGCGCCTTTCAAACCAGAGTTCGCACTCTTCGTCAAACCATGGTTTGCTCTTCGGCTTTTTTTTCTTACCCAGTACTTTGTTCGCGGCCTCTTTTATAGTTTTTTCGATAGCCCCCCACAACCTGTTCGGATCTTCATCTACTCCCGTCTGTTCATCCGTTTCCTCGAGCGCCTGAAATCGGTTGCTAACTTCTACTTGGTACTTGATTCGCTCTATCCCGCTTCGTAGTTTTCCAATATCAAAGGTTTCTACTTTGTTCGCTCGCTTACTATTTTGACCGGCTACTAATCTGGCTCTTAATTTGGCCACTACTAGATAATGATCTGAGTCGCAATCCGCCCCCCTATAGGTCCTTACGTCGAGTACATTCGTGTGGCGCCTCTTATCAATAAGAAAATGATCGATTTGATTGTGCGTGGCCCCATCCGGCGATGTCCACGTTGCCTTGTGTATATCCTTGTGCTTGAAGCACGTGGTCTTGACTATAAGATCTTTTGCGGCTGCGAAATTTATGACCATAATACCGTTATCATTGCTGGTTTCGTGCAGACTTTCTTTGCCTATGGTGGGCCTAAACATTTCCTCTCTCCCTATTTTAGCATTGAAATCCCCCACTACTATTTTGGTGTCGTAAGATGCGAATTGGTCGATTAATTGCTCTAAAGTTTCATAATAAAGATTTTTGACTTCTTCCTCTTTGTCCTCCGTGGGACAGTGGACGTTAATAACCACGTAATTATACCACGCTCCTTCGATGATGATATACGACAGTCGGTCATTCACGAAATTGCAACTTTTAACGGAATGTATGATGCTTTTGTTAACAAGAAATCCGGTGCCTAGAGAATGCCCGCTCGCGCCCCCATATAAAAAGGTGAAGTTACCGGATCCTAGCATCGCGTTATCTTTCCATCGGGTTTCTTGTATTGCTACCAAATCTAAATTGTACCTCTCTGTTTCATTTATGATTTCCCGGAACGCGCCTGCTCTGTGTAGACTGCGTACATTCCAGGTTCCCACCCTTAAGTTTCTTTTCGTTTTGGTTTGGTTTTGTTTTCTTTGAGCCATGATAGTAAGTTAAACCCGCGCGTTTTGGATCCTGTTCCGATCGCAGGTGAGTCCATCCGTCTAGGGGTGATAACCCTCATACCTCCCTAGAACTAAGTATGAGAGCTTTCTGACTTTGGCGAGGACATAGTCAACTCGTCGTCAGACACACTCGGTTTCATTCTCATATCCTAACGCCCCCCTGCAAGGCAGCGCGCCTTCGCTGGCTTCGTTGCCATGTAAGACCAGGTGGCGAATCATTCTACACATCCCCTCTCAGGGCAGTTGTCATCGCTCCCGCATCCTCCACGACAGCAGGATTTTTGGCCCATTTTTTGTTTGAAATGTGTGGTAAAAGAGATAGATTACAGAGTAAGGTAGAAGAAGAAAGTAAGATAGGAGATTTTGTATAGTGTTTGTAGTTGTTGCGGTGCTTGCGTAGTGTTTCTAGATGAATGCGTTCGCCAGTGCGGGCTCATCACACCCACGCCTGGGCCTATCAGCTGTCCGCGACTGCTTATTCGCTTTATTCGCAGCTAACCTCTTTCTCAGGGGTCGTTCCTCTATCCGCAACCTGAGGACGCGCTGTGTAGTGGTGATAGGCACCCACCCGTCCGCTCTGGACGACTACGCCCAGGACCCGCTTAGGGTAACGGCGTTGTGACAGTTTAATTAAGCTTATATTGTGATAAAATAAAAAATGTTTATATAATTTTTTATTTAAAAAGCATGATTTTTAACGTCTTTTTATCATTCTTATAAGCATTAAAAGATTAATTTTTACTGAAAAAATGAAAAATATTTCTCTTTCTTATATATTTAAAGATAAGCATTTAAAGTTTCAGATCGATCCATCGAAAACTCCATCGTGAGAAGCATTTTGAAATCAGAAAAATATACAATAATAAAGTTTTGAGAAAACAGCACTTTTATTAAATATTTTTAAATTATTACTTAAAATATCTATACATACTTATAATACTTTTACATGTAATACTAATACTGGTCTAAATACTCAAGAAAATTGTCTAAAAAGGGTTAATAAACACCAAACAAAATATTTTCAAAAACTGATTTATATTATTGAAATTTACTCAAATCTCAGTATCCCATGCCCTTAACTAGAGGATTATTTTCAATAAAATTTTAAGAATATATTTTTAATTTTCTCGAGTCTTATACAACTAATGACTTAGTCCTATCATGGGTTCCGAAATGATCCACTTTGATTAGATCAATATATTTAATTTGCATAATTTCGAGTTTATCATCTAGAAATCTTAAAGACAAGAACGAAAAAGAATGTGTGCAGTCTTCCAGGACGCATACAGCACTAACGGGTTAAGAAGCTGTGATATAAATATAACAAAATTTCTATTGCTTTAAGAAATGGATGTATATCCTAATATACTTCATGCTTTGATTTCCAACTGAAGTTAGAAATATAATATGTTGGATATATAATATGTTATAAAACCTTAAAGTGAACCAATTAATTAGGTAATAATTACAAATATATCAAACAAGTATATTATAAATTTGCAAGACATAACTAAATAAAGGTATTTCTTTAACTATATATAACTATTAGTAAAAAGAGTAATGAAGTTTCCTTATTATATTAGTGGATAAGCATGTTTTTTGTGGATGTGGTATTCATAAAAATAAATTTGTAAAAGTAAATAAAAAAATTTATTTCAATTTTAAATTGATACAAATTTTATATAAATATAATTATAAACAATCTCATTTTTAAAATCGTTAAAAATGTAATGAATGAGATCTACAACTTTAAACATTACGGATATCAATACATTTGAATATTTACAATGTTCTCCTAAATACAAAAATCATTACATGTGCTTATGTTGAATATCTTTATCTACAAATATTATAAAATATAACGTTATTTACTATCTATATCGATGAACTTTTTACGAAATTAAAACATATAACCATTGAAATGAACAATTAATTAGCTTTCTCAAAAATATTTTACTGAGAGAAATCTAAACTTTATATAATCACTAATTCATGTCATTTCTATATATTTTTGTTGTATAACTTATTTTATATAAAATATATTATTCTTCCAATAAATTATTTATCGTGATAAAATATTTTTATGTATATAACTTAAGTAGCGACTTAAAATATTGGTTTGTTTCAGGATTATTAATTCAAGTACTTCTCAATTTCATAGATGATGGTGACATGTGTTACCAACGCTGTTTCCTGAAAAAGTTAAAAGATAAATTTCAATCACAACTATAATAGGAAAATATTTATGTCTACGAGACTCGTAAAGAATTATTTTCAAATATATTAATTTCATAAATAATAAGTGTTTCTTGTAATACGTTAATTATTATCAGCCGGTGTGGTTGGCAATTCCATAGATGCTTGCTTTTTAAGAGGACTGACACGATTTGATTTGAATGGAGCGTAACGCTCTAAAGCAACATTGCACGCCTTCACTAATGATTTAGGTGATTTTGAAGGTGATGGTTTATTTGTCGATGGAGTGTATCGCTCTAGTACAACGCTGCATGCCTTCACTAATGATTTAGGTGACTTTAGAGTTGATAGTTTATCTGCCGAAATAAGAACAATAATTTATTAATAATATATCAGTTATTAGTGGAGTAAATCCAACAATTTTATTTAAGAAAGCAAAAAATTTAGTTTAATTTGTATAATGTGAAATGATTCATGCATAATAATATTAATTTTACTGTTTGTTATTTTTCTAGGGCGATCAAAGCACGTTGAATTTACGAACATGTTTCAATTTAATAATAAACGTATAATTGTGTTTTATTGATAATGTATTTTATTTATGAAGTAATTTAAATATTGACGAGATAGATTACACAGCTGATCCTTAACTCGTTAAGGAAAGCAATTAGTGTTATTTTAGAGCATTGAATTTGAATAAATATTTTAATCATTTGATAATTCGTTTTAAGTAATAAGAATCGTGTCCGTCTTCTTGAAAAGTAAACTACTAATACAAAAATATATACGCACATTTTAATATATTAACATTGTTTATTCCAAAAGCATGTTAGATAATTTAATTAGTTCAATTTAAATTAATTTAAGAAAATGTCTTTTCGGATCTTTTGTTTGCGATGATCGGGCTTACAACCCACTGCTTGGGTAAGGGCACTAATATATAATGACCATATATGTAATTACAGTTGAAAAAAAAATTAATTTCTATCAACTAATTTATAATATTTAAAATAATAAAAAGCAGACACAAAAGAAGAAAAGAAAATTGAACAATTGTGTGTCAAAATTATACCCTGATTCAGTCTTGACTGAGATTTGTTGTTGATTACTCCGGCTTCATCTGTCTCGTGCGTATTTTTCGGGGTTCCGGGTAACTTTGCAGAAGGTGATTTTCTTCCTAATAATGTAAAAATGTTAATTTTATTATTAAATTCATCGGTAATTACGGCCACGGTAATTACATTTTGCTAGAAAAATGCATGAAGTTTTATTTTAGTGTAACAAAAATATTTTTCCGCATAATGTGTATATATACACACGTTATTACAATAAAATACCGTGTATCTTTTTAGCTTTTGGAATTTTAAAACGAAAAACGTTAAAACTACAATAACTATAAAAACTGCAAATAAAAACCGGGTTGCTCGTTTACGTAGTTGTTTGAAGTTCGAACTATATAACTTCATAGGTTAGATGACGCTACTAAGCTGGGATTTTAAAACTCAAAAAGTTAGCGACAACATTCGTAATACTCCTGCAGATAGATAAGTTAAAAATAAATTCTGAAAAAATTAGAACATATTGTACGTATGATGTACTTCAAAGTCTCATAGGTTAGATATAATTAAATCCAAAAGTTACTGTCTAATAAATTCAGAATTACGCGAATTGTTCGATGACGACAGGCCACGGTAATTACTTTTAGGCTATGCATACCACTTGTATGTTAAAAATATAGTAGTCTTAGTTTTGTATTTAAGATGTTCAAATGCATCATTTTTAAGAACTTCAAACGTTTACCAGACCGTAATAATACTTCCTTTCTACTCAGTGTATTGGCGACACTAAAAATACCGTTTTTTTAACAATCACCCATATTTGTCTCAAAATTAAGAGGAATTACAATGAAATAATAAAATCTTATACCTCTCAAAATATCTCGCAAAATATATTAAAAGACCCCATTAAATTTTTTTATAATTTATGTCAAAATAAAATTTCATTGAGTTTTGAGAATAGATACTTACAATCAATTTTCTAAATTTAATACTAATTGGTACCCTTAACCATATCATAAACTATTATAAACTATTTACGGGGCGTTAAGATGGACTATCATGAGCGACTGACTCGGTGTTAGGGTTAACTTAACAGGGTTGGTAAAAGTGGCCAATTTTAAATTACTTAGAACTGCTTTCATTAAAATTCAGAGAGTACAATTTTTGCAAAAAAACTCATGTGGTATTAGTGTGAGTTAAAAGTTCAAATAACATGTCTCAATAGTTTCTGAAGCCCCAAAACTCGATATGTATCTACTGGGAATATTATATATATATATATATGATCCCGCCTAGAAATAAGCTTTTAATAGCAAAAAAAAAGAAATTAAAATTCATACTCAAAGGAGGACTTGGGCGACGCTCTACGGTGGGACTGCGACTGATCGTGCGACCTGTGCTTCCCACTACCAATGGAATGCTGGATTTCGCGCAGGCTATCTCTTCCTTTTTGTCAAACGACGAGGGTGAGTTCTTGCTAAGTGACTTCTCCAACTGCGTCGGCGACGTGAGGGAACCCTTGCGCGGTGGCTTCTCGATCTTCGTCGCCGATGACGACGCCGACGATGAGGATGAACTTTTCGGAGACGAGTCCTGATGATGCTCTCTCGGCGACAAGTTGGAATCTTTTCCAGCTGGATGTTGGTTCTTGAACGATGACGAAGAGGAGGAGTTTCGCCGGGCTTGCTCCTGATCCTTCGGCGACGGGAATAGGGAATTCTTGCGAGACTCACTTTGATCCATCGGTGTAGAGGGGAGCGAATCTCGTCGAGGTGGCATTCGCTCGTTTATCAAGTCCATGCTCTTTGCCTCCTCGAACGTGAGGTGCTTCTGCAGAGCTGTAAAATTTGGACAATGTTAACGTATAAAGTACGAAAATTTTGTACGCGAGCCCAGGGTAATATAAGTTGTGCATTAGTTTTATTTCATGGGTAAAACGAAAAAAGTATGCTCACATGGTGTCAATACAATAAGTTAATTTTTTAAATAAAAAAAATGTCAAATTTAAATGAATTAAATCCTTACCATAAAGGAAAGTTAAAAGAAAGTAATTCATAATGTATGTCTTACCACACTTGGCATGTATCTACTGGTATGCTCTATACTATTCTGTACTAATTTACTTGAGACTGGAGTGTACTATTAAACTATTAAATTACTATTAAATGTCTAACAATAGTGTGATAGGTATATGACAAAATATGCAACGTATGTACCTGACGAGCATCTTGTGGGGAATTAAAGACATTATTATGTTTTATTTCTATACTTACATATAATACTGAAAAATTTTATGTATTTATTACATACAACTTTTTCTCTTTTATTACAAACGATTATACTTAAATATCTATGTATATATACGTATCCATCGATTTCATCAAGAGCAAACTTTTCTCAACCTATTTCAAAATTTTACTTCTAATAAGCAGGTCAATTTTTTTTAATTAAAAAATGTTTTCAACAGGTTAAATGCTGGTACCTATAAATTTCATACTTTCACCTTGCAAACTAACATTTTGGTGGACATCCTTCTTTTCTAGTACATTATAAGGGAAGTATTTGAGAATATACAGGATACATTTCGAAATAGATTTTAGCCAGAAACAAGTAGTAAAGTATACAGTATAGTAAATTAGAATTTTGGCGCCAAATTAGATTTGATAGATTTTATTAGTCGTAGAAATTTAAAGAAAAAAAATTTCTTAGCTATTCTTGAATAAGTATGAAAATTTTTACAACCTTTGAATTCACAAACTGATAATGCGTATTGATGAAAATATATATATTTTTAAAAGTTTATTTAGTTTATTAATAATAAAAATTAAAAGAAATGAAACGTTAAAAGCTTGTTTTTACATTAGATTCGAGAAATATTATGGTTTAAAGCTGATAAACTAAATGTAAAGTAAGTTTTGTCCGTGAATAAATTGATGGAGTCCTTTTAAAAGGATAAAGTAACCGAAAAGACTAAAAAAGTTATAATTAAAACATTATGACTGAATGACAGTAGTCAGAAACTTTCAAAGCTAAAGACTTTACAAATCTCCAAAATGAAGTTTACATCCTTGTAAAAAGCAGAAACAAAATCATAAATATTTAAATCGAAATCATACTACACACTTATAAGAAGAAACAGCGCCCACTCAAAAGAATCCAATACCGATATTTATCAACCCAAAGCGCTCGCGCTCGTGCATTCGCCGAACGTAAACAAACAAAGGGCCCTGGGAATTCGCGAATTGCGCAACGCAAAGAGCGCAGCCGAAAAGAGAGAAAAACGTATTTTACCGGCCAAGATCATCGCGCGTCTGGGTCGGCCGCAGCCCAACAGGTGGCTTTCACGCGCGTAGGTATATACACGTGCACTTACCGCTCCTCAAGGACGTCTTGCCGCCAGAAAGCGCGCCGCGCGGCAGCGAGCCGCTCGGCGACAGGCCCTTCAGCTGCAGTACACTTTCACTCTCCTCTCTGCACAGGCAGACAAACCAAGAAGAAGAAGAAGAAGAAATGTCAGTGCATATTACTGACGCGCGTACGTATGTATGTAACGGTCCGTTCATAGTGAGGTATACCTGCAGTTACGGGATTGGTGCCTGATTTGAGCTTAACTAGATCCAAGCAAACCCAACAAGACCTTATCATCAGCTGCACTCGATAACCCTAACACCCGTATTTGTTGGTATCCTAAAGTTTGATACGTATATTACTCCACGACGTACTTATAATGAAATATTAATGAATAATTAAATACAAAAATGGACTATTTAGTTATTATATAGAAGCGTTATCATTAAAACTTGATTTTATGTATATTAAACATTATATGAAACGTTCTGAACCATAACAAAACAAATCGCTTTTCAAACAGAGAGATATTTTCTAAAAATTGAGAATTAAATGAAAAAAGTGGTTCCCAATATTTGAAGTTAAACAGAAGAGTTTAACTTCATCTTAAATCAAATATCATTTGATACCATTTCGTATGATTAGGTCCGATTGGATCTGGATAGGTCCGGTTGGGTCTAGTTGGATCAGGTCAACTGTTAACTTAAAAAGTCTCGTTCCTGGTATCTCAGTATGAATGGACCCTAAAGTGAACGCATCGCGACGCGCGAATAGCTAACAGCTGTTTGAGGTACTTATGGGGACAGTGGTATAATAATTGACACGCGCTTGCCTGAGCACAGTGTAGGTGCGGGCCATTTTGCCGATGGCTTTGATCTTGTTGCGTATCACATCCTTGCGAGCACCTGTTATTCCTCCTGAAAATTAGCGTAGTTGATTTTAATTGACTTTTTGTTTTCAATTTTGAGAAATTATAGTGCTCTTTTGGTATGGAGTGCAAGGTATATTTTAAAACTTTTTTATGATAAAGCTGAACTTCTTTTGAATTTTATTAATTAAAACAGTAAGTTATCTAATGATTATTATACATAAATTAATGGCGTTAATGCGTTATCGATAAAAAATTTTCTTCTTTTGTTAAATCACATTATCGTATTTAGGTATAATTAGGAGAGATCGGAGCTGAATTGGACAGTATGGTTTATGTTTTAAGTGAAGCTAACTATCTCAAGTGTGTATCCATCAAATAAACGATTGTAAGTAACCATTTAAGAAGTTTCAGCCCTTTATTTATTCATTTTAGTCCTAGTTAACCCCGTTCTTCCTTAATATTTAAATAATTAATTGTAATGAATTTAATAGCGATAAAAAAGTTGTTAAAAAATAAATATCTAAAATAACATAATAAATAATTCAATATTCTACCACCTTTAGACTTTTCTTTCTCGCCACTTTGCAGTTCATCGTCGGAACAAATTTGCAAAAGGCCTAATAACATTTGTGTAACTATAAAAAATAAAAAGATTTAAATAATTTATTTTACGTGCAATTGCCAGAAAATAATTGTGATAATTAAATCCGTTTTTAACAACCTTTTTCGCCGATGAACGGCAAAGACCAGTTTAAGACATCGGTAAAGTTCGGCAACCAATATGGATGTGGCGAGTAATTAAATTGCTTAATATTCAGTATATTATTGTCGTACTTCAACACTGCTGCCTGCAATCACAGCAATAATGACAATAAAAGTAATAAACATTTATTCAAGTAATTTTTTGTATCTCTTTGCAATATTTTGGTTATTACATGTTCGGGATTTTATTTCCAAAACTTAAAAAAGAAAGATCGCAAAGAACCTTCAAAATAACGGGCATAAAAAGTTGCACCGGTAATACATAATTATTAATTTTATCTCCGTGGAAGTAATGTATTGCTACATAAGCAACAACTACTTCAAAATCGTTATACTCGCGTTTGAAGTTTTTTAAAGCAAAATAGTAAAGTCAAACTGTAGCAAAAAGGAAAATAATAAAACCTGAATTCAAATTTCAGTATGCAAACCTTGTTATTGTACACATCAAGATAATTCGGAGCGCTAAAAAGCGTTATGAGTGCAGGAAAACCGTTTTTCGTAAGCCGATACATCTTGTATCCCGCGTCCTGCGCCTCGTGAGCCCTTATTATTCCCAACAAATTGTTGCGGTCCAAAAAATCGCAGCACGCCATGTAGCTATAAAAGGAAACAAAATACTATAGTTAAATCACTTTGCAGGAAAAAAAGGACAAGATATTTAGAATCATGAACAAGTAAATGTTTGTTAATCATTACCTGTAAGCGAATGAACAGCCTCGTATGCTGTTGTGGGTATAGTAATCAAGTGTTCTCTCCTTACCGAAGTTTTCAGTTGGGTCCGACCAAAGTAAGTCGCACAATGGACCGAATGACGGTGGCTCTTGGAACCGAAAGATCTGCATAAAGCATAAATCTTATAATAATGTATAATGCATATCTAGAATCTCAGAGTTTTTGTTAATAAAAGAAGTTAAAAATTGGAAAATAAAAAGAAGTTTAAATCAACGATTCTACATAATACATTTATATTGAAGCTTTACTTTGTCTATGTCCTGTAAATCAAGAATTTCTGGGGATAAGCCTCCATGTACACAGAAAAATTGCTTGTTCATAAGTGCCGCCAGCGGCAAACAATCAAATGCATCCATGCAAGCATTGTAAATTCTCTCAGAGTACTTGACCTCGCCTAAAATGTAGTGTATTTTTTATATTTTACAAATAAATATCCTTAACTAAAAAGCAAACAATGAAAATAAATGATGTTGATACTTACATTCTTGTTTGAATGTAAAATGCTCTGTAAGATGACGGCATTCGTGGTTACCTCTCAGAAGATAGAATGTTGTTGGATAGCAAATTTTCAAAGACCACAGATATAAAACGCACTAAAAGTAAAATTTATAATTATTTTCATCAATTCTTTAAAAAAAAACAATTAAGTTCATTTTTATACAGTTCATGCATTTGTAAAATATTGCAAGCAATCTAGCAAAAATAAATAAGTAGCCTTTCAATTAAACATATTGAATAACAATTTCCGTTAGGCATGCTAAAATATCATTCATGCCGATTACTTCAATGCTAAAATATCCTCTGTCTACGTAGTCCCCGAGAAAAAGGTAATTCGTACAGCAAGGTGAGCCGCCCACTTCGAACAATCTCAATAAATCGTAAAATTGCCCATGGACATCGCCGCAAACTGCAAGTAAAATCACAAAAGAACTTTTTCAAGAGAAACCGTGAACTCAATTTTCATTCGTTTTCGAAAAATTGCGCAATCACGTGCGTTGAAAAGAAAATACGCATGCACGCGTCTACCTGTAATTGGTTCGTTGACCTCGACCATGTTTTTCTCCGCGCGAAAAATACCCGCTCCTGCGTTTATGATCCGGAGCGCCGCTGACTCCTCGACTCTACCCTCGAGCTTCAGATGCTCCTTCAGTACCTCGTGACGAGGCACGCCAGTGTGCTCGTCGAATATTTCGGCTTCCGTTAACTTATGCGTCGGTGGACATGGCACATCTGAAGAAATAAATGAATTTTTACTACATCATATTAATATTTTACTACATCTTAAGGGGACAGGTCCGGTTAAACCCAAAAAAAGACTTTTTTTACGAGTCCAGAGAACTCTTTATGTTTAAAAACAATCATTCTGAAAATTTTTGTGGTATCATAACACAATAATATCTTAAATTTTACCATAATAAAACCTCAAAATCTTGATCCTACACGTCATAATAAATCATTATTATCAATACCTTATTTATTAATGGAACTTTGATCCTCACACAATTCGAGGTGACATGATGAACGAAATCTTTTTTTTCGACGCTTTTCGACTCCTTTTGGCACGTATTGCAAAAAGAGCAGAGCACTTTTTCGTTAAAAATTTTTTTATTATTTTGTTTCTGAGTTCTAATCGATTTCTTGAAAAAATTCTTTTAATATTTAAAAAAAAATTGATTTAATCTACGAAAAAGAATAACAAAAAAAATTAACAAAAAAGTACTTTGCTCTTTTTGTAATACATGTCAAAGAGAGTTAAATAACCATCGAAAAAAAAATTTTCGTTCATCATGTCACCTCGAATTGTGTGAGAATCAAAGTTCCTTTAATAAATAATTAGAGATTTGTCAAACGATCATAAACAATTTAGGTACAATTTCATTATTTTTATAAACTTACATAACTTGATGTTGCTTATTTTCAAATGTTCAGTAAATCATATTATTATTTGTACATATGAGAAACTTCGAAAGAAATTCATATTTGTTTAAGAAACTAAACTTAAACTAAAGCTTCTTCCGTGTACTTTTATTTATTTAACTTTCTAACGTAAATGATTGAAAAATTATTATGAAAAGTATGTGTACAATTTTTTAGGATAAAATGCATAAATTTGTTTCCTTAAGTTGAGACACTCTATTTGAAATAAATTAAGTAACAAAAATTGCTATTTCTGTTTAAATAATTGGGACACACTCGATTCTCTATAAAAATTGTCATATTTACATGTAAGAATTGCCAATAATAAATATATTGAATTTAATATGAATAATGTAATCTTCACTATAAATATATAAGAAAATCGTGTAAGACCTCGATATCAAAACAGAATTAATTTGTTCTGTACCACTTTTCTTAGTTTACTCAACATGTCCGATAAGGAATCGATTATGATAGAGGCATGTATATTAAAATTTTGTTTCCATTTTGTTTTTTGTGTTCTATTTGCAAAAATATTGAATGATGAAATTAAGTATATATATATATATATATATATATATATATATATATATATATATATATATTATATTTTCGCATTAAAAACATACTGTATTTTTTTCTTTTAGAAAAATCGTCAAAGTTAAACGAAATTTTCATGGAAATTTTGATTAACTTTGATATATATATCATCAAAATTTCCATGAAAATTTCGTTTAACTTTGACGATTTTTCTAAAAGAAAAAAATTCAGTATGTTTTCAATGCGAAAATAGGGCTTCTTTTCTCTTCCTAATACGATCTAAATAAAATGTAATTTTGTAAATTTACACCAAAAATAAGAATCACAAACTAATACAGGCGGACAAAAAACAATTACTTTATTATAACTTCACTATCTCCGCTAGTAAATTAAGATTATTTCCCGAGTAAAAATCCAGACCTTATTTCTGTGGCTTCCCGGCACAACCGAATAAGTTCAATTTTTATATTTAGGAGCTATCAATGTTTTAAGTTTTCTTTTCCATTTTAACTAACGTTAAAAAAATTCGCAAATAGTAGTTATAATGACCCTATTGTACTTTCCTAAATTTTGCCTTCTCACATGAAAATGTTCTGTAATAATACCAAGATCGCTCATCTCAAAAAAAGAGTTGACTCTTTCGGTCACGCCGATAACCCACAAATAATGCAACCCACCCTACACCACAAACTCCATCAATCCCCATAAGTAAAACCTACATCTACCCCCATACCCTTCATTATTCTCGACGTGGTGCTCATCTTCTCGGGCGACTCGACGATCGCGACGTTGAGCCAGTCCTCGGGCAGCTGTTGCTCCTCTGCCTCCTCCTCCTCCCCCTGTGCCGCAGGCTCCGCCTTCGGGTGAATCGGCAGCGACATGTTCAGCGTGCTCGCAAGGTCCATCGACGCGTTCCTCAGCGCCTCCACCTCCGCGTCCGCGTCCAGGACCTCCTGCTCGTTGTCCCTGACGAGGTTCTCCTCGAGTCCGACCTCGTCGACGATGTTGCGCAGCTCCTTCTTGGCCAGGAGCACGGAGTCCCGGTGCTTCATGAGGACGACGTCCGGCGAGCGCTCCTCGTCGCTCGACAGGCAGATCGTCGAGTTCCTCGCCTTGAGGGAGTTGTCCTCGATGAAGATGACGTCGCTGCCGCCCGAGATGTTGATGGTGCTTGGTGAATGTTATTAGGGTGGGATTAGTGTAGTGGTATAAGGTTTGGCTTTGATTTGGGTGGTCGCGGGTCTAATAGTGACGGGTTGATTGCTGTTGAGGAGTCAGTCGGGTTTTACAGGTAAAAAGTTTAGCGGTGTTTTGGAAAACAGAGTGGAATATTATCAAACTCGTTGCTACTTATTGATATGCATCTTCATAATTGACAAAAGTTGTAGTATTAAAGATATTAATTTTAGAAGTATTTATTTTTTATAAGTGATTAATCGATAAACTTTGTCTATGCCTCTAAAGCAGAATATTCAAATGAATATTCAATTAGGATCCCCTAATACAGGGGTGGCTATCGATGATAACAACAAAATTATTTATATGCTTTCGATAATTCCAAGAGGAAAAAATATTTCTAAAACTTAGGAAAAAATATTTCCAAAACTTAGGAAAAAATATTTCTAAAATTAATATTTTTAATAAAAAAAGCAGAAAGTTTGATAATATTCCATTTTGTATTTACTTTACAAGACATCCCCAAAAATCCGCCGTGTGCAATCAGTGTATTTTATCGCCATGCAATTTTTCGAACGCGCGTCACTTTAAAATAAGCAGGATACTCGTACATACAACCCAGTCCGCATTTCTAAAAATGGTTGGTAATAAATTGGATGATAGAGTAAAAATGTTTGCAAGGGAGACAATAAATGTCTGAAAACTTTATAATACGGCATTAGTGAAAAACAAAATCCTTGCCAAGGTTTAAATCTGTTTAAACTGATATATTTGTAAACTGACAACTATATCTCATATTATTAATCATCTTTTACTTAAAGTACTGCATTTGCTGGATTTTATAGAAACAGTGTTTTTTTAATATCCGTAATCCATTATAAGCTATATTAGCCCACAGCATATAGGCTTCTATATTTAATTTACGATATAATGTAAAAAACCAAAATAAAGCTACTGAAAAAGATTACGTTATGCAATTAGTTTAAGAATAAATTGTATTAACAAATTACTACAAATTGATTAATACTTTTCATAAATATCTTACTAATTTATTGTGAAAAGCTATAATAAATTTCTTAAAAATAGATCAAAATAGACCAAAAACAAAACTTTTTTATTAGAAAAGTTTTGAGAAAAAATAATATTTTGTAAGAAAAATTACAAACAATTAGTAAAACAGAATTTTTCATATAAAAAAGTATTATACTAAAAAGAAGACCCAAATTTAAAGAGAAATTTATAAGAATTTTTACAGCAAATTAGTAAGAAGTTCAACACAAGTAAAGGTACCTAGTTCTTTCAGTAATTTAATCCTTAGAATCAATTTAAGAAAAATTCATTTTTTAATATGCTTCTCAGACTATCAAACAAACATATTTACAAACTCATTCCAACACCACGTACTCTACAATCTCCGAAGTAAATTTATTATTCTCTCCTCTTACCAAAAAAAAACAGCCCCGTATAATAAACCCAACTCCAAAAGAGCTCACCACTCGGCGATCTCATTCTCCTGCTCCTCCTCGTCATCGTCCAAAGTCAGATCGTGAATCTTGGTGATCAGTTCATTTGGCAGAGTGGTGTTCACGACCTCGTGGCTGCCGCGGGGCTCGGCGTCGCGCATCGTCTCGGGCGAGCCGGCGCGCGACTCGTTGTTGTTGTCGTCGTCGTCGTCGTCGCGCTCGGCGCCGAGGTCCGTGCAAATCGACGCGTCCCTGCGCCGCCACTGATCGTAGCGCTGATTCTGGTGCTCCTGGCTGGAGCGCATCAGGAGGACCGTTAGACTGGACACGTGGTTCTCGTCGTCCTGCTGCTGATCGGCTGGATCGTCCAGCGCCAGCGCCGTCATCAACGAGCTACTCACTTGGTTGTCGCTGCGGGGAGTGCGAGGTGATTTGATGAGACATTGGTGAGGAATTTCTTTTTTTCGATTTTCTTTTGATTTTTTAGTTTTTTAATGTTTCTTTTAGTATATTTGGGGAAGCGGTTAATCATTTTAGTTGTTGAGAGTGAATCGCTGAGAGTATTATTTATACTTTCAGCTGGTAATCATTTTGCATGCGAAAATGCTTTTTAGCAATATATAATTTAAAAGACAAAGTGTATATTTTTCCGAATAAATCGATATAAAAAGTAAAGAAAAAACAGATTCCTTTATGTTATATTAAATGTATTTTATAATGTATCTTAGATACATACAAATTTGCTTTTGAACATTCTTAAAATACTTAATTTTGTAACACAGATTATTAGTATACCCTTTTTTGTTTTAATACTTGACTGGGGCTGGATATAGCCCTTTTATAACAAATTTGTCTTATACGTATTTAAAAGGCTTGAAATATATTTAGATTGAAACAAGAAATAATAATCTTTTTACCTTATCGGACTAATTGAAAAGAAAAGAAATACATAATACTGTTGGAAGTGGAAAAACCGCAAACTGACGGTTATAAGACTTGCTTTGTTTTTGAGTGTATATATATATATTTAGAAACACAAGGCTTATTTACAGTGCGTTGACTTTAACTTGAGGTCATAGATGTTCGTACGCGTTTTTCGTATTCGAGTTCTCAATCATATTAAAATTGATTTTGTATTATTTTGCTTTTAATTATCATGGAAGCCATTCATTAAATTTATTTAGTTTAGTTCAATCACTCGTCAGTATTTAAATAAATAAATAAATTAGATTTATTCACGATAAAAAAATGATTATATTCTCTTATTGTTATTGAAAACATGCGAAGTCTTGCTTTATGGAATAAAGCTAGTATATTTAATATTTAATAATTATAATAAATTATATCACAATACTTTTCAATTTCAAATGAGAAAAAAATATTATTAGAGTAGCGCATAACACTAGAACAGGTAACACCGACAAACAACAATAACGCTGATGAATTGTACACTAATAATTTAAAGAAACTTATTATTATTTCATAGAGCAACGTATTTATACACTTTCTGCGAATACCTGCATTCCAAATCTTTATTTCCCGAAGCTGAATCTTCTGAAGAGTTTTCCATGATTTCACACTTGACAGTTATCACCTTCCGCGTTCAAATTTCTCAAGACACTGCCGAGCTAGAGAAATTGGGATGACACCGAAAAACAAGGGTCTTCGATCATCCAATCACGCGTTGTCGTTTGACTTGATTTGATTCGATGGAGGAGACTGAAGCAAACCCCACGTGCCAGGCAAAACAAACCGCTCAATTTCCAAATCTGCACATCACTTACTTTTATTTGCCATAGAAGAATTAAACGAACATAAATAAACATGCAGTATTATTTGAAATGTAAAAGAAAAATATGGCATTCTATTTTGCCACGAATTTTTACTAAATTAAGCGTGTATTAAAAAAATTAATCATGAACTGATTTAATTTTTAAATAAAGTGCGATAGAATATAAAAGTACAGTAAAACTAATTTAACATTAAATTATAATATTTCTAGTATAATATAAACAAATTATTATAAATAAAAATAATTCTACCCTGTTGTCAAAACCCGTAATAACCCGAGAGATCTTACTACTTTTATTTCTTATATACTCTTGTGGAAGATTTGAATAATATTATATATTTTTAATTACAATATAATAATTGTAGTCAAAAGTTATAAGTCAAGGAATTGTTTTATATAAGCTTTACGAAATGTGTAGTATATTTTCAAACAAATTACCATAAACAGACCACCATATAAGGTTAATAAAATCAATTCAAGCATAACGAATATTTAAAAAGCAATACAAACGCTGTGTAAAATTCAAAAACTATTTTAAACCTCATATGTAAAGAATATGTCGAATACGAGTCTAATAAACGTTCAGGCATGTCCAGTTAAGTAGA
The DNA here is from genome assembly GCA_949152435.1 of Gastracanthus pulcherrimus. Classification (NCBI taxonomy): domain Eukaryota; kingdom Metazoa; phylum Arthropoda; class Insecta; order Hymenoptera; family Pteromalidae; genus Gastracanthus; species Gastracanthus pulcherrimus. Next base: position 167,519,212 of record OX424575.1, on the reverse strand, counting down.
TGTGGTGCAGATTCGGTAAGGCACGTCGACTCGGTCTTTAATGATGATGGATAATTTAAAAATATTAACTTAAGAGATTAAATATTAATGAAAACAAATCTATAGGAAAGAACGGGAGAAATAAAAATTCGGATTATGACTAAAAAATATATGTATTGAAGTACAGCGTATAAACGACTCCTTATTCAAAATTTTCACTATCTCTTTACACTTACAATCCTTCCATTTTCTGGTCGCTCTATTTTTACACACTTCTTTATTACTATAATTATCATCACCATAATCGTATCTATAACGTATTTTGTCTTCGATGTACAAACTATAAGTACTCGTATAAAATGTAAGTCGATTTTTCTTGTTTCTTGCAGATTTTCCAAGCCATTGTCATCCTTACCTTTCCATTACAATGTATATAAGTGCACAAATCGAGGTCTTTCGATTATCCATACGTATCGTATACTTGTAATATATACATATAACAGACGCGTTAAATCTTTTATACTTTCGAAGGATATGGCCAGTGTGTTATATATGCGTGTGTAGAATATTATAGGATGTCGAGAGATATAGTACACGTTTTAAAGACTCATTATTTTTCCACTACTTGTTATTTCATGTCTTGATCTTGTTTATTTCCCCATTTTATCCGAATTTTCTTTCGTTTTTACTGACTAGGCGACGTTCATAATTGACTAATATAAATACCAGGGAGAACGTGAGATTATACAACCAATTAAAAGCTACGATTGCTTTAAAAAAGCTTCACGTATATTACGTCATTCTTTTTGTTACATTTATTTTTAAAAAACACCCTAACTGTATGAAACAGCTATCATTAAACATTAAATAACAATGTAGCCTTAGGACTCGTGAGTATATTAACATACATCACAATCGGATTAGCGAAATGGAGCGTATTTACTTATTTCTCAATCGTGAAAATCCGTCCGTATACACTTTATATAAAACGTTTATTACAAAATAAATTTTACTTTGCATATCTTATAAGATAATGAGTTACTTTTTATATTTGAAAAATATATTGAATAATCATTGTAATGTATCTTGTAAATTAGTCTTTTTTCCTTTGTACATTTTCGAAAAGTATGTAATCGAATTTTGTGGACATTATTATATATCGGAATTTATGGGAATAAAGGAAGAACGTGTACACCGACTGTAGAACAACTTGTTTTATAAGAAAGATTATTTCACATTTTTTATGCTAAAAAAATATAATAGTAATCGTTACATGATAATATCGGACGATCAATTAAAGGTTCCGGTGGCGAATTTCGATATATAAAAAAATACAGTTCACTCTTTTGTTTAGTTCATGTATATAATAATAAATTGCGCTTGCGTAATTTTTTTTTTGGTTTTTCATCATGCACATGTAAACACATATGCAAGCAAGAGCGCAACAACGTGCACGCGGATACACATAGGAACATAGTGCGCATTCATGGTTACACATTTTGCGCGATAAAAGTTATATACATACATCGTAGAGAAAAGCCGATACGCACATTTTACAGATTCAGTCGTTGAATTTATTTGTTTTCTTTGGTATTTGGAATACCTTTTCATTATATTTTTTGTAAACTGATATTTTACGTTTACATGTTTGATTATAAAAAGTCCAAGTACAACGGGACAAATAGTTGACGGAAAAAAATTTTCTTTTATAAAATGGTATAGACCAATATAAACAGTTGTTTAACAGCATTATTTCAATGTTTAGACCTTTTTTTTAAACACGACCTTATGTGCGATCAACTTATTCGGTCGATGCTTTACATTTCTGCTTTTTATCTTTTCTTCGTCTACTCCATCGTTATATACTAAAAATATATTCGCACTTAAATTCAAATTACTCTTTATTATCGCAACAATTTTCTAAAAAAGAGTAGGTACTACTTTTTAAAATGTATGAAAATCTTTTATTTTGCTTAGTGTAAAAATTACATTAAAGTTAATAAGTTTAGATGGAGTTTCTATGAAAAAAATACATGATTTTCTTTTTTTTTACAATAAATATACTCATAGCAAGACGAGAAATCGCATTGGCACTGCGTATTTAATTTTTTTTCAGGAAGAAAGAGAAACAAAAAAATAACATTTTACAGTCTTTGCAAACTGAGTTTAAAAAAATTCTAACAAAATAAAATTATCTGACGACGCAGCGCAGGCAGCCGAAAAAATACAACAATATTACACAAAATTTTTGGCGCGCATCTTTTTAACAAACAAAGCTCTTAACAAACAACGCTGGAAGGAAAAATTAACAAAAATAGAAGGACGCTCAAGTCGACATTGCTCACTTCGCATTCCATAGCCTTTGAGCAACGCAAGTTTAAAAGTAATTATCTAAGTACTACGTTCGACAAGTTAAGTTTACTTTTTTTTGTTCACATACAATGAAATATATTTATTTGGCTCTTTGGAACTCGCACAAAGGAGTTATGAAAAACTTTGTAAGATCATTCAAGCATTTCATTTTAAAATTAAGCTCGGATTCAGTTTTATTGGTTTTCTGTTTTTTTATCAAATTGATGTTAGTTTAAAAATAGAGACTCAGGAATTGTTTTGCGAGTTCTCATGACAACATCTGCAATATGGATTTATAAACGCTATTTAAAAATATCCATATCAACACTGCAAGCAAGTGACATTCAATGGATATTTTAGTCGGGAACCAAAAATAAAATTCTGAAAGAAGAAATAATTTATACTCGATAAGCATCTGCTATTTCCAGTGACTAATGTGAATATTTTTGGTTTAGGAAAGATTAACAGCCTCAGAATACAAACCGAACAAACGGTGACTTACAAAAATATTCACTGTAATTCAGTTCTAGGTTCCCGACGTTCATTTTCACAGCAAGTGCCAAAAGCAGATCAGCCTTGTTTTACACATTTGTTTTTTTCTTTTTTTTTCACATTTTCCACAAATCTTCTCCATTATCATCATCATTTATATTTTTTTTGGTATCGCTCTCGACTTTTATTTTTCCCTCTTGGTAATCTTAACATAGACAATCTTATACTTAAACCCTATGCTACATTAGACACTACTAATTTAAAAAAAAAGACTGAGAAATACGAGTAAAGGACATACATGGGTTAAAGGACAGGAGAAAGGGTTGGGAATACAGGGAAGCCCGGGAAAAAAAGACATATACAACCATGTGCACAAAAATGTATATAAATCTCATACGCAGTTAAATACAAGATTCCATACAAGATAAAAATCACTAGACTTGCAAAATCCACAACTACACATGAGATTTACACACAACCACGTACATACAACTACATGCCCTCATTTTTCTTCCTCGGGACAGGAGAAGGAGGAGTTGAGCTTTTTGTTGTAACTAGGAAGAGGGAGACTCGTGGCGCGAGCGCTTTCGTTACGCCGAGGGTTGGGTGAAGGACATTTCCATGGTGATGCCGGAGTGGCCCCGCCGGAACTTGGAGCTGACGTCGTTGTTGTTGCGGGGCTTGCGCCGGCTCAGGTGGCGCTCCACCCACTTGAGCATCGTGAGGACGGAGTCGGTGCTGGGCAGACGGCGCTCCGCCGACGTGCGGATTATGTGGGACGAGGCCACGCGGAACGTTGCCGCCATACCCTTCAGCGCCTGGTTATTTTTTGGAAGGGTGAAACAGAAGATTTAGATGTGAGATCGAGTGAATCGGGACTTGATCATTAATTTGCGCTGGTTTGCGATGATCGATAAAAATCATAGTGTGGCAATTTTTGGACAAGACGTTCTTCGGCGGAAGTTACTTGTATTTTGAAGGCTCTGCTAGAGCGATATTCCAAAATTCGTAAGAAAGTTTTTTAAGAATCTACTTTACCGGCTTCTTATTTTGTTCAAGTGTTTATACGTTTGAATAAACTTTTTTGAAAGCAGAGTTCTCCATTCATATTTGACAAAGGAATGATTTGTAAATGGTTTAACGTAACGTAACATATAGATGCTAATATGTAATTGAAAATTTATTTTTTTATACATTAAATAAAATACTTCATGCTATATTCAGATATTTTCATTCTACGGTCATTAAGGGAGTGCTTAAGTTCTATATTTACCTACCATACTGTTTTATTGACTAAATAATGAATAACCAACTAAAATATAAATAAGAACTGCTAAAAGTTTGGAAAAATCCAAATTCTCTTCTAATACAAAGATTCAACTATTCAAGCACATAAATTAATTTAATTATAGTCGACTATTCATTATGCGGTTGATAAAACAGTATGGTAGATAAAGGTAGGATTGGTGCACTATCTCCCTGTTGAAAATACTCAGCTGGAAATCTATTTGACTGGATTTTAAGTTTTAGCTTGATTTCCAACTGGACTCCAGGCTTAATTCCGGTGGATTTCCAATCTTATTTTTAGTCAGATCGGAATAAATTTCCAGATCGTTTTCTAGCTATATTTTCTGAAAAATTGCTATTCTACGTAAAATCTCCCCCTACACCAATGCTACCACCAAAACGGTAGCCCGTACATTGATTACCATTTTCCGTAAAATTCTATTTATTAGTTAATATAGTTGGGAGAGAGATCTGAATTTCCATCTGGAAATCCGCTTGGATTAAACCCAGATTCCCAACTGGATTTCCAGCTGTATACTTTTACCAGGGCTCAAAGGACAATTAACGATTGGAGTATCATTTCTTTTCCGTACCTTCATGGCGTCCTCGTCCGTGGCGTCGTCGCCGGCGTAGATGATCCTGATCCTCTCGCTCCAGTCGAGGCCAAAGGCCGTGCGCAGTATGTAGATGGAGGCGCGGCCCTTGTTCCACTCGACCGGCGGCTTGGCCTCGAGGGCGCAGTGCGCGGCGCACGCCTTGAAGCCCGCGTCCTCGATCAGCTTCTTAGCCTGCTCGATCATCGCCGGTCGGCGCTCCATCGGCGTCTCCCGATAGTGGAAGGTCAGCAGGGCGCCCTTGTTCTCCACCCACGCGCCGTCTTTGCACAGCTGAGTGGCGGGAAGCAAAGAGCATTGTTTATTTGTACGAGAGAAATATGATATTGTAGTCGTTGTCGTTTTTTGGTTGGAAATTTATGTACTTTTTTCAAAGTCAATGTTGGTTACATTTAATACCAATGGTGTATTAGGCTGTTGTTCGTTTTGAAGTCGGAAGATTCATTCAGAGGTCTGTTACTACTTAACCAGAGGCAAGTGAGCTTGGAATTTACATAAATATCAGTAGTTTTATAAGTAAGTGTTTACTCCTCGATATATAAAATTCGAGGAAGGAAATTTGAGGATATGAAATTAATCAATTAATTATAAAGGTTCTTTCATCTTTCATTGTAGCAATATTCATTTGCAAAGATTTTAATGCTTGATACGCAATGTAAATAGTGAAAGTTATTTTCACTATGCTTTCTTTTAAACAAACTAATAATGGCTGGGTTATGGCAGACCGTGCCAAATTCTTGAGATACTTGAATTTTATAATGCACTTGTTGCTTTACACCTATCAAGTAACTATTTTCGTTAGAAAATATTTTAAAGTTGTAAAAAATAACGTAATATTTTATAAATTGTTAAAAAGAGGACTTATCTAGAATATTCGTGATATAGGTACGTTTAAAGAAAACAAATTTGAAACAAATCTTTTGAAATAGAACAATATCAGTGGGTAAATTTTATACCTTGCAGCCAATCCAAGTTTAATTAAAAGCCAAGGTAAATTAAAAGTTGAATAGAAAATGTTTGTTTCCAACAGTTAAAAGAAATAATGTTAATCGAAAAAATTGACATTATGAACCAATTTTTAAAACTATTTATATAATCATGAACTTGATAACTATGTAAATAATAAAAAAAAAACTATGTAAAAAATAAAAGTATACAAGTTTGACCCGTTATCTTTTGAATGTCTAAGGATTTTAAGAAAATTTATATTTCCCATTTTTAAAACATTTATCATTTTCAAAACCAAACTAGTCTTTTTAAATGTGCCTAAAATTTGAAAGCAATCTTTCTCATATCATTCAACGAATCTTATCATAAAAAAAATTCTCCTCGTCATACCTGATCCTGAAGAGCCTGCATGAGACTGGCGACCTTGCTCTCGAAGACCGCCGGCATGGGATGCACGAACTTGCTCCCGTCCGGATGGAGAATCTCCAAGCCGTGATTGCCCGCGTAGGTGATGCCCTCGATTCCAACCATGGACTTGACGTTGTTCACGTTTCTCCCGGAAATAATGGCGATGTAGACGTCCGAGAGATTGGACAGCCTCTGCAGGACGTTCTTCGTCTCGAGGGGCAGCGTGGCGAGGTCCGGATGCGTGGCGATCGGCGCCAGGGTGCCGTCGTAATCCAGCAGCAGCGCCAGCTTGTGATTCTCACCGATATACCTGGGGGACATGCGCCATCACTTGATCGTTACCCGGCTTTCATCATGAGTTAGGTCCTCATCGCTCGCGCGGGCCCGCCTTTATTTTTTATACATTTCTTCGGGTGCGTTTTGTACTTCTCTTTCGTTCAATTTGTTCTTCGTTTCAACATTTTGTTGGCTGTATGCACGCCAACGGTGTACAAGTATATTCGCGATCTTTGCATATTGATTTGAATTTAATTTTGCGTTTTCGAAAGTTTATAGTTGTTCATCGAGTATTGTATATAGCATTCTCATGCACAATGCACAAGTGTAAGTAAAAACCTACGCGGCGATGTACCCCAACTCATGCTTAGTGTTTTTCTTTTAACAATAGTTATTTATATAGCATTGATGATGGTGATGATGATATTTTTGCAGAATGTTATGAGTCTGAAAAAGATAGTCTGGTAATTATAGAAACATAAATCATAAGTTGTCATAATTTAATTTTCTGGAAAATTAATTTTCTTAGTTACAACTTAGAATTATAGCTGGCGATAAACCTTTATTATACATAACATAAATATAAGTATATGAAATGCAATTGACTTTTGAATGTTTTATATGTTTCTATAATGAATGATTTGCAAACATAACTGGACTCATCTAGCCCTCTTTCAGAAATAAAGTAGCTTTTTACCAAATTAAAGCGCAAAAGAATTTAATTTTAGCTTTAAAATTTGCTTTTCAACAGCTGACGTTCATGTAAATTAATTCGAATGTCAGACAAATGACATTAGTTCACTATTTTTTAATTCTTTTTCAATTCTCTAATATCAAGCTTCTGAATTATTTTCCAATGGTGTTATACTATTTTCAATTCCATTACAATTGTGCAATACATCCAGTACATTTGCAAGTTGATCGTATGAACGATATGAAAGCTGGAGAAAAAAAAGAAAACGTATGAGATGCCCAAGAGTGAGTTATCGGTATTACGCGAATGTATACATATATATATGTATATAAATGAACAAATGAACAACACAATGCGAACGCGGTTGATAGCGCATGCGCTGGTCGGGCCCAGAACATGCACAGCCCCGAACATCTTCAGGTACTTACTTGCTCAGGTAGTCGTCGAAGTCGTCCATCGTCACGGGCTGCATCGTCGTCGCGCCGACCGAGTCGCGCTCCTCGAGCGAGCCCATCACCTGCAGGAACGACTTCATCCAGTGGTTCACGTCGTAGAGTCTCTCGCGCCGGCGCAGGTGGTTCATGCGCAGCGTGCGCTCGTCCTCGGGCATCGTCAGAGCTCTGAGAGTAAAGAGAGTTCAATGATAAATACGGAGGATGGAATTTTTAAGAGTCGTACAAAGTTTTACATTGTAACATTGTACATTTGAAAATATGAGTTTTGAGTATGTTAGATTAATAGGTATGGATCGTTTACAAGAATCGGTGATTTTGTTTCTTTCTCCATTCTGACGCGTAGAGTTTTTACAAAAGACGAATTATAGAAAGTAAATAATTTAATCGGTTAAATTTTTAATTAAAAAACAAATATAAAATAGATTATATTCTTTCATATAAGGTATGATAAAATCTTGACAACATGAAGATTTTTGACAATCACCCACATAACACAATAAAATGAAAAATAAAAACTTAAGGAATTATTTCCGCGTTTTAGTTAACAAAAGCAAAGTTTTGTGAAATCGAGTACTTAAGTCGATTTAAAATTCAAATTTTCTTCTTTAACTTTTAGCAACCGAGAAATTAATAATTGATTGTAATTAAATGCATAGATCAAATTATGCAAAACATATCTCAAGCAAATCTTTACGAACGCTATTCGAATAAAGTTTGAAAAGTCAATAGCCTGAACATTGTTATTTTCATTTAAATAACATTTAGCGTTGATATGTTTGCTTGAAACTTTGTATAACTGCAAGAAAAAAATATCAATGACTTCGATTTCACACAATCTGGTGCATATGTACACTTAATTATAACCAAATCACTCATCCTCCAGCATATACATTATTTTTTCTGGGGGAAATTTGAATTCTGAATCAACACCGACAGCTCCTTCCTCCGCAAATGAAAAGTGCAAAAGCCTCCCAAGTCTCACCTGTGAATGACCTCGGCTGCCTCGTCGATCTCGTAGGGATTGCAGATGAGCGCCTCGTGCATCATCTCGCCGGCGCCGGCGAACGGCGAGACTATGAGGACGCCCGGCGGCGTGTTGATCTGACAGGCGACGAACTCCTTGGCGACGAGGTTCATGCCGTCGCGGAGGGGCGTGACGAGGGCCACCGCCGCGTCCCGGTAGAAGGCCGCGAGCTCGTCCTGACTGACGCAGCCGTAGATGTAGCGTATGGGCGACCAGTTGGGTGTTGTGAAGCGGCCGTTTATACTGCCGATCAGCTGGTCCATCTCGAGCTTCAGGTCCTGGTACTCGCGCACGTCGGTACGCGAAGGCACGGCGATTTGCAGCATCGTCACCTGGGTTTCGGATAATCGTGGATTATTAATTACCTTTGGTGGTTTTGCCGAATGAATGGGAGGAGGATTTACTTTTTTCTTTTATTTTGTGTTCTAATGAATTGTTGGAAAATAAACAAAAATATACATTTCGACTGTGGTTATGAAACGGGTAAAAATAAGAAGGTTGTCAATTTGCGAGTATGCTTGTTTTTTCAAAGTATGCTAAATAATAATGCATAAGAATTACAATGCATACTGCATTTATCTTTATAGCTTTGTTGCCATACCAATCTTCAAACGGAGCCGCAACGTAAAAGAGTTACCAGCGGTTTTTTAAATAAAAATTGCACAAACGTTATAAGTCAGATTACTATTGGGATTTAAAGTATCATGACCGAAGATGATTTATGACAACTTTTGAATAGTTTAAAAAACGATTGAAAAATATGTTTGATTTAAAAATACTAGAGTCTGTTCAAATATAGTTAATAACTTTGTCACCTTTTTATTCTTTCACTTTCACATATAAGACCTTTGCAACCGCTTTTTAATACAAATTGATAGATGTAATTAGTTTTAAAATCCATCCATTGTGTATGCTTATTTAGAAAAAAAGAATTTGTCGTTACTGCTTTTCTTCGTCCATGACACTTTAGGTCCCAATAATCTGCTGTTTAAAATTGTTCTCTTTATTTTATATTTTGGATAAAAAAATCATCGTGTTTATAATTGTTTAATTTGTATTGCGTTATTTATAATAGTCAAAGTTCGTTTTCTAATACTTTTTTAAGATTTGTTTCGTATGAAAACATTAATTTATTTCAAAGTTATTAACAATTGCAAATGATGACTAAATATTCAAGAAAATTTAAATGTTTAAAATGTTATAAATTTGGAATAGATTAATATTTATAAGCGAAATAAAACTGAAATTTAAACTCTGTCCGCCTTATACTCTTATAATCTTTTATATTACTTTTTTATCCTAGAAACTTAGAATAGAACAGCTAATACCAGCATTTCTGGCCCTCATTTCACACAACTATTACGCAATCGTTAGCATCAACTACCCACCTCCTCTCGATGTTCCGGATGCTTCTCCAGCAGCATCTCGAAGGCCTTGAGTCTATTGACGAGGCCCTTCGTGTAGTCGAGCCTATCGACCCCGAGGACGATCTTCTGATTGGTCAACATGACCCTGGGCGCGGTCTCGGCCAGCGAGACGAACCGATCGAAGGGTATGCCGATTGGCAGCGGCCTCACCCGCACCGTCCGACCCCCGTGCTCGACCAGCAGATTCTTGCGGTCGACCCTGCAGCCCAGACTACGCTGACAGCAGTCCACGAAGTTCAGACAGTAGTCCTGGATGTGGAAGCCGACCATGTCGCATCCTGGCGGGAAGCAAATGAGATTTTGATCGTGTTCGAGGTTGCGATGGGAATTGCTCGTTAAGACTCGATGTGTGAAATTTAAAATGAATGGCAATAGCATGGGGCATGGCGTCTACGTAACACGCTAGAGATAAGAAGTAAAACTATACTGACTGAATAGAGTAATGAATACGACAGAAAATATACTTGCTCTTTAGGCGAGAAAACAAGCAAAAGTTTAAGTCTATGTTGACTTACATCGTTATTCCGGGAAAAGATTTATTATATGTACTCGCCGTAATTCGAGTAGACCAAAAAAATTTAATCTTAAGAAAATTTAAAAATAGCGTGATCTATGTAAATCTTTTTATTAAATTTTTTTATTTACATTTTACATGAAACATGAAACACGCATTTCTTTTTTAATTTTCTTTATCTTTTGTTCCATGTTTTCGACGCTCTCTGTGAAATTGTCACTAGCTTTCTGAGTTTGAGTTGCATATACAAAAATTAATTTTTTCCGGGAATACGAGAATTTAATTTTTGTGATTGATATAACTCAACAATAAACAAATATTTAGGGAAAATTCTTTGTAAACCAATATTATAGGTATATTAATAATGAATGAAATTATATACTGTACTGTTTTCAATCATAGGGTTATGTTTCGTCGTATGATACTGCTTATATACGGAAAAGACCTATTTAAATTTATAAAATTTCATATAAACGCAATTTTGTTTAATACATTGTAATTCTGGGAAGCCTGAGAGATATATATTACGTATAAATAACTACAAATAAGTGAGACTTCCACGAGCTACATTTCACCGCGACTTTTCTTTTTTCAAATAGACGGCAAAGCTATACACTCAGTTCTTACCCAGCATTCCCTGGAGGATTTCGTCTGCCCAGGGGAAGAGCCTGAAGATGTCCCAAGGCGGGAAGGGAATATGAAGGAAGAAGCCGAGCTTGAGCTTGAGGTTCTTGTCCTCGGCGGCCTGCCTGATCCAATTGGCGGCCAGCATCAGGTGATAGTCGTGCACCCAGACCAGCGGCGTGCCGTTGACCTTTCCCGCTTGTTCCTTGTGGATCTGCTCCAGTGCTCCGACCTGCGACGCGAAAATGTCAAGTTCGGAATAAATGATTCTACCGCAGGTGTCTTTATTGCATTTGTGTAGAAATTCGAAGGAGAACACCGATAGAAGTGTAAAGAGTAAAGGATTTGTACGTGGCGTCTTCGAGGGCGTCTTGCCAGGCTCGACTTTTTCTACTTGAGGTGTGTATGCTAGATCAGCCAATACGCTCGCACAATTTAAATTATTTAACCTGTGTCTATTTGTCTTGTCTATTTTTAAGCAGTATAATATATTCGTTAATTCTAATTTACGAACTTTAAACAAATATAAAGTAAATAAAATATAAACAAATAATGACTATTAGTCAAAAAAGGTTTACATAGCATAAAGTTTGGTATAAAATTATATTTTGTGTCAACATATGAAACAATAACTGTAAAAGATGTTTGATAATTCTTACTAGAAGGTAATAAGAAATGAATTTGAATTTTAAAATAATAAATTGTAAATTCATGTCTTACTGAACTCGTCCTATATTTACAAGTATATTTATATAGTATGGAATATACTTTCTTTTGCAGTAAATGAGTATATTTTCTTTAAAAATAATATTTTAAGACAATTTAAATGATACTACAGATTTTATACTTACACCTTAAAAACTGAAATTCTTGTCTCATGAATATTATTTTCAAAGCATTGAAAGATCTTTCTTTACACAATTTTTATTTTACACTTTTTCTTCCAAAATTATGTCTTCGCATAAAATACATCGATGCTCCTTACGAAGACTAGCATATTTCAGATTTCTAAAAAATATATCAGTTTCCTGAGGCTCGAAAAATAAATGTTAGGCTATATCAGAGTATCTAAAAAGTACCAGTTATCACAACAGCCATCTGGAAGAACCAGTATTTACTATTTTTCGAGAAACCTGTAATCTGATAGTCTTCACGAGAAACATCAATATACAACACTTCATACTTGAAGTTACAAGACACTCGGACGCAGTGAACAAAAAAGAAAGCCTCACCGTTTTCGCGGCGAACTCCTCGTTGACGGTGCTGTAGGCCTTCCAGTGGTCCGCGATAAAGGTTGCTCTGTCGGGCATCGAGTGGAAGAGCGGCCAGAAGGTTCCGTTGCAGCAGCCATTGTAATACGAGTCGAAGACCGTGGGCTCCACGTGCACTGCCACAACCTGCAATCATGCCAAAATAAGAGATTTATTAAAGTACAATCGCATTTCTACGTTCATTTTTACAAACTGTGAAGATTATAGAAGGTAAAAGTTATACTTATTATTGATACTAAATGAAAAAGCATGTACAAAAAGATCAATGGGCTTTTAAGGGTGGAAATTCTTAAACATCTTTAAAGTGTAGATATCTTGTAACATCTATTATAAAGAAAATAATATATCTTTTTGATATTATAAAGTAGGAAATGCATGTTTAAATTTATTTATTAAAAATTCGTCTATATGACCTATTCATTGTTTTAATGATGAGTATAACGTATGTTGAATGTAAAAATGTCAAATTCGATAGCGTGTATGGCACACTACAGCGTAAAACTATAAAGTGTGATTACTCTGAAATTAATGCGAAAAAGCCTAGTTTTAATATTTTCTTTAATTACACTGAATATCAACATTGTATCCCTAAAATCAGAAAGAAGACATTCGCAGAGCACATTAAAATAAAAATAAATATTATCGATTGAGTTTTTGTCACCATAAATATATGTATCAAAAGTGTTAAAGAAATAAATATAATGTCATACAGACCCAAAAAATACGTTAAAAGAATATCAAATTGTTTGTTACACATTCGCCGTATCAGCCATCATCAACAGCTAAAACTGCGAAACGCATCGAAAGGCAGCAATCGAACTTTAGTATAATTTATAAGCCTTAATTTATCAACGCCTCAAAGAAAATTAGCAATAATGAAAATAGGAGGGATCGATAACGGGCCGAGAAGCAAATAAATGCGGGGGATGGCACATTGCATACTATGACGCGGGAGAGGGGCAAATGACAGTCGGCGGCGGCGCCATAGCTCTATGCAGAGCAAAAGCACGCAATCTCGGCGACTCGCCGAGACAATCGGAAGTGCATTAAAGTCCATCGCGTATTAGATCCTCGTCGGATAAGGGGTCAAATCCCCGTGCAGCCGCAGCAGCAGCAGATAAATCAAAACGAGCCTCTCGCTCGTAATTGCTCATTATTGGCTGGTCTTCTGCGTACTCGCGTTCGTCACGTATACTTCCTTTTTTTATCGCATCACGAGGTCTTCTGTTTATTGGCATAGAGCGGTTCGATTTAATACAATTGATGGCAATTTATTCAGAATAAGAATAATTCGATTACACTGCTCAGATGCTATGCCTACAATCGAAGAAATTTCGTATGTACTCTTCGATGATTTAAAGAAATCTTTTTTTATTAATAGTAAAAAGAAACGAGAGCCTGAGAGCTCTGCGACTCTGGACGCAGAGAGAAAGAGAGAGAGAGAGAAATAAAATCATCGGGAATTGCACAGGGCATATATGATATAAAAGACAGATAATATCCATGACTGATAATTAGATTTGAGTTTTCTCGAAAGCAAGAAATTGTACAGAAAAAGTTACTTTTAGTTACGTATTTCATCACATTTGGCACTTTTGCAAGTCAGTTACTATGTGTATAATTAATTCAAATTAATATAGAATTCTAGGCTGCTTTGTGTATGTTATCAAACCCAGACAGTTCAATGAAGTAATTTATATAGACTAAGCACTAATCGCTTACAATTAATCCTGCGTAATACAATTAGTCTATTAAATAAGTGTATAAAGTTATTAATTTTGATTGAGAGATATGTATGAATAAAACGTCAAATAACTCGTCTAATCAGTTTTACGAAAAATAATATTTAATATTTTCTACTTTTCATATTATCAAATTGAAAAAAATCTATTACATTAATCAATATTAGTTTTTTCATACTATCAAATAAAGGAGAGGAATACTTTTCATATTATCAAATTAAAAAAGAATCTATTACATTAATCAGTATTAGTTTTTTCATACTATCAAATATAGGAGGAGAATACTAGATGGACGTAAATTTCTCTTTATCAATAAAAAAAATGCATATAACATAAAAAATGAGAAAAATTGATCATCACATTGACAGACAATTATCTTAGCTGTATAATACTAATTAACACTTCAGTTAATTGTAAAAAATTACTAGTAGAATTAAAGGGGTGCGAAAGTCAATTTATAAATTAAAATTTATACTTTAAATCGTCGTCCCTTACGAAGACTAGCACGTTTCATATTTCTCAAAAACACCTAGTTCTTTTCAGATCCACTTATAAAAAAAATAGCACTTTTGAGATATTCTAATTAATACTAACTTTCTTTGATCCTGTAAGAAAATTATAGTTTTTATCTAAAATCTTGAAAATTGCTCATTTTTGTAGTAGATTCCTGGGAAGAACTAGTATTTTTCGAGAAATCTGAAATGTGCTAGTCTTCGTAAGGGACTTCGAAATATTACCAAATAAAAAATAAATAATTATTGTTCAATTAATTATAATTAAAGATAGAAATCTGATTGAAAAAACTAGGACATTATTGCCCTCCACTGAAGACTTTGTTCAAGTAGCATTCATCAAAGGATTGAAATATTTATGTACTTGAAAACTGCCCGTACCAGAAAAAGGTACACTACATTGGCATTTCATAACTTGTGTTTACGAAAAACTAATATAAATAATGCCGATATCTTCTCAGAGTAATCAAGGATGCCCATAACATATACAACAAACAAGGCAAGAGTTCGAGCACCGATTGACGCAAATTGCAATCGGTCGATAAAAGGCTTTTGCACTCATTACGACCTCGAAATATTCGGCGAGACAAAAAATTAATTTTATTACAAATCAAACGGATATTTTGATGTAAAAGTATGTAACTTTTGTTATATTATATTTTAAGTTAAAGAAATACTTTTTCCGGTATATATATTGTAGCTACGGTTTGAGTATTAAATATATATTTTATTTATATTGAGATATCGTGATATTTTGATAATAAATCATTTATCCTATGCTAATCGTTCAAAAGAATACAAAAAAAATAATTTTTTCACAGATAAATATATTGCTTAACACCTACGTTTATTTTTAACTAAATGTATTCAAAGAAAATCTTCCTAAAGCAATGATATTATACGATGATAGAAATTATGTTATAAATCTGTGGCTTCCCGACATAACCGAACAAATCAATTTTTTATCTTTTGGATATATTAATATTTTAAGTTTCTATTTTCCATTTAAACTAATGTTAAAAAGAATCATAAATAGTAGATACGGTCACTTTTGTATAATTTTCTGATTTTTGTATTTTTATCTGAAAATATACTATGTAAGGATACAAAAATGACTTATTAAAACTCAATTTTCAAAAAAAAGTGACTTGTCGGTTTTGCCGGTAGACCACGCATACCATAGTAACACTAATGAAAAAGACACCTGGACTCCAGGCAATATAGGGAAAATGTTCACCCAACATCAATATATGCATCAACAATGTTAGTCTTAGAATAATTAGTATAATGTAGTTGTGATAAATGTAAATGTGTAATGAGATGATATGCAATATGCAACTGAATAACTTAATTTCTTTTTCTCTCAACATTTATTATCCTTGCGTAATAAAGAACTCGCATGAATTTTTCCGAGACTCTTTCGAGAGCATTACTTAACACTGACATGTCCGTACAGGAAGAAAAATTGTGATTGGAAAGCTTCAGATTTTGCTACAGCTGATGCACACTTGTCTTAACGTTGCTCGTGCAATATTATGATCATATTTTTGAGATAATAATATTCGTACGCCCAATACGAAGAGTAACGCGTTTCAATTTGGTACACGGAAAAAAATGCTTTGTTAATTTAACAAAGTTACTTGGTACAATACGCACTAACTATTTCTTTTATTACACTTACCAAGTAAGTTGTTGTTTCTATAGAGAGATTAGTGAGTTTTACTAACCTATTTGTTAAATTAACAAATTACTTGGTAAGTATAATACAAAAAATAGTTAGTGCGTATTTTACCAAGTTACTTTGTTAAATTAACAAACCATTTTTTTTCCGTGTACAAAGAGTATTGCGATTCGGAGGTTTACGACGAAGAGTAACGCAATTCAAAGGTTTACGAAAATGATTATAAATACTATAGCCATGCAAATGCATAAAATAGGTCTTAAATTTATATGTATTCCTCTAAACATGGGGATACCATCCTGATGATATTACATGTTTATGGGATAAAACAAGTTCAAGAGCTATTTAACGTGTTTATGAAATTTGTTTAAATTGGGTTTCTGAATCGCGTTAGTTTTCACCACAAACTTTGAATCACGATACTCTCCTCGTCTTAAACTTTGAAACGCGTTACTCTTCGTATTGGGCGTCGATATGTGTAAAGATAATAAAAGTGTTTATTTTCAGAAGTATAGCATTATAATTTTAGAATCATCGATATTCTTAAGTATAAGTACTGACTTTAAAAAAAAACTTAATAATACAAGTACGACTATAATGATTTCAATTAGGTATGAACAGGTATAGATTAAAATTTCTAGTAAAAGTATCTTACTAAATATATATAAAATTCTGTGCCTTTTATTTAAAAACAATGCATTTATATATATTAGGATAAAAGGAGTAAATAATGTCTCATCCAATTTATTGTATGTCATAAAAAGATCTCATGAATCACGATGATAATATTCATTGTAAGGCAAAAAGAGAAATATACAATGATAATATATGAGTATGTGCACATAACTTTTTTACGTGTACACAAAGTAAACCTACTGTAAAGGACAAGAGAACGAAAATGAAAGCAACAACAAAGTAAAAGGCAAACAAACGAAATGAGAAATTCGAAGAAAAATAATAAATAAGATATTATATGTAGCTTGAAGAACGTCTGAATGCATTTTAAAATAGAATATTTAAATTGAGAATAAATAAAAAAAGTTGGTAATAATTATTCATCAAGTATAAATTATATATATTGAATATTGAATCTAATAACTATAGAATATTGAATATATGACAATTAAAAATAAATCAGTGCTTATGTCATTAATGAATCGTATATATAATGATGAGAATATGTTAATCACCACATTAAAACTGTTTTAGCTTAGTCATTAAATTTAGTGCCTAAAATACATTAAATTACAAAACTCGAAACAAGGCAATATTTTAACAAGATTTTCGTTATACAAAAATCAAGACAGATTCTGAATTCATGAAATTAACCAGAAATTTTGTAATCCAATTTTAAAATTACATTTTTCATATTAAATTTTCAAAATCTTTATGGAATACGATTTCATGCATAAGTATAATGTGCATAGTATAGGTTTAATTGGCACGTAAATACACGTCTACTACGTCGTAATGATATACAAAAAGACTAAATTAAATATTTAATAATTCTGAATAGGTAAAAAAGCACCCCTTAATGCACACACACGTCGATAAATAACGAATTGCGTATTTAATTACATTTGCTTGTATGCAAGCTACCATCATACAAACAAATAAATACATATCACTCCGAAAACATCGATATTTATCAAAATCTGGTGATCTCGAAACTCTCATTATTACAAACCTATCTTTTCTAATAAACGAACTGGACGTCATTCGCAATATCAAGAATTATTGGCAGAACCATCGCTATGTAATAAATATATACATCAGCTGATGATCCCCAACGAAGATACAGTTAACCACCATGCACGTATTATATATTCACCGTATGTCACCACGGCGGGTGGCATGATAAACCGGCGGCAGATAGAAAGAAAGACGAGACGTTGCTGCCTCCCGTAAGAGCGCGCGTGCTGCTACAGTAGCGTATATCTATATAATAGCCAATCCGGGAACTCATATGTCCCCGTATGAGTATAGTCTCCTACTGTCACAAGAGCTGAGCTATTAGCCGCGGAAAATCAATAGCCGCCCGGCTGATTTGCTGTAGCCCGCGCCTTTCCAGATTATGTGTATCCGACTTCGGGCAGGCAAGAATGAATTGAATGCTTTACGAAGCAATGGAGACACGCGTTAGCTTGCAACTTTATGTATTCCGTACACGTTGTCATTAGTATTTCTTATTTTTTCTTAAAAGTAAAATGAACTAGATGATTGACTATGACTGTATTATTTTACAGCTTTGTTTAGATTTATAGTGTTGAAAATATGTATTGTAAATCAACAGGTCTATAATTAAAATTTGCAAATTAGTTCTTCTGAGAAAAACTCGAGGGAAATAGTAGCAGCTTTAGTGCTTTATTGCCCCTGGTAGAAACGTTCCCCATATGTTCGCCAGATTTTACTCTATTTTATAGGGAATGGCCAATTTCTGCTTAAAAGTCTGGCCAGAAACCCCGCTACCTGTCGACGTTTTCTCGTCAGAAACCTGACCAACTTATGGTTAATGAATAAATAAATAAAAAATAACGTTTAACGAATTTTTATAAGTTAATAATGATTATTATGTCATGGATTTAATAGCTTATTGTTAATAGAATGCTAAGATATATTTGGGATAGATTCGAAATAAAAACTAAAAACAAATTTCATTAAAAGTTTTTTTAAGGTTAGAGTTTTATAATTGAATAAGACATTAAAAAATCAAATAAATAATCGAATAAAAATTTGCATGCTGTTTTAACGCAGAAGTACTATAATGGGATTTACATTTTCAATAATTTTTTAGGGTTATGTAAGCTATTTAGATTTTCTATCAATTCCTGGTCAGATGCTGGTTTATTTCTGGCGAACTATTAGGAAACGGATCTGCCCAATAGATCGTGAACCGACCATCTAATATGCTCAATTTTCTACCAGGGGCAAAGAAATCTTATTAACATGCATTATTTCTACGTCACCTTAAATTTGGATACTTGTTGCATGAACCCCATTAATATCCAGCGTTGCCTGTGAGGAACGTTGATATTTTTACTTTATTCATGATTTTGATTCAATCACTGAACTTAATTTTGCAAGGCTTATTGTACTAGTGAATAAATGTTTCATGATACCAATACATTAGCATTCTTTTTTATGACTTGAAATTATCACATTCTCTCAAAAATGAGTTTTGTAAAAAAGCAATTTTTATATAGCTAATTCTGAACATTTATTATTCTTGATTGTAAAATATTTTCTTTCTGAACACCGAAAAATTATCGTTGTACAATAATAACACACGATTTTGCAACTATTTATTTGCCTATAAACCAATAAACTCATTCTAAACTCATATTTTTCAATTATTATTATAATAAAGATAATTGCATCAAACGATTATTTGTGATAAATTATATTTTGTTGCGATGAAAAATAGAAATAGCTAACGCTAATTTTCGCATGTAGTTAACACGACTGATCACTAAGCTGTTTTTCACTATAACAAGAATTAGAAATCTTTTACTAGGTTACCTATGTTACATTTATGCATAATATACGCTATTATAAAAGACATTGGTCATCTGACATTTCATTCAGTTTTCCACGCGTAATACATTTTTTTAAACATTAGACTCAATGTTTTAGCGTATATATATTTGAATTACTTTATCCTCAATATTGATACGAAATATTTCTATAAATAATTTTATTTTTTCTTTTGCTATACTTCAAAATATTAATTAATTTATTCAACATCTTTCCTTTTGAAAGAACTGTTACCTAATTATTTCTTAATACAAACCCTTTGTTTTTAATTTCAAAGTGCAATTTTAAATGAAACGTAATATAAACATTTTATAATCACATTCAAGGTGCAGTCTGTATTATCGTTTCTTTTTTTAAACGCGATAACAATAAAGCAGATTACATTCATAATAATATTATTATCTAGCAGTTTTTTGGCAAAGAAAGACAATATTTTTCTTCGATTTTAAAACGTAAGTATTTAAGTCGTAGTACATGTAATAACGAAGCGCGCTAAATTGTTTTAAAGAGATTCAAAAAAATTAAATAAATGATATTTGTTTCCACTACAAATTTAAATTGACTAAAAATTAAATTAAAAAAATCATGAAAATTAATAAGCGACATTTTCAATTATTCGATTGAAAGGAAAATGCGGACCGGAGTCATTACTATATAAACGCTTAACAAATCGGTGCTCATATAAGATTTAGCCCGTCAATTGATTGCTCGAGTGAGCGGAGTGAGTCAATGTAACAGATGCTCGCGAACGTTTTCATTGCCAAGGTCAAGAGGGTTTCACCGATGTACACTTGAATAAGATGTCATATTTACATTATATATATATATACATATATATATATATCTGCGATGTACGAGTGAGGAGCGTCACATTGATGGCGTAACTCGGTGCACTATCGTGCAAATTACGAAAAGTTAACGTCGGTGAAATTCCATTAATGATAGGTCTAGTATCTGGAGCTGCATTGGCGTGGATTCGATTTCATCGAATTATTGATAAATTGAGTTTTTAATTTACAAAATGAATTTAAATATTCTGTTATGCAAACAACAAAGTTAATATTCCTTTTCTTTTTATATACAAGGAGTTTGGGATCAATCAATAAATTTTCATCATTATTCATAGTTTCTCCCCATAATAATGAATAGGCTAAAATACACAGTCGTTTGTCAGTTCTCTAGTACGGAAGTACGGTATATATGAGAACATTTTCAAAACTGACGTTCCTCAAACCTATAAATTATGATAATATTTGAACCTATTGTACTCGATTACTTGTAAAGGCACACCTTTGTCCTTTATAGGAGAACAGTATACCGATATCTAACAGCTTTCACGAATAATATGAACCAAACTGAATGCCCACACTTTTTACATATCCAAATGACGGTCGTGGACATTATTACTAAAATATCTTTGATTTTTTAAAAAGGCACACAATTGTCCTTCAGAGGAATTCTATGCAACAATATTTTATGATAGTAATCAACCAATTTAGAGCCAAACTGATTGCGCACGCTTGTTACAACTCCAAATGACAGTCATGGACTTTAAATTTTATAATTCGTGGAACGATAATTTTCGATAATTTTGCTCGGTTTTTTACTTTATTATAAGCTGAAAACATCATTATTTTTTCAGAATTTTAAAAGTCATGGACTATGTTTACAAGCAATATAAATATTCGAACCGGATTAATTACTCAGGATTTGTTCATATATATAGATATACTAAAACATGGTTGAAACCATTGTTTGAGAAACGAGAAGCTAAATACATATTACAAAGTAAATAAAAATAATTACGATAACAACTTCTGAAAGTTTCTAACCGTAAAACGACAATGAAATTTAATTGCCGCAGATATATATCTACAAAAATAGTACTTTTTTATAGTTTCACGTATTAAATTACACTGATAATATTTGCACAAAGATGAGAAGAACAACATTTGATAAAACATCAACTTATCAACTGCCAAACAAGTATATGACTTAACTTTACATAAACAACGGCATAATCGCCGATATGACACTAAAACACATTTGGCCATGGCACGTAGTACAACAAAACATCAGGCAAATATTCAGCAAAGTTATAAATGAATATCTTTAAGATAAGTGGGTTATCAAAAATCTTAATAGCACGAATACTTTGCGAGGTTACATTTATGACACAAGCTTATAGCACGCGAAACATGTATATTATTCGGCTTTTAAATTGAGATATGCACTTGGATTTAGCATTATATATATATGGGTGGTTCCGTGTCAAGTGAGCATGTCCAAACATAAAAATGTCTCCAACTCTGAAAAGATGTTGGTATGTGTACCCAGAATATGTAAAAATATTTCAGACCCCAAGGTGTTAAATGTCAAGGGCAATTAAAGGTTGAAAAATGCATTCTTTTTTATATTTTGAGATTTCCCCAACATTGTTTGATTTTTAAATCAAAAACTACGGAGTTTTGAGAAAAAAGTATAAGAACATTTTTGTTCAAGGTGAGGTAAGGAATCCGAAAAAGAATTTATTAGAACCTATTATGATACTTTGTAAACCCATGCAATGTGATATATAGCGATAACGATTTCTTGGAAAATAACCTATATTTTTATATATAAATAGTAATAAATAACTCTGTAGGAAAACAAAAAATTTTTCTTTTTAATATCAGAAAAAATATTCCTTTTAGTATGTAGAATACATGTAAATTTTTTAAACTGATAGGTTCAAAGACGAGAAGAAAATAATTTTCTTCTTGGCTTTGTCTCTCGGTATATATGGTAATATATATGAAAAGACTTTGTCGATCTTCCCCAGACAGGTTTAAAGAAAGAAATAAAAACGTTTTTTTCTTTGACGTTTCGGTGGTCGTTGCCACCCTCATCGGATACTAAAATTTTTTTAAATAAATAAAAGAAATGTACAAATTTGTGACTGTTATATAAAATTATACAAACTTCTACATCCAATACAATTTTAAATGGAATACTTATACGGTATAGATTATATACATATACAAATACATCTTAGTTCATTCATCGTCAAATTTCTGTCTTCTGCTATGATACCATGAATTGTAATTAGTAAATTCTTTGACGGCTTTCACCCAGAAGTGGAGAAATTCTCGTCGATTCGAATTTGCAAATGCGTCGCAAAACAACTTGTGCTTTTATGGCTTTTCTCATAAAAGCTTATAAAATTCAGTTTTTAAAGGTAGCTTGCAATGAATTACGTTTCTCGGATGAACTTATTTAAAATCTACTACTATGTGCGACGAAATGGTCTAATAATATCATCATAACAACATAACTCCTTGCTTTGTTAAAATTGATATAATATTTTGACCTACAATAAATATTTTCAAAATATACCTATTATTTTACTCATACGATCAGTCATACAATCGTGATTTAAGAATTAGAAACCTTATTTCTTCTACTATTTTTTCTGTCGATCAACCTAAATTTACAGTCAAATTAAATATATACAACATTTATTAAAAAAATGCACTTATATAACCGAATGCAAACTTATTTCTATATCCACGATTAAATACGTTATAAATTAGTAATATTGAAGAAAGAATAATAATATTAAACGAATAAATTAATAATATTACAACAAACGACGTAAATTAAATATTTTTTGCGCTTTAAAATATTATTGGAATTCCAGTCATTTATAGTATAATTTAACACGATAGACAAACAATGCATCAAAGACCCTCCATTTTATAAAAATCAATAGTTGGCATGTACTCATGTGGACGTCATTCAAGCTGACGTTTCATTAGAATAAGGTAGGGGTTTATCGAAAATTTCTAAAGTAAGAGATAAATTCTTAAAATGCTGTAATTTAAACAAATTTAGCTTTGAGTGATTATTTCCTACTAAGAAATTACTATTCTGCATAGTATGAGTTATGACTGACTTAACTAAGAAGGAAATGTACTCTTTCATTTAGAACAGAGAATCATATTAATACTTGTAGGGATTTTTAACCATATTTTACCATGTTTTATAAAATAAATAAAAATGTTTCAAATCACATAAAATATAAAGGGTTGGCATTTCTTACCTTTCGAGACAATAATCCAGCGGTGGGTGTTCTGTCATTAGGATCGGATTCCGGAATCGGTTCATTTCGATTCTCCATGTGCATTCCTGGCCATCCGACCCAGACGCCATTTCCGTTAATTACCACTGGTGCGACAGCGGTAACAAGACCCCCGGCACTGAAAGAAACAACGAGCATTCAGTATTTTGCTATATTGTATACAATACATATTGATTTTTGTTCATTACAGTAAGTATTGATTCGAGACCTTAAATAAAATCGTAATTACATTGAACTAGAATAGAAGTAACGAAAGCCAAACATTTCTTTACCACTACAGCTGAATACATAGAAGTGAATTGTTTGTTATAAATAAAACCTATTGAAAGTTTTTATGTGTATACACTATACTTTTCAATTTGACTAATTGTGTTATAAAAGCTAGAGTGATTAGTTTTTGTTTTAGTTTATTAATTAGACTATGCTAATCGGATTGTTCTCAAAGTTAGATGTCATTATCCATGTACAGTATATTTGGATAAAAATTGTGAAAAAAGCTAGTTTTAACTTTATTTTAAAATGTGTCTCTCTGTTATTAATAATACTCACAGTGCATCAATTTTTCATTCTTCAAAACATGAATTTACATTCGCTTATACGGGTGATTAGCACGAAACTGACAATTTTGAGAGTAAATTTGTTAAAAACGCTATTATGTAGTTTTAAAGCGATTCGAATTCCTCTCTTATGGAACAATGTATAATTCTATTCACTCAAACACTATAATCCATGTACAATGTATTAAATATTTCCATTGAAATGTGGTACTACCGAATTGATCATTCAAAGAGCTTTCAAGTCGAAAATTATTGCAATAAGTTTTAATAGATACTGATCTGCTAAAATAGGTACTTTTAATTGGGAGTTTTATACAACCACTGGTCGCCTATGCTCTTGGCAGCCATTTTTCACACATATATATATATATATATATATGTAGTTTCCTATGTTAAAATAAACAACATGGCTGCTATGAGCATAGGTTTTCACTAGCGCCACCGTTGGCGCGGTGGATGTTTGCTTTCCCAATTATGATTTGTGACTTATGACTATCAGGCTATCATGTCGAAATTACTGCATTTAAGTAAAAGCGTATAAACTTAGCATCTAAGGGCTTAGTGTTTTTCCCTAATTTAGAAGCATTTTGTAAAATGCATCAATATTGCATCACGGGAATAAAATCTGGCAATTTGACGCAAATCGCTCATACACGTTAAGTGTATAATGAGAACAACAAGTTTATCAAAACCAGTATGCTTATTACCATCATCATCATCATTATCATCTCCCTCATTCTTACATAACATCATAATCCATTATCATTGTCATCATCCACATTAAAAAGAAGTTTAGCGAACTCTAAAACGGCACACACACACACGCGCGCGCGCGTGCAATAAATTTCATAACTCTCGAGTGCACGTGTTAACTTTATTCAGCCGTCATATTTCGCTCAATCGCCTGGCAGACAGGCAGCCTGCACCCTTATAATTGCCGCGGATTTGCTCCGTATCTGCGCGGGCCGCACCGCGAGATCGTTATCGGGCCTCCTCGTCGCTGTTGCTTACGGCTCGGGCTCGCGGAATTTATAGTTTTCGCGGAGAACGAGAGAGCTGCCGAGACATAGATAATTAGAGAAAGAGAGCACGAGCGTGCTGCCAGCTGAGCGTGCCGCGCGCGGCCTCGTCCGTTGTGATTTCATCAGTGGTAAGGTCGTTTCCGAAACGCTGACGTATATATATGTATGCGTGGCACGACGCTTTCTGCGTGTGTCTGGTCGTAGCGCATGCACTTATCACGTGCATAGCGTGCGTGGTTTTATGGAAGAGGGAAATCGGCCGGCGATGGCCCGAACGAGATTGCGATGGCTGGATGGGACCGAGTCTTGTTTTTATTGCGTATCAAAGGGTTGAGAGAGATGTAGCTTGGCTGTGGTGTACCTACACTTGTACCGTCAGGTGTGGAAATTGGAGCAGTATGTTATTCTCGTAATTTGTGTTTTTGAATTGAATGCATAATCTTTCTTCAAATTTTCTTCAACTTTTGCGCCGAAAGCTCTCTTACCGATATTATCAACTCGGTTGTTGCATGATTTTCTTTTATTTCATATTCAAATAGTTTATGCTAACATAATTAGGTCATATTTTTTATTTTTTTAAATTAACGAAAATTTAAGTAATTACAGCCATTTGAAATTTGTGTGACGTCACGATTGTATATTTTATGACGTCACGTAGCATTAGAGTATATCTATATTTATATCGGAAATTTTGAAACTTTAAAAATCTGTAACTTTCAAATTTGTCATTTTTATGACAAAATAAAAAATACGACCTAATTATTTTTCACAATTCTACCTATTTTGTGTAAGAGATCAACTTTTTATTTTTATGTAACATACTAATTGTCTTAAAATGTACTGAAAAAAGATTTTACAAACCAAAGTGACAACATTATTTATTTCAATAAATTAAATATTTATTAAATTTATGAAAGCCTTTCTTACATCAACTAAATATTTACTAGAACAATAACATTTTTTACTACTTAAGAGAATAAATTTGACTCAAATCAAAAAATTTTTTTTCATTATGCATTCTTAGACTACCTAAAGAAATGTTTGTACTCGTATAAAAGTAAAAATATAATATTTGTCTGGAAATAAATTTAAATATCAATTGAATATTTTTAACCTCTAATTTATCATGATGGACGCATTATTCAATCAATCGATATATAAGTAATTATACAAAAGTTGCTTCAATTAAAAGTTAATTAGTAATTAGTTTAACGTGCTATATTTTAATATTGAAATTATAATAACAGAAATATAGTAACCGAAAACTATGCTTATTTGGAATTTCGTAATTTTTTAGTATCTAAGTTTATAACAAATAATAAATTATTTTTATGAGAAATAATTCTTTTCAACGAATTTAATTTTCAATTTTGTTTAAAGAAAGATGACGTGAAATTAGCCTTTGCTAAGCTGGGTAAATGTCGGTATATACAAAATTTAATTCGATATACACTGATCTTGATCCTACTAAAATATTTTCTCGTTTGTCAGGAATCAATGAAATTTCTAAAATACCAAAAATTTGAAATCTTAATGTTCGAAAATCTACAAAAAACTAAGAGATTGAAAGTAACCAAGATTACTCGCACGTCAAATAATAAAAAATTGCAATCAAATTCCAATTACAATCAAATTAAACAGATTACAACAGTTTATGACTAAAAATGAAATTTTACGCAAACAATAAAAATTCACACAGCTGATAAGAAAAAGCTTCTACGTATACCCTCTAGAAATAGAAATACCGCATCTCGTCTCTCCAATGAATCATGCAAACAAGAAGACGCGAAAGACTATTTACGCATCGTGTAAATAAACTTTTCGAACTTTAAACTCGCTCCACAGCCATGCATCCGACTGATGATACGATTGCCGCAGTGATCATGCGCTTCTGAAACTTTTATCGCACTCTGCCATGTCGCGTGTATAATTATACCCGAGGGAATGTTTTCGCGGTCTCGCGTACACGTGATGGCGGCCTGACCTTGCGTGAAAATCTTTGGAAAAATCGGCGAAAAGCTTCCGAGGAACGGCGACGGCGCTTACTCGTCTGCCAGGCGCGAGGAACTCTTTTTTCTTCTCCCGATATATATCGTAGCGATTTATAGATGCGCCGACATGACGCCTCGATATCTATCACGCGAATGACACTTTAGAGTTAGCGCAAATAATAGAAGTTGCAGCTGATCGAGATGGTTTTTAAAAGAGGCATCGATGTTGTATAGGCATAGATATCGGCTAGACTAAATAATGTAATTGAAAATTCCAAGTAATGCTTTCTTGCTTTAGTTAGGTAACTACTTATACGATATATCATTCATGTAACAATGGAATATTTTTTCATTTAAAGGAAGGAATAATATTGCCTTTTAACATATGAATACGCTTCGTTAACTTTAGAAGAATTGCAATATTTAATAAACAAACCGTGTACTTTAGCAAAACTTTTATCTAACAAAATTCTGCTATGATTTATCAATCAGATTTATAAATAACTTAGAAATGTTACAAGTAATTATTAAATGAGTCAGAAATCTAATATAGCATTAAAATCAACTTCATAAGAGTATTAAATAAGTGAATCCCAGAAACACAAGAAAAAGTGTTTTACTGAGTTACAAAAAGGTTCAACTCAAATGTTCAATACATGAATAAGATAAGATTACTTTTGAATAAGAGAAAAAAAAAGATGTAGTCAAAACATAATTTTTCTAACATTAATATGTCGATTTAGAGTAAATAGTTTTCGCTATAAATTCGCTTAAATAATATTCTCCGTTAATAAAATAAATTTATAAAATTTGAGTTATCAAATATAGTAAACATTCAAGCGGGTGCTTTAAGGCGGTTCTTTCATGAGAATAGACCACAAAAATATAAATTTTATACAATAATTTGTTAATGTGTTACAATATCAGAAACGTTATAATATAAAAGAACAGTACTTTAAGTGTAAAAAATTTTTTTCATGAAAATATCGTTATTACAAAATTAGAGATTGCGTAAATTTGAGAATAATTTGTCAAATGATCTGAATCTTTCTTATTTTTTATTCGAAGTTAATTTGGAAGGCATTTTGTTCCTTGAAAAATTTCAGGAACTTCAGACTTCAGGACTTGCCCGTATAAAAATTGAAAAACATCGAAAACCCTGCAAAGTTACAACCAATTGTTTATAAGTAGACGTGATTTTGTAAGTGAACGTGTATAAGTCTAAACTATTGGCTGTAACTTTGCATGTTATTCGGTGTTTTTTAATTATTATATGGGTAAGTCCCCATGAAGTCTTCCGAAGAACAAAATGAGACCTTTCAAATTAAATTCGGATAAAAAATAAAGATGATTCGGATCATTTGTCAAATCATTCTGTAATTTATGCAATATCTAGTTTTGCAATATCGAAATTTTCAAGTAACTTTTTTGTCACTTATATTGAAACATGTAAACAAATTATTGTATAAATCTTTATTTTTTAAGTCGATTCTCATGAAAGAACCATCTTAAACCTTGACACAAATATTTCCGCAATGAGCAGAAAACATTTTGATTTATTTTGTATCAGAATGAAATATCTGTATGACTGTCTGATGACAACAATTAATTAAAAGAAAAACGTCACTTAGAAACTGATTGTACTGATTAAATTTACAAACGAATATTTTGTAAAGATTCATGCAACAATTGTTATCCGATTATCATGTAACGAAAAAATCGATGTTATGCATCTGATGTGGGCAATGTGTTTGCGGATGATCATTTTTTTTGTTTCTTAAGTCAATACTGCAAGAGAACATTATGCAATACGATCAAATGATTATTTTTAATACGTAATCTCGTTTTATCAATATAATTACGAACGCTTGAAGAATCTATATAACGACCTGTTTGTCAACTTTCGGGTCATCATTGATAATCTTCTTGGAGTCTTGAAGTCTAGCTGCTTTAAATGACTAATAATTATACTACTAATAACTCATAATTAGTATGCCTTCTAAGTTTTATTACTAACTAACGTTTGGAACATTCATTTGTTGAATAAATTTTATAATGAACAATCAGAACACATTTAGCTTGATTCACTCACTTATATATTTTCTACTTTAGAACTATATTTTTAATAATTTCCTAAATAAATATTATATGTAACAATATTAAATCATAATTTCAATGGTACATATTGATAATCAATCCATTATAAGAGTTCCAGAAAAATTAGGTACCCATTTTCCTTAGTAAATTATTCAAAACATACAATTGAAAATTTTAATTAATTATGAGTCATCGATGAGTCACGAGCCTCAAAACATGTTCAAATTAGATCTTTTTTGAAAGATTTGACGAATGATTTACTGATTTCCAAAATAATTCCGTATATAAAAAATGTACTAGAAACTATTTAATGACTACAATAAATTACTTATAGTTTTGTATTACAATCAAAAACTTTTTCTTCCGAATCCGATTAAGAAAGTTATAATTTACAAAATTACGAATAAGAAATATAAGTTTTAGATTTATTTACAATATTACACGTCCATATCGTTGTATCAATGAGCAAAATTGCGATACTTATTTTCAAATTATTTTAGACTAAAGAATTGATTGATCTACTTCATGAAATGCTCGTATAAAATACAGTTTTACCAAAAAACATAAAACTCGACCCAGCCTTAACAGCTGATTAGTATTAAGCAATCACATTCATAGCTTTGCCATATTATCAACTAGAAAGACGCGTAAAGTAGGGGAAGAAACCAAACGTTACAACTGCCAACGAAAGTGTCACATGGGAGACGGATTTTAATGCGACTTAGAAAGGTTTTTTCAGGTACCTAAAAATGAAGCCTAATAGCGCCCGCAGATTGGTACAATAATGGGCCCTTGTTCTCCAGATATAAGCCACTGACCCCAATTGTACATCATTTTAGTAAAAAATTATACCTCTACTTTTGATTATATAAATATTGTATGCGATGACACAAGACAAATGACCCAAAAAATATAAAAGTAGAAATGAGCTTAAATTTGAGATTTGCAATGTTCAAAAATACATACTAATTTGTTCCAAAGTTCTGAACGGTCGAAGATGATGAAAGCAAATACATAAAAATGTATGAAATCGCAAATAAATCGCGAAGAATAACACAGCTATGAAATTTCATATATTTTTGTTATTTTCTTTCATCATTATTAATTAATTTTCGAATACTGTTATATTTTTGGGTCATTTGTCTAGTGTAACCATTTGCATATAGCTATAATCAAAAGCAGAGGTAACATTTTTCACTAAAATGATATGCATTTGGGGTATATGGTGTCTTATATCTCGGGAATAAGCACCTATTGGAACAAACTACTGTACCGGAGCTAGGTTTTAGTTTTAGTTTTCCTAAATCGTATAGGATTTACTAGACAGTCTAGTAATTTTTTCTCTCAGTGTAGAAAACACCTCTCAAAGTTTCATCAAAATCTATTTCTCGAGGCATGACATACACTCTACGAGTTACAGATTTTAAAATATGGCCATAAGCTTACAAGCTCTTGGCTTGTATACCTCATCTTCGCACTACATATAATATACAATGGCATCGTATAGCTCGGCCTTCGTGCTCGAATCTTTCGCCGATTCCGATAATGTTCTATCATTCTCGTCTCCCCCCTTTCACGCATACACACACATTTCGCTCGCCGTCGCGTTTCGTCTCCCATAACGACCTATTTAAGAAAATCGGTGTTTTCATCCTCGCGAGCGAGCGATTGCCGATAAGCCGAGTGCCGAGAGAGGTCACATGGACCAAATAATTCTCATTCTATTTCTTTTTTTCTCTCATCTTTATACACCCCTTATCGAGAGATGCGTTCTCTCACTTTATATATAACACGATAACCTCGCATTCCCGTTTTTTTATTTAGCTTCTGTTTCTTGCTCACGTGATGAGTGCTCTTCTTTTCTGTCTCGGCGTTATTCGATTTTTTTTTCTTTCAGTTCTGTGTTCTGTTTTGTTGAGGTCTGTTTTATTGGCTCACGCTCTTTACTTAGACTGGCTTTATAGAATTTGTGGTTATCAAAACTTGTTTACTTGCATATGCATTATTTGTAAAATTATACGTGTCAAATATTCAATTTATAATTGATAGTTGTCCCATTGTTAACAAAGAAGTATATTAAACAAAATTTGAACTTGATTAGACCAAAAATATGAGAGAGAAACTCCAATAATCAAACTAGAAGCTTTTATCGCATTAGATTAATTTATAATAAAAAGAAAATTCCAAATCCTTTTATAAATATTATTATTTTTACCCGATTTTCTTTAAAACGTACGTATTAATTATTAAGTAATAAATAAAAAATACATGATTTTATTGAGAAAATACAGAAACAAAACATACCTTGATGTTTTAATAACTGCAAATTTTAGAGATATTAGGAAATCGGTTTTCTATAGTATTGAATATGAATCAATAAAATTCAATCACATCTTAATCATCGCGGTAATTATATTTTATCATAATATCCCTGGTAGAAAATTATCTAGTTTTATCGAGGCCCTCGATTATTTCCTTGGCAAACTAGATAGATCTACATAGTTCTAGATTAATTTTCTACCAGGGATTAATATGTCGTTAACTATCAATCGTAAATTATAATTATATACAACTATATAGAAAACGAAACGTGAATCCCATGAGTTTAAACGATGTCATTCTAAAATTAACAGATAATAAAATGGCGTGAGTCGCGTCAGTTGTAATCGCTAAATTTACGAAATTTCTTGATTATCAAAACGAAATTGATTTTGGTAAATAGAATGTCGGAGATTAGAAAAACGTTGTGCTGCCGCTATCACTCGAAAACTGAAACGCTATGTACGCGTACATTGGATCAAGTTAGCAAGTCACCGCGGCAATACAACATCATATACATAAATAAGTTTCGGCACGTGGCGATCTTAATCGACCATAGTATAAAACACTAAAATAAATAATGATTACTAAAATGACAAGCGTTATCATAATAATCATAATGTGTTGCAGACGTCTGTCGAGACCTTACATTTAAAAGACACTGTTCTATTTTTCATACCATCTTTGCTTCAAATATGCTCCTTCTACACCCAAATTGTAATTGAGACTCGCATTTACGTTTAACATTGAATAATCTTACAATTATCACTGCTAGACAATTTTGAAAAGTTTAAAAACATTTTTTCATTCTAAATAAGTGTTTCTTATAGACATAAGGTGAATGTTATTCAATATTATAAGTTACGGAAGAATCCCAAAGACTTAGGTGTAGAAGAAGCAATATTCCTATCAACTTATACGAGTGGTATGTAGATTTTTCATTCTGGAATGAAGCCCATTGTTTAAAAGGGTGTCTAAATAGGAAAATTTGAAACAATTTTAATAGGTGTATATTTTTTTCTAGAAACAGCTTAAATGTTCAATTGTATGCTTAAATATCTTACGTACATAACAAGGAAGTTAAGAGATCATCAAAGGAAATAAATCATCGATTCTAACCCATTGCTACTCATTATCTTTATCGGTGGCTCTCAAAATTGACAATTTCAGTGACCATAGGATATTTTTTCAAATTTTCACTCTTTTGATGAAAGAAACATTTTTACATCCTTTGTACGTGTATTCATGTTTGTGAACTAAAAATCCTAAAGTTTTGAGTGAGATCAAAGAAAAAAATTATTTTAAGTTGTAAAATTATAACAGCATAAAATAATCTTAATATTAAAATAACTTTAATACTTAATTTTATTAATTTCTTTAGAAAAGAAGTTGAAAAATAAATAAATAAAAACTTTAGTTTTTTTAGGTTTTTTGAGTTATATCCAAGAAAAAATTATTTTTATATATACACAATGACTAAAAAAAATTTAATTAGGTAAAAAGTATGAAAATATGAAGAAATATCATATGGTAACTGTGAAAGTGTCAATTTTGAGAGTCACCGATGAAGACGGTGTGTACAATGGGTTAGGTGGGATAATTCTTCTCTTTTGATGATGTTTTAACTTCCTTGTTATGTACATAATATAATTAATTAATCATAAAATTAAACATTTGAGCTGTTTTAGAAAAAATATACACTCATTTGAACACCCTTTATCCCCTTCAAACTTTTAAAAAGATAAATATATATGTTAATAACTTTTTTAAGTAGGCATGTGAGACTTTTCCATTAAAAAATAATCCCATCCAAATTAATAATATAAAGCCTAGGAAGTCATGTATATCCACATTGAGCGAGAAACTTTCAGGATGTCTTCAGAAAACATTGCTGCTCTAAATGTGCTCAGCAGAATTGATAAAAAGTAGATAGGTGATTTAAATTCCATTGAAACTGTTGGGCCAGTTATGATACATACGAACTTCATCTACTCCGGACAATTAGAGAAGAAAAATTTTATGAAGGTACTCTAAAAGTTTCAAGCCAATCCAATAAAAATTGTTCTCAAAATCGCCAGGTAGATAGGGTCACTGCATCAATGAATGACCAGACATCAGTGATTATCCACTGGATTAAAAAGTAAGAAAACATAAATTTTATGTAATTTTTGTATTGTAAACTATAAAATTGTTTAACATTCTTTTATAATTTCACATTTAATATATAACACAAAACGTTGTATATTAAAATATAAATATGGAGGGTGGTCATTCACTGGTGTTTTTGCATATTTAGTACTCCCTAATGCATTTCATAGTTTTGTTCCGGATTCTTGCAAAAACAATTGACCTTTATTAGACACTTTAAGTATTAAGGAATCGTAGTTAATGATTATTTTTATCTTAATAATTTATAAATATTAACCCCCCTGCTCAGAAAGCCGAGTATACTCGCAAATCCATACACGCGGAAATAAACTTCTGCGCAAGAGGATTAAATATAAATGGTTACAATTGCACAAATCCTTAAGGGTCTACGATCGTCATAGCTATAGTCAATTAATATATATAATAGTTAATGGAGAAACGTTTCCTCCGTACTTACGTCGCGAAAAAATAATGAAATAAAAATCCGAGAGGTGCGATCGCTTCATTGTTACCTCTTTTATGGAATGAATGATCTTGTTTGGTAATAAGGTTGCGGACTTTGAAAACAAAGCTATATTTTATATGATGACAACTTCATAGAGCTTCAGCCGCATTGAGCAAGAAGATTGACGATCAACAAATGCCGAAGAAATAAATAGATTTTACCATGATAATTGTAGTTTTATTTTAGAGATTAAAATTAGGCTATTGTTTATTGATCAGTAGACTATTATTTATTATTTTTTGTAAGAATATGCATTTATAAGTAGATGAAAAAGTCCTAAAATTTTCCTCCCTTATAACCTGGAATATAAAGTTGGAATGAAGTAACCGCACGCGCACGCTCTGCCGATCCCTCGTGTTTTTTTTTTTTCAAAGTCCGCAACCTTCCAAAATCGCCGAATCGAAATTTATTTTTCTTCTGGCGCATCATAGAAGTTAAGGATTATTATGAAAAAAGATCGTTCCATAGAAGAAGTAAAAAGGAAGCGATCGCACCACTCGGATTTGGATTTCATTAATTTTTCGATGTAAGTACCGAGGAAACTTTTCTCCATTTACTATATATATATTAGTTGACTATAGCTATGGAGATAGTAATGCCCTTAACCGGACATTCACTAATACAGTGACCTCAAATGAAGTTTAGTCATGAAGTTTAGTCAAAAAGAAAGGCTTTGCACGTCATGGATTTACCAAAAGGTTATAGGAAATATCCTATGTGAAATAAATTATCTTGGATTGTACTATCTTTTGAGTGAGAAAGGTTCTATAGTGTCTACTTTCGTTTAAAAAAATTGTAAACCGATATAATTTTATGTTCCTTTTCAGGCTTAAACAGCGATTTATATTTTTCAAAAAAAGAAAAACAAATTACAACATTTTAGAAATAAAATAAATGAATGAAATATATATAAATATATGATATTATGTTTCCGCAACTTTTTCGCTTTCAAACGTTACAATTTTCTGGAAAATGCTAAAGTTATGATTCTTAATTTGAATTTGAAGCATGCTACTTTTAGTAATACAATTAGAAATAAGAAAGAAAGAAAGAGAGAGATAGACAGAGAGGCACCAATTTTTCTTCGAAAGCAGTCTGTTCCGGATATCAGGAGAGGCGGCGCGCTGTCTGTTTTTCGATAAATCAGTTTTGACGTGGTGCCGTCCTCTCTCTCTCTCTCTCTCCCTCCCCCCCTTTGCTCCTCTCACTTTCATGACGCACTTTGTTTTTCGATAGAGAAGCGAGGGCCCAATAAAGAAACAATATATATATGCGCACGATAATGTACAGAGAGATGAGGTGTTATCGCCTCGAAGGAGGCGCGACGACGAAGACGAGGGATGAATAAGAGCGCGACGGCTTTTGTTTCGCATGACCGCCACCCCGTTGCGAGAATATACATTAAATATACGATTCTCGGATCGTTTTCCTCGTTTTTTTTCACTATCATGGAGACGACGCTGCTTGTCTTTGGTTTTGCGGATCTTTAGTGAGAGGAGACACGATAAGATCACCGATGAATATTCTTTTGAGACATGTTTTGTCGTCTCCCTTTGCAACAAGTGTATAATGTGTAATAAAAATTGTATGTTCTTCGTCATATAATAATAGATAAATTAAATCGTTCGAACGAAAGTTGGTGTTCAAATGTGAATGCCAATTTTTATTTCAAATGCAGTTAACCTTTATACATATTGAATAAATACATCGTTTCAAATTAATATGATAAAATATTTTGAAAATTTTCGATCACATAATCATTTGTTTATAAATTTAAATGAATTGCTGTTTCATTGATGTAAATCCTAACTTGACTTAGAAAGTGCAATTACCAAGATTTACTTGTTTATTCATTGCATAAGTTAATTACTCTTATAGTAAAAATAAATAATAGTAATATATTAAGTAATAATAATTTTTTTAAGTAACAAAAAAGCATTTTAATTAATTAAAATTGAAAAATCATATACATTTCCCAATAATTAAACGCATATATTATTATTTATAAATAATAGTATATATTATAAGAAATATTTAACACTTTAATATAAATATTTGTATTACTTGAAACTAAATGTTTCTAACATTATAATTAAAAAACAAATTAAAGATAAGTGAAAATATGAATACGATAAATCAAAAATTGTGCAATCTTAGACTGTTAATCGACTATTGAGAAATCACGAATCATTTTGGGTAAAAATAAGACTTATTGTCACTCCATATGTGATATTCGATAAAGATACATCAATAACACTATTAACGTTACGTTATCTTAATAAAAATGCATCATCAGTCCTTAAACAAAAAATAATTATATGGATGATTCTACGTCAATTAGTGAGCAAGTAGAAAATTTTAAATTGCTTAAATTAAAGATATCAGAAAGTCAAATTGAGAAATGAGATTTTTTGTAATTTTTATATTTTTTAAACGTTTATGATTATTTTTC
This sequence comes from Gastracanthus pulcherrimus, assembly GCA_949152435.1. Classification (NCBI taxonomy): domain Eukaryota; kingdom Metazoa; phylum Arthropoda; class Insecta; order Hymenoptera; family Pteromalidae; genus Gastracanthus; species Gastracanthus pulcherrimus. Next base: position 167,482,167 of record OX424575.1, on the reverse strand, counting down.
TAGTAAACTATCGATCAGGTAGTTTTAAGGGGAAACTCCACTGATTTTTCACTATTGAAGAAGGTTGCAAAAAAGAATTGAGAATTTTTCACTAAAATCTTTTACAAGTTATTGGAGAAGTTGCATATTTTTGTGATTACAACAAGGGTTTTTAAAAAAATTTCTTGCGCACCAATTAGACGGAAACTATTTTTAAAAATTTAAGAATATTTTTCAACTTCAAGTTAACAAAAGTTAACATTTTGGAAATATTTTATACTCAATTTTTTATCTCTAAATAATATAAGAAAACTATATGTTTCAGCACTTATAATTGGCGAATAAAACATGTAACATCAGAATTCCTCAAAACAAAATATTAACTTATTTTCAAAATGCTTCAACCGATATTTTTTAGAAGTTTCAAAAACAACCATGGTCATACATATTTTATTTGATTAGAGGACGAGATAGAGGGTGCATTAATACCTTTAATTATAGCAATCCATTTTACTTAGGATACGAAGCACACTTACTGTTATAAGATAAATGTAAAAAAATAGGTATATTTTATATAACAAATTGGAATAAAAGAATAATTTACGGAGGTAAATATAAGCCATTTCAGTTTGAAATTAATAAATTAAGTCAATTACATCATTTCATTTGATAAAATAGTATATACTGCTTAATTTTGGGACGCAACGAGGTATTGACATTTAAAGTTTAGCCTATAAATCATTTTGTAACGTTCTCGTTAAAAAAACAAATATGGATAATATAAAATAAGAAAAATTGATACTACTCTAGAATGAATCTTGTCGACTATATAGGGTACCTGGAGGGTTGGTTTTACAGATCTTGGTTAGATTTACGGAACAAATGCTTCAGATTCACTATACAGTCGACAAGCCAGATTCTAGAGTAGTGGTCCAAGATATCTTGATCTACGGTATATTTGTAAGATTAATTTAAAAAAAATTAAAAGGTAGCTTACTAATAAACTGGTTCTATTTCGTGGTATTTTAAATAAAAATATCTGTACAATTTTATTTAATATTATCAGTGATAATGATTTATCACTAAATGTGTAGTATTCTAGAAAACAATTATAAACATTTGCTAGTAATGTAAAAAATGCTAAAAAATCTTATTTTTTAAATCGACAAAAACTTTTGACATAATAGTCGTAGTAATCGAGCATGGAAATGATTATTTATTCAGTCTCAGCAATTTTAAATGTGTTATTTGCTTACTTGACGTGGAATCACGCATGTAAACTGAAATCCAAATATTAGCAATATGCATCAATAAATAAGCTGTTTATCTGTTTTATCGGTTTCAAATAGATTCTTTCAAATACGATTACAATATTGATATATGATCTACAAATAATTTTTATTAAAAACAAATACATATATTATTCAAGTTTTTATAAAATGCTTTAAAATAAAAATAGTTATATAATGAGGCCAATAAAAAATATTAATCATTACTAATTACTTATATCCAAAAATTTCCATAACTATTTATTATACTATGACTTTCATGACTATAGAGTATTTGTACCTATTTCTGTATGTATTTTTTACCCTCCTGACCAGTTTTTTAAACAATAATCAAAACATTTTGTAGTTTAGCAAAACTATAATTTGTATTAAAAACTACAATTTAACAAACTAGAAGATGTTTTTGTAGTTGTTTAAAGAACATTTTCAGAAGGCACATATCTATATCCGTACATAGGCACACACATCCATTATATTTATTTAATATAATATGACTTTTACAGCTAGTTATTACTATATTTTTTAGTTAATATAATTATTTACTTTTACTACAATTTAATTAATTATTAAGGTGATGCTAAACCCACGCGTCACCGACAACTATGACGAACTTCTTTTTTCATTCAATTTTCAGCTTTGAGAAAATATCTCTCTGGTACGTTACTATCCCAATCAGAAACAACAATTTTTCAGAGAGATATTTTCTCAAAATTGAAAATTAAATGAAGAAAGTGATTTGTATTTTCCTTGTATTTTCCGATTACACGAGGGTTTAGCATCACCTTAAACGTTGTATGACCAACTATAAATTAACCCTCAGTTACCACACTGGTGCAAATTCTGTACTATGAGTCTATTGTCGAATTTCATAGTTCCGTACGTTTCCATTAGCCTTCAAGTGTGTAGGAAATTCTTACATTTTTTCTTGTAACTGTCTATGTATTTGTCAAAATATAACAAATAAAAGCTAATTTTGGAGCTTAAGATATGTTCTTTGATACGAATATCACTACATATACATTTGTATTATTAGTTAAATTTTACAAATATATAAAAAGTTATAAGAAAATACGTAAAAAAATTGTTTTTTAAATATCACTCTGTTTAATGAATTTTTTCGAAATCAAAGTCAATATTTTTCGAATTTAAACATTACCAATCGAAGGGCCGGATGCAATAAAGGGACTAGCACTCGACAAGACGTTAAACTATTGTCCAAGGAGAGAATTTTGAACATTGATCAAATTGAAATTTTGACAATTGATACACATAGGAAATTTTATTGAGCATCTATTTGTATTAAAACAAAATATTTATCTATTTTTGTTTTCCAATTATTTAAAAAAATGCAATATTAAACATGAAAAAAATTCAATACATTTCTCTCTTTAACTCGTTATAACTTCGCGTCATTTTAATATTTATTATTCAAACTTTAACAGAATAATCTTTAACATATTCTACGTGTGTTTCAACATTTTTAAAAAATTCAAACATTTTATAGTCATATAGTAAATATTTCAAAATATTACTGTCAAAATCTGCCAGTCATACAATGAATCACAAAAGTTGTGTTACAAAATTTCGAATGGTAAAAACTTTCAGAGAGAAAAATGTTCATTATATGTCCAGGAAGTTTATTGAAAAGTTTCAAACCTTGATTGATAATTTGTCGCGATCGAGTATTATTATTCTCTCAACAATAAGGTTTTTAATATTTTTATGTTTATTTTAATGTTTTCATTTTACGAATTTAAAGTAAAATTATTATAATTACACTTACAGAATAAGTAAATAAATGTAAATAATTAAAATTTTATACAACGAATAATTACATGATATCGCAGAGTAGTAATAGAAGTACTAAACTGTTTGTTTGTATAGTAAAAATGTTGAAATAAACATAATAGAGAGAATAATACTCGATTGCGACAAGATGCGCCCACTGCGTTGAGCGGACCGAAGTCGCATACAATTTGTAAATCGCTCATACTTTTTCCCCATTATCAATCAAGGTTTGAAACTTCTCAATAAACTTCCTCGAGATATAATGAACATTTTTCTTGCCGAGAATTTTTACGATACGAAATTTTGTAACACAACTTTTATAATTCATTGTATCAAAAAGTGTATTCAATGGCAGATTTTGACAGTAGTATTTTCAAAAATTTATTATGACTAATAGTTTGAAATTATTTAAAAATATTTTCGCGAAGTTGCAACGAGTTGAAGAGAAAAATGTATTGAATTTTTTTCAAGCTATAAATCGCGTGTTTCTTAAATAATTAAAAAGCAAATGAAGATAAATATTTTGTGTTAGCACATAAAAATGCCGAATATAATTTCCTATGTGTTTCAATTGTCAAAATGTCAATTTGATCAATTTTCTAAATTCTCTTTTTGGACAATACTTTTACGCGTTTTCGAACGCTAATCCCCTTATTGCACCTGGTCCTTCAATTGATACCTTATATATGATTTTATCCCAGAAAACAGCCTCAGCTCTTTACATTTCTTATATCCTTTTAAAATATCTACTCAATTCCAATTCGCACTAGTGTGGAAAAGTGTTACTTAGCATGAAGTGTGAGACCTGAGGGTTAATAAATAAATTAATATAAAATCAAGATTAAAAAACTAATTAGGTCTTTCGAAGATTTTAAAATTATCAAAATATGTCATATTGTTTAAATTTCTTTTAACTTAAATATTCTATCAATTTATTAAATTTAATTACAGAAAAAAAATTTGCACCGCGAATTTTAGCAATATATTTTAAAATATTTGCCCTATATATTACAATTACATATTAAAAAAATATATTATCTATACTTAATATCAGTATCTATAATCTTTAATATCAATATCAAAACTTTTAACCAACGGTGTACTACTTGTTCGTATTTTTACTATTTTTAAGAAAGCCTTTATCTTGCTATTATTTGCATCTATTATAATAAAACTAGTAACCTAAACATCTTCCTCGTCTAATCCTATCTATATGATTATTTATGCATCTCAGTACTGTATTATTATCGTAAAAGAATTTTGACAATTATTGTACAAAAACATTTATAGCTTTATTTAATGTTTGAAAACAAATGTTATGTCATTGAACTTTCTTGTATACTCATTGAATTGATTAAATATTGTAAATCATTATAAGAAGTCAACTATTCTATGTAATAATTCTTCAATTAAAAAACATTAAGTTACATGTATTTATTTTTAACTGTAAACTATGATAAAATAAATTAATATATTTTTCTATCGCATGTTTCAACGGATTCCTACAATCGTCATCAATAATCAATAACATTTACCCCGGATAAATAAATACCCAAAAAAGAAGCCATTCCCAGCACTCTCAATCCACCCAAAAACAAACCAGTCACTCAAATACCCAGAACTATTGCGTGTCTTGTGACCTATATACACCTATACAACAATGCGCTCGACATCCAACGTCCAAGAAACGCGGTAATAAGGAAACGCTCGAGCAGGCTCCAATACACAGCGCGCGCGCGCACACAACGAACACAGGAGAATAAAGAGAATAAAGTAATACAAAGCAATCCGTGCGACTCACCTGGCCTTGCGCTCCAGCTTCCCCGTGCCCTCGTTCCTCTTCAAGACGAAGGGCAGCCTGTTGCTCACGACGATCATACTGCCGTTGGACGTGTAACTCCTCGACTCTGTCCCGAACATTTTCGATCGATTGCAATAATCAATGATTGAAAATTACGAAGGAAAAAAAGGAAGAAAAAAAAAAGCGGAAAAAGGAATAATTCCTCAAATCCTTCCTCTGGCCGCGTCCTTCTCTTGTGTATCGTATCGCGTGCAGTGGCGCGCGCGACTCGTACAGTCGGAGTCTCTCCCCCACGTGCTTTTGAAAACGCCGCGGCTGCTGGTTGTACAGCCCTGCAGTGTGCGTATCACTCGTGTTATACCACCTACGATACTCCCACGTGCGTCGCTCGCGACTGAGAAAGAGAGCGCGTGCGCTTCTCTTCCTCTATCCGTCTCTCTCCTCTCTCTCTATCTCTCTTTCTCTTGTGAATCGACGAGCCCTCGCAGCTGTCCCGGCTAAAGACCCATGGTGATCGATTCTCGGCTGGAATTCCTCTCTGCTCTCCTCCTCTCTCTCTCTGCGTTTTTTTGCGGAATGTACAACGGCTCCCTGATAGACCGACTGGCCTGGCCGAGAGGTGCAATGCGCTGCGATGCGTCGTCGGAGCGGCACTGAGTGAGCCGCACGCGGTTTATTCGAACTTAAGCTTGCTGTCTGTCGCGCGCGCCGAGAGCGGTCCAAAGTGCGAGGAAACGAATGCGCCTATACGCTCCTCTCTCTCTTTCTTTCTTCGGCTAGCTATCTATCGATAGCTTTGGAAGCGAGAAGGAGAGAGGGAGAGAAAGAGAGAGAGAGAGAGAAAATGTATTGGTGCGTTACGGCTCGACCTCTCGACCCCCGTGCGCGGAGAGAATTTTCGAGGGAAGGGGGAGTGTATGAGAGAGAGAGAGAGAGAAAAAGAAAAAGAGATTCCGGGGTTATCTCCTTATCACTGCCGGGGAGCTGGAGCCTCTCTTTTGCGCGCGACTCTGCGCGCCTGTATTGTACATACATTATCGCGGGAGCTTCTCGCGTCTCTGTCTCTTTTTCTTTTTCTCTCTCTCTCTCCGACGGTCTGTGGTATCTATAATGTAAGGTTTTTGCTCCTTTTTGCTCGCTGTGTGTGTGTAGAGATGTGTATTGTACGTGAGCTGTTTTCTCTTGTTTTCTTTCGCTCGACGATTGTGGCCGAGCTTTCTGGCAAGGGGGACCGGACCGCAGCACTCGGTCTCTTAAATGGATACAAGATTGTCACGTACGCGCGGCTATAAGAAGCTCCGAGAAAGGGAGAGAGAGGCTGATTTTGCTAGAATGTATATTAATTGATTTGTATAGTTAAAATCGAGGTTTTACGTTGGTTCGGCGGCGATTTTTTTCTTGCGAGGAGTTCCAAAAAGGTATGGAAATGCTTTGTCACTCTGAATTGCGTCTAGGTCTGTTAAGGTTCTGAGCATGTGGTCTAGAGAAGCTTTGACAGGTAGAGGAGAAGAGAAATGTGTATCCTATGTGGTCTTTACTCTAACGCTGGGGACTTTATTCGATCAAAAATACATGTCATTAGTTTGTTCAATAGTTTGTTAAAAGAAAATAAAACTCTAAATAGGACTTTTAAAGATGTAACTTAAAAAGTCTGGAAGTCGTCCTGTTCTTGAATTAATTAAATATTAATAACTAGCATGTAATTAGTTATTTTGAATGTTTTTATACAAATATTCATCGATAGAATATAATATGTGTACTCTACAGGTGTCAGCCAGGGCTAGAGAGTTAAATTAAGAATGCTCAAAGTAAATATTATGTTCATGGAGGTGTAAATAGAAAGGTGGATCACAACATGTAAAAATTTTACAAGTTAATTGCCAACGGTCCGGGTGTGGGATTACGTATTTCCTTATCAGTTTTAAAAATTAAACGAAAATCATCTTGTAAGAGAGTAAATTCGATGGAATAAATACTTATTCTCTCCTACTGGGTGATTTTTGTTTAATTTTTAAACGTGCCTTGATAAGGGACGTAATCACACGTCCGAAACGTTGATAATTAAATAGCACAATTTTTACTCATAGTTATCGACCTCTTTAAACACCTCTATGCAATTAAAAGAATTAGTACTAGAGTCTTTCCAACTTTTAATAAACACTATGACATTTAAAATTTAAATATACTAAATGCTGTTTCTGTCATTTATCATCATTTGAATGGTTTGCAAAAAGATCCACAAGTATTAGAATTTAATGTCTGAATTATAAATAAATCAATAACTCTGATGTAGGAGTAAACAAATCGCAATCAAGATGAATACTCTAAAATTTGAACACGATTTTCCTTATAATTAATGAATAATCTGAATGATCATTGAAGAATCTTAAATTCTTTTTAATTATAATAGATTTAAGGCATATTACATTTTTTTAAATGACATATGATTTTTAAAAAAGCAATTACTGTAATGACCTTTAAAATGCATCATATACGTTAATTTTCTTTTATTATAATTATATACGGAAATACTGCTGCTAACTACTTTGGTTAAACGCTTCCTCAAAGAGATTTTAAACATTTTATCTTTGAAGTTTTATTGCACAATTCTGTAAGTATTTTACATGCAGCTATTTTCAATTCTCAAATTATGATTTTCAGTTGAAATTACAGAAGAGCTGAAATAGGTATATAACAATATATAAAATCAGTCAATCTGTCAATTTTATAGTCAAATGCTTAAACAACAGATTTGAAAATGTTAAAATCACTAAATATTGTCGTGTTGTATAATACTATTTTAATTATTTGATGAAAGACGTATTTATTTATTTGCTATTATATGTACGGAGATAGACTTAAAATGAATGGTAAAGGACAAATATTTGACAAAAGAGTTAATATTGTGCTAAATTGGACAACATTGCTTTATATCGCCATGCATGACTTATACAAGCTTTTAATTACGCACTTTGACCATATATGTATAATCTCTCAACAAAATGTTCGATTTTGATTGGTTCATACATATTTTATCCTTATAACGAATATAAATCAGGGTTAATTGTCGTTGTAATCATTAATCATATCTTTTAACGGTGTTGAATTAATATTGATTGGATATCATTTACTATTGGTAAATCATTTATTATTTATTTAATACTATTAGACATTTGTAAGCTCTTAGATCAAAATGATTTATATTTAAACGTAAAAGAAAAGAAAATCAATGGAGATTGGTGAACTATGCTAAAGGTTAATAAGATGTTTCACATTTTCTCAAAGATCTTTGATTTTATTGTTATGCTCTTCATTGGGGCTCATATTCTACGTGGATATAAAACAATCTTTTATAGCTTCAGGCGAGCCCCACTTAAATGATTGTGTCTGACAGAAAATGAGGAAAAACCAAGAACGTGATGTTGAATATCGTCAACACATTGGCTGTATGATAAGCTCGTTTTTTACGTTTTTCTGTTCTCTTAATATCCATTAGGCCATTAAGCATTATTGATACAAACAAGTAACGTTAAAAGTTATTTTGCCTTACGAAATGTGTGATTTATTTACTGTTAAATTAAGCAAAGTGAACAAATGTCTGATGATATAATTAATAACCACTTTACTAACTATAAATACTTAAAAGAAGAGAAATACTTTTATATTGTTCAATAATAATAGCATGTAGAGTATATGAATTGATTGTAACCAATTGCATAGAGCGTTTCAAGTCATGTAATCATGCTTTAACATTCATATGATTTTAGCATAGCACTTTATCAGATTACTGCACGGTTATATCATAGCATATATATTTGTTTGAAATTTAGGAGTAGGTACTTGATCTATATTCTACTTTCTAAACATCAATACATCATATTAGCCTGGATAAATATGGTCATTATGTCCATAATCATATTGTCAGACATTCACCAAAATACTTTTTAGTAATCTCAATTCATATGGTTAAACTAACTAAATCTGGTTTGAACCAGATTCGATAGCAGTATCTACTTCAAACTTTAGCCATAACAACTATCTATCCATAAATTATAAACGACGTGACCATATCCATTAACTTATTTCTGCTAATGCACAAATAAAATGAAAAACTCCATCCTCAAAAGATATAGAATTCACTGATTTGTCGTATTGAAACAACAACATGAAACATTTTTTTCAAAACTCTCGTTTACTATCTCTCTATCTCAACCTTCTTCCGTATCTCTCCAGATCTGTCGGGCCTATTAATTCGGCAGCGTCATCGACTGTCTCTTATTTAGCGCACACTGTCCAAACACCGTGCAGTACAATATTATCGCGCGTTTCCGCTCTCGTCTCGTCGCCATTCATGTATCGGGCGCGTGTGGCTTCGAGAGGCACATCCAGCGCGGCTTTCGATATCGCTGATTGCCGCGAGGCACACTCGTCGCTCGTTCGACTTCTAATGCGCGTTGCATATCAGCCGGCCAGACGTTCGTAAATATTGGCGGTAATGACTTCTTACACGAGGGATTCTGGGTGCCGTATTTTTCTAGTTTCGAGGCAATTTCAAGAGCGGCTAGACGACGGCACATTCCGAGTTCTGAGTTATTATCGGGTGGTTGGTGTGACGAACTCTCACCGCGTAGGGGGTATCGATATGCATGTACTGTATACTTTGTTTACAACGCATGGGATCACGTGCTATAGAAATTATCTCACTTTTTTTACGAAGTTTCGCTACATATCGTATCAATTCAGTGAGTATGAGTTTCGAATAAAGTAAATCGACACTTTCTGTTATAATTTGGAAACGTATGAAGTTCTAGTAGTAAAAGTTATGTGTAAATTTATCCATAATGCTTGATATTAATTGCTAGACTGCTACAGCAGCTTTACCTTTACTTAAAATTGCTTTTATAACCCTGGTAGAAAATTAAACGGGGTTTCTTAGCAGTTTTTTACCAATTTTGTTAAAAGTGCTCATTTTTACTGAGAACATTTTTATTTCAAAACAAGACTTTTTTATAAAACAATTAGTTGCAGTACTGAAGCTAATCTGTGAAAGAGTTTATGATTTCAAAATAAATAACTAGTTATATTTTGGATAAATATTTATTTTAATTAAGAATATATATCTTTTTTATTGGGAGTTTAAATTTAGCATGCGCCCACTGGTGCTGTATATTTCCATCGGCCATTTTCAATATATATAGATATAGTATCCCGTGTTAAATTAACAAACATGGCGGGTGGGAATATACATATTCACTAGCGCCACCGCTCCCGAGGTGGTAGTTTTCTTTGTCAATAGCAATCGATTCTTATTTACTAGCAAAATTAGATTTTTAATAAAAATGCGTAGAAACTGACAAGAGAAATCGATTTATTTGTATACAAAGAAGATTCTTACTAAGATGAAACTTGCTATTTGATTTATTTGACTTCACATCTCAATACACTTTAAAGGCTTCCAATATTGAAATATGACATCACGAGTATTCACGTAGTTCTGTATCTTTTCTAGTTCTTCATATATTGCAAAAATTTAGAAAGTTCACAAAGAAAACCTACTATAATAATGTTATATAAAAGAAAACCATGCAAAGACCGAAAAAAGAATGTATCTTTCATTGATATTAATATTTCAGTTTTAGTGTTAAAATGTATTAAAAGCTTGGTTCCTGGGTAATGGAGAAATTACTCTTTGATGAAAACTAATTTAAGTGAGATCCGAAATCTCCAAGTCGAAAGCATCATGCTCAATAATTCAGTTTTGACTTTTATGCAACACATAAGTAGTGCCATATTTAGCTTTTGGCATTACAAAATTTAGCACCGCTATTTTCCCTATTCCAAATTCACTTTGCTTATATTATTATTTTCAGTGCCTCAGAAAACATACATAATATATTATAACTATAACGTGTATATTCGTTCGAAAATAGTTTTATACGCTTTTACATGAGAATGTATCATTAAAACGATGATTTTCATCGACGGTAAAGAAAAACACTGCAAAAAGTTAAGTCCATTGGCTCCTTTCCTCTTAACCCATTCATTGATACGATTAGTATAGTAAACATTGTCTTATCTGAACGGCGTGT